>OV651819.1:78927268-79169768 GCA_927349885.1 Psylliodes chrysocephalus | reverse complement strand
TTTCCATGAATATCTATAGAAAAATGTTTCGAGGTAGATGTATGTGGACAATGTATATATTTAGTTTATCCTCTAAACATTTATAGAGATGCTGCAATAGGTTGTACAAAATAACCGGAAAAAGCCTATAATAACTAGATAGGAAAGTCATGTGTTGGACACATCAGATTTTTATACTTGAGGATTATTACTTAGAGCCTAAATATCAATATATTATTATCGAAATTAAATAGTTTAAATTATTTTGGGTAAATAGCAAATACTGTTCTGTTCATATTGACTGTAAATAACTAAAATGCAAAATAAAAACTTACGAGGTCCTGCACTGTGACCCTTGATTTGGTAAATAGAGGTTCTTGGGTATTTACAAAATAATGTAAAAAGTAATCTGAATCATGCTAGTCCACAGCATTATTAATGGACCCCATGATGGGTACTATACTCTAAAATGGATATTATAGCCAGTGACTCATAATTAGCTTCGTGGCTTGCCAAGAGCGGCAAGGGTAGAGAGAAGGAAATTCCAGTAGCGGATACAATTTCATTTTAAATAAAATCGTTATTTAGGGATTTATTCAACATGATATTTGTAAAATGATAATTATCCTGTAAGCTTTTCGGGTTTTTCCAAAGTAGGTCAGTGAACCTAGGACTCACCTAGGCTGCTGTTACCTGAATCTACGTTTGATCCGGATCCGAAGTAACACATAACCCCACTTTTCAACCGCATTTATTAGTTTTCCAATATTATTGTCCGAGTAAAGTCAAATCGCCAGGTATAGTTTTAAAAAAGTGTCAGGAGTGTAACCCCGTGCATGGGGGAGCCCTCAAGGGCAGCCATACCGTCGGGTAAACCGACAAACGCCGCGAAAATCGCGGAACCCAAATCCGAACTCTCTGAACGCCTCTCGAGTCGGGTAAAAGCGTATAACAAGCTTATACAAGAAGGCCCCGAAAGTTATATACGCAACCCTAATATTTTAAGAAATAGAAAAAGGATTATAATATCGAACAGCATAAAACCCGTAAGTACTGAGGACCTAACCAATAACTAAGGTGAAAAGTCCAGTACTGTAGGAGACCCACGGCAAACATTTTTAAATCCCAAAAGTATGGAGAAAACTGTACGACAAATCAGTCTCCCAAAAGACCGTAGACACAGCACCGGCAAATCACCCAAAAGCTCCATCACGGCACAAACCACTTCTCGAGCCGAAAAGTCGACTACAAATAAAAGTCTCGAAAGTATGGAGAACGCACACAGCGACAGCGGGCAGGCCAGTAGCCAAAAAAGTATGAAGAACGCGTTCCACTTACTTTCGAAAGGCCAAGAAACCGGCGATTCAAAACCGAGCGAGGACAGTGAAATGGATGCAGAAAGCTCCGATAACTGCTCGATCGAAGAAAACAATACCCACACGGTCAAAATAGTTAGGAGAAACTCGCCAAAAGGCCCAAAAACCGATTCATCCGAAAGTTCGGAGAACGAAAGCAGCGATCAGCAATCCAATCGCGCGGACGAGCCCAAAAGCATCGAGCAACAATATCTCGATAGCACAGATAAAGATAAACACGAATACACCGAAGTTGCCAAATCTAGAGAATTTCTAGAAAGTATGGAGAAAGCTAAAAATCGTGAAAGTAAGGAGAAAGATGAAAATCACGAAAGTATGGAGAATTTCAAAAAATTTAAATTTACCCCAAGATATTTAAGCCACGAATACAAAAAGACCAAAGACAATTTCGTGTCAGAATACGTGTCAATCTCCTCAGCCGAAGGGTTAAAAATAACCATTAAACAGAGCGATGTACCACAGGCGCTGAAACAAAATATTTTGGCGTATAACAGCGGACAAGATCTCTCAGGAGAAGAAAATCAAACACCCAGGCTCAACCAAATAGTAGTCACACCCATAATCCACCCTCTACCTGACCAACCAACAGAATTAATCCTCCCAGATGGCAGAACCCAACCTCTTCCCCCAAAACCCACAGTATACAAGCCCAGAAAAAAAAACAAACCTTCTACCCGCTATTGAAAAATCACCCCCACCACTACATACCTCCCCTAATAGCACATTCCCGCTACAAAGGAATAAGAAAAATGCAGAAATGAGAGAGCAGAATAGGATAGATGTAATATCGCCAGATGAGAATATGGACACTCAGGATTTTATTTCACCCCCTAATATGAATGGGCACCTAAAAAGGATGATGAAACAAAAAGTCATCGCTTCACTCCCCAAACCTGTAGAAATCAGAAACAGATTCCAAGTTCTTACAGAATCTGAAAAAGAACAAGACGAAGAAATCCTAAAAAGAGGGAAATGGCAAGGAGAGAAAGAAGGGAGAAAGCAGAAAGCCAAAGAAAGAGCTCAACGGCTGATAAAAAGACAGAAAACTCAAATAATAAAAAAGACACTACTCAAATAAAAAAGAATTACATGTCACCCATAGTCATGGACGGAGTGCCAAAAGACCATCAGGGGCTCACGAGTGTTCTCCGAGAAATAATCGAAGGTAATTTCAACCTCAAATACACCAATAATTCTACAATTGTATTTACTGAGGAAAAAAAGGACTATGATAACGTCATTAAAAATATCAAAAATGAAGAAATGTCATTTCACACATACACCAGCAAAACCAATAAGTCCCACGCATTCGTGCTGCGTGGATTTGGAGACGGCAAAAAAATTGACGATCTTGAAGAGGACCTGATGCACAATTACGAGATTAAGACCAGAGCAATTTACAGAATGACCACCAGAAACAGGCCCCTATTCCTGGTAATAACCGATCCTTCAATAAAGCTCAAATATCTCAACAGAAATGTCAGGGTGGTGCTTTACACCCGTATAACGTGGGAGTTAAGAAGATCAACAAAGCAAATCATTCAGTACCACAATTGCCAGGCGTGGGGGCATGCCACGTCCAACTGTGGAAAACAGCCAAACTGCTTGAAATGTGCATTAGGCCATCACACAAGGACATGTGTCAAATCCCGTGACACACCAGCGACTTGCATAATCTGCCGAGGCGACCACCCTGCCAACTTCACAAAATGTAAGTCCTACCCGAGAGGGTGTCAAGACTCGAAGAGAAAAAATCAACTAATAACAAAATCAGCCCTAAAAAATACATACCCGCATCCCTACCTTCCAGAACTAGGTGGGAAACCAGGAGAGATGCTAACAACAACGCAGGAAGATACAATACGGAGTTCCCTCTCCTACCGGGCAATACGGAGTTCCCTCTCCTACCGGGCAAACGAGATGAACCACCACCAACAGCTAGACAACAAGAAAGCATAAGACAAACAAATAAACCACAGAACGCATCACAGGGAGGTATGGATGACATATTCGCTTTAAATCAAGAAATGCAAGAATTAAATTCAATTGTCAATATAGCAGAATTAACTTGCGCGGTAAGGGAGCTTAACTCCAAACTCAGGGAATGCCGCAGCGAAGCTTCTATTTTTCTTACTTACAACAGCTTTATAAACAACCTAAATACTTACAGCTTCAGGAATTGAATTCGCTGCGGTTTACCGAGATAAGTACAAAATCTGTTTTTACAATGTAAACGGGCTGCTAAACAAGATTCATCTTGTAAGCAACATCATATATAAACATAAATTTGACATCATAGTATTATCTGAAACACATTTGAAACCAATCCACAAAATAAAAGTGCGTGACTACGACATACACAGACAGGACAGACCAGACCAGACCGGAGGGAGGGCGTGGCTTTCATTATAAAACGGTCCATCCCACATGTAGTTGTCACGAGTGTTTTCTCTAGTATAAAACACGCTATTATAAAAATTGGGGGGATAACTTTCATAGGGGTTTATAATAAACCACTAAACCATTTTAATAATATAGATTTACACAACCTTATGGCCTCAGGGATAAAGTCATCTTAATGGGAGACCTGAATGCTAAAAATAAAGAATGGGACTCCAACTGTCGCAAAAACAATAAAAACAAAATGAATACGAAATCCACTACACCGAGGAAACCACGTGCTTCCCCTTTAGTGGACAAACGCCTAGCACAATTGACATTGCCATGACTAAAAACATTGACAGTGTACATAAAATCGTGACAATTACATCACTTAACTCGGACCACGACCCAGTTTACTTAGAATTAAGAACAAAAAGAAACATACAAAGATACAACGGACAATATTATGACCATAAGACAACAAACTGGGCAAAATACAGGGAACTATTGGACAAAAACACTGTAATAAACAATAACATCACGACAACGACAGACCTAGACAACGAAGTTGACAAATTCACAAGGGATCAAACGACAGCCATCAAACACATAAAAATACAACACCTCACAACATAAATACAAGACATGATTATCAATAAAAATAACATACGTAAGAGATAGCAAAGAAATAGAGAAAGCGATGACAAACTCTTAGACATTTCTCCTGCCTAGGCTGGAGAACAGTGGCGAAGATTTCGAAAGACGTACATATATGTAGATGTGAAATATTATTTTGTAAATACTGTAAATAAACATCTTTATTCATTCATTCATTCCAAAGTAGGTAAAAAATAAATTGAAGGATTCAAAATTTAATTATTCTAGGAATTAATTCCTGCAGTGTAGGACAGAGAAAACAGGATGTAATGCTATGGGTAATCCCATTAACTATTCTAAGAACCCTTTTACCGAAATTAAGAACCGTAGAGTACTTATAACCAATTTCAAATCATTGCATTTAATCCATTTTATTTAGTTTGGGATTTCTGAAATTATAGTATGTGTCAATGTATCCTGTGGTGAAAAAGGATTTCTCTGTGAAAAATTAAAGTTTAATATTTTTGCAAAAATGATCAGAGATTTGGATTATATAATCGTATTAAAGGGATATTCGAAGTCACTAAAGCTTAGCATAAATCTTCATTAAAAATAGCTTGTTTACTTCTAGACGATCCAGATTCTAAATATTGTTTCAAGGGAAGTTGACTTTGTCTGCGAGTGTCTTTAGAGTTCTGCTTTGCTATATGTGAGGGTTTTTTCGCGTGTTGGTCGATTTGAAAGTTTTTTTACATGGAATCTAAAACAAATAAATTCCTGTAGATGCTAAGGTTTTAATTAAATTAAATAAATGCGTACGTTGTAAAGTTGCCCTACTTTTTTTTAACTGTGAGTTGAAATAATATTTTACTGTCGTTCGATTTACCATTGTGAAAGGTCAAAATAAAATATAAAATAAAAAAGTACTTAAAATTTTAGAACATGTTTTACAAAACACCTGCTTATCACCTTCTACAACAAAATCTAATAAGATTTTACCCACGACTTAATTAATTTTGCCATTTTTTCCACTGGTTAACACAACACAACAATAAAGACTGAAATGAAGTTGAAAGTAAACTGAGTCATTTAGAAATTTGAAGATATTAATACAACTACCTGAAAGGATATTTAGCAAAATTTGTTGGTTTAAGTAGGGTGTTTATAATGTAATCCTCTCAAGTACCTACATCATTAACCGTAGTTTATTACAGGGAAAAGTTAATCCTTTAAAATTTTAGGAAATCGACCTGTAAAGGCATTTCACAAAATATTATTTTGGTCCAAAACTCATAATTTTAATATGTACAGCCAATTAGTACGTCAGATATATGCCAAAAAATTAACAAAATATCAATATAGGCATTCAAAATCAAAAATAGTATATATATTGTAATGATAACACCCTATATTAAAATATAATAAAACTAAAAATAATAACATTACTAATAATAATAACTATAATATAATAATAATAATAATAATAACATTAATAAATAAAAATAATGTAGGAAGATGTACCCTGTATATTAAAATTGGTATAAGAGTCATAAGTGAAGACTTTGGGGAAGTAGGTAGAGAGGATGGTTTCTAGATTTGGGAATGATGGATTTGTCAATTTTGAAAATTAAAAAAATAAAATGTCAAAGATTTTTGGAAGAAAAATGTAGTTTTGGACAAATAGGGAAAAACTTATCTATGAGACAAGTAAAATAGACAAATTTTAATAACCAAATATACAAATATATGCCAGGTACAAAATAGTTAAGAAAAATTAGTGGTAATTTTGTGTTCCGGACAGATACATCTAGGTACATAGAAGCAGCCGAAAAGAGGACATGTAAACCGAAGTGGAGAGAATACTTATGGAAATAGACAATTAATGGATGAACTGTGAGTAACTTTTATGAACTGATTACGATTATAACAAAAAATAATTAACTGTGAGAAGACATTGGTAGTCGGTATTTTTTTATAGAATTTAATTTTAGTAAATAGTTTTGTCGGTATGAATGAAGAGCGAATGGATTTAGAATAATTTTAGTAACATAGGAGATTAGAATCCCCATGAGCATAAATAGCAGGGTATTTTGTTATTTTGAGTTTTAAAATTGTTTCAAATAAATCTTATAAGTTGGTTTGAAAATTTGTTTATTTTATTTTAAAAATGCAGGGTATAAAACAAGTCAAGTCGTAAATTTTTATTTTGTTGATTATTAAAATAAAATTTAAAAAAAAATTATAATTACATTAAAATAGAATTAAAATACAATTGAAATAAAATTAAAAGAAAATTAAAACAAAATTCAAATAGATTACATAAAAATTAAACAGAATAAAAAATATTAATATTATAATTGGAAGCAACCCTGAGATAAAAAAAAATATAAAAAAAAAATACTTTAATTAAAATAAACATAATAAATGGTCAATGTTCGATATCATTACAAATGGCGTCCAACGTGGGGCTATAAAGCTGTCAAACTGACAAGTGTGGGAATAAAATCAAGGAGTGATAATAGTGTTGACTATAACATAAAAAATAAACTTTATTATTATGGAAAAGATGGAAGAAAGCAATAAAGAAAAAAATGAAGAGAAACAGAAAGAAGAAGAAGAACGAAGAACCAGAATTACAATAGGAAAAGAAAGTAGTAAGATTGAAGAGATGAGTGTATCAGAAATGATGAGAGTAATGATGGAAAACATGAATAAATTTGCAGAAAAGATGAATAAAATGGCAGAAAAGATGAATAAAATGGAGAAAAATATTCAAAAAATAGATGACATAAAAGAAGATATGAAAGATTTAAAACCAGTAAAAAAAGAAATGGTTATGAAATTAGAAGAATTCAAGATAGATTTAGAAGATAAAGAAGAAACAAAGAAGAAAATAAATGAAATAGATATAGAAGATATTAAAAATGACGTAAAAATAACAGAGGTTGAAAATTTGCAAGAGAAAATATTTGAAGTATTTAAAAGAAAAGAAACAGAATTTAAAGGAGAAATAAGAGAATAAATAAAGAAAATAGAATTAAATAAGACAGGATGATGTAGAAAGGATGATTAGTTTAGAAAATAAATGGAAGAATACTATTACAAAAATCGATACTAAAATGGAACAGAATGTAAAAAAAATTGAACAAAGGATTATTAAAGGAAATAAGATGGGAACAAGATTTATTAAAAACAAAAGGAGAAATAAAAATAAAGAAAAAAGAATTGCTAAAATAATATGGGAAAAAGTAGGAAGATTAAGAAGAAAAATTAAAAATAGAATTTTGTCTGAAAAGGAAAAGACGAGAAATAAATTTAAAGAGAAGCAGAGATGTTAAAACAAAAGGACAATGAAAAAGAAATATGTGACTAGGATAAGAAAAGGAATATGAGCTTACGAAACATGAATTAATAATTAGTAAATATTTAGAATGGTTTAGTAAAATAACAGATTAGTGAAATTAGAGATAATGAATTAAAGAATTTATTAATAGTGGAATAATAATTGCAGAATAAATGAACAAAATAAAAGATAATAATAATAATAATAATTAATAATAATAATAATAATAATAATAATAATAATAATAATAATAATAATAATAATAATAATAATAATAATAATAATAATAATAATAACAATAATAATAATATTAATAATAATAATAATAATAATAATAATAATAATAATAATAATAATAATAATAATAATAATAATAGTAATAATAATAATAATAATAATAATATTAATAATAATAATAATAATAATAATAATATTAATAATAATAATAATAATAATAATAATAATAATAATAATTAATAATAATAATAATAATAATAATAATAATAATAAGAATAATATTTAATAATAATAATAATAATAATAATAATAATAATAATAATAATAATAATAATAATAATAATAATAATAATAATAATAATAATAATAATAATAATAATAATAATAATAATAATAATAATAATAATAATAATAATAATAATAATAATAATAATAATAATAATAATAATAATAATAATAATAATAATAATAATAATAATAATAATAATAATAATAATAATAATAATAATAATAATAATAATAATAATAATAATAATAATAATAATAATAATAATAATAATTAATAATAATAATAATAATAATTCCACGATTACGAAATACCGTTACGCACACCCCAACAGTGCAGTGGAGCGATTACGATTAACAAGGAAAGAAGGCGGAAGGGGATTACTATCAATAACAAACCTCCACAATACACAAGTTAATAAAATGAGAGAGTACTTTTTTACTCAAGCACAACGATCCAACTTACACCAAGCAATAGTGCGTGCAGATAGTCAGTACACCCCGCTAAACCTTAAAGACCGAGACGATAATAGAAAAATCAAACCGCAGGAAGACTTGATCAGTGAATGGAAAGAAAAACCGTTACATGGAAGATTTCCAACAGACCTTGATGACCAGAATGTCGACAAAAATGCGTCGTACGATTGGTTATGCTGTGGAAATCTATACCCAGAGACGGAAGGCTTTATGATCGCAATTCAAGATCAAGTCATCAGAACACGGTATTATGCGAAACACATCCTAAAAGATCGAACAGTTCCTGATGATCTTTGTAGGAGATGTAAACGTGCAAAAGAAACTATCCACCATATAACAACGGGGTGTCAGTCAATAGTACAAGCAGACTATAAGGTCAGACATGACCAGGTGGCAAAGATAATACACCAGAAAATAGCACTTAATTCCCTATTAACCCAAGAAAACACCCCTTATTATAAATATACTCCTGAAAGGGTCATGGAAAATGACAGTGTTGTATTATACTGGGACAGAACGCTACTTACTGATCGTACTGTTCAAGCAAATAGACCAGATATAACATTAATAAATAAAATGGAAAAATGGGCATTCTTAATAGACGTAGCCGTACCCCATACAAATAACCTCCAGGATACGCATAATACAAAAATAAACAAATATAGGGAACTAGCAGTAGAGATAAAAGAACAATGGGGTCTCAATAAAGTTACAATTTTACCAGCGGTTCTCTCAGCAACAGGAATTATACCAAAATCATTTATAGACACCTTAAATGCATTATCAATGCCAGAAATGATTCGTCCCATCCAAAAGGCTGTCATATTATCCACATGTAATATGACAAGAAAATTCCTAAATATTCAATAACCATTTGATTAACATACTTTCGACTTATTAGCTCTGTCTGCTTAGGTATCAGCCCGCAGACAACTACCAACCACCGGTAAAAGCCGAGAATGAGAAAATAATAATAATAATAATAATAATAATAATAATAATAATAATAATAATAATAATAATAATAATAATATTAATAATAATAATAATAATAATAATAATAATAATAATAATAATAATAATAATAATAATAATAATAATAATAATAATAATAATAATAATAATAATAATAATAATAATAATAATAATAATAATAATAATAATAATAATAATAATAATAATAATAATAATAATAATAATAATAATAATAATAATAATAATAATAATAATAATAATAATAATAATAATAATAATAATAATAATAATAATAATAATAATAATAATAATAATAATAATAATAATAATAATAATAATAATATTAATAATAAATTAATAAATTTAAAATAAAATTATAAGGAAATTTGCATTTGAAAATTTACATAAATAAAAAATTTCAAATGTAAATTTGGGAAGTTGTAATGATAACACCCTATATTAAAATATAATAAAACTAAAAATAATAACATTACTAATAATAATAACCATGTTAATAATAACAATAAATAATATTATAATAATAACAATAATAATAATAATAATAAGTTGGAAATGGTATACCCTGTATATTAGAAATTGATACAAGAAAGTCATAAGTGAAGGAGACTTTGGGAATTAGGTAGAAAAGGGTGGTTTCTAGATTTGGGAATGATGGATTTGTCAATTTTGAAAATTAAAAAAATAAAATGTCAAATATTTTTGGAAGAAAAATGTAGTTTTGGACAAATAGGGAAAAACTTATCTATGAGACAAGTAAAATAGACAAATTTTAATAACCAAATATACAAATATATGCCAGGTACAAAATAGTTAAGAAAAATTAGTGGTAATTTTGTGTTCCGGACAGATACATCTAGGTACATAAAAGCAGCCGAAAAGAGGACATGTAAACCGAAGTGGAGAGAATACTTATGGAAATAGACAATTAATGGATGAACTGTGAGTAACTTTTATGAACTGATTACGATTATAACAAAAAATAATTAACTGTGAGAAAAGACATTGGTAGTCGGTATTTTTTTTATAGAATTTAATTTTAGTAAATAGTTTTGTCGGTATGAATGAAGAGCGAATGGATTTAGAATAATTTTAGTAACATAGGAGATTAGAATCCCCATGAGCATAAATGGCGGGGTATTTTGTTATTTTAAGTTTTAAAATTGTTTCAAATAAATCTTATAAGTTGGTTTGAAAATTTGTTTATTTTATTTTAAAAATACAGGGTATAAAACAAGTCAAGTCGTAAATTTTTATTTTGTTGATTATTGAAATAAAATTAAAAAAAAATTATAATTACATTAAAATAGAATTAAAATACAATTGAAATAAAATTAAAAGAAAATTAAAACAAAATTCAAATAGATTACATAAAAATTAAACAGAATAAAAAATATTAATATTATAATTGGAAGCACCCCTGAGATAAAAAAAAATATAAAAAAAAAATACTTTAATTAAAATAAACATAATAAATGGTCAATGTTCGATATCATTACAATATGCAATATATGCAAAATATGGCGTTTTGCATATATTCTTAGTTCAATATGAATATTTTTTATAAAATAAAGCTTTAAAATTACTAACTTTACGTTTCAATGCTACAAATCAAGTGACGAAAACAGTAGAACAGTTAAAATCAATATTCAACAATTTCAAAATAAAGTTATATTATTTGTTTGGGTACTCATCTCAAATGAAATCAAACAAACTGGCGCGATGTCATAAAAAATTCTCAATCAAAACAAACCACTTTCAAACGTCATCAGAAAAAGCACGTTTTAAAGCTTCTAAAGGGACATAAATGGATATTTAGTTCATCGAAGCTTTAAAGTGTACTTTTTCAATAAATTTGTATTATGAAATCGATATAACATTTAAAGTGTCCTTTTAATATTGAAGATTTCTTTTAATTTAATTATTGGCTTGACTCTCCAAGGTAAAAGGAATAGTGTCTGGGACTAGGAGTGTGATTCTTAAAAATAACTCGCCTAAATCTGAATGAGGACGTAAGAATCAAGATCTATCAAACAATGGATGCAAAAAGAGTCTCAGTAATGATGGAACAACTATTTAAAATTGAGACAGGCCAAATAGTTCATCAAGGAACCATCCGCCAAGTTCACGAAAGACCTACTGAATTAAAAGCGTGAAATTATAAGGATAACAGTAGGTCTTCCTACCGGACACTGTCGCCTTAAAAGGCACATAAGTGTCATCAATTCAGCAAAAGAAGCAACTTTGCGCAGGTTTTGAGAAGAAGAACAGGAAACATCATTCCACGTCCTGTGCCAATGTGAAGGCCTGGCTGGAATGAGGTTTCTAACATTGGACAAAGAAAAGCCAAATGCATGCAACTACATGCGAGAACCACTGTCAAACCTACTTAGTCTAATAGAAAAGACCAGGCTAGACGACATACTCTAAAACAAACGGAGACCCACAATAAATCTAAGAAGGTCGCAGTGGACAAGGATAAACAACGTGCAACTCCCAATCTAATCTTATCTAATCTACCAATTGTATTGAAATTTTTGTTTTATAGGGACCGTGCGTCATAACTTTAACGCTAACTGGCGAAAACAATTTGAACTTTATGGGGGGTATTTATTAATACTTTATATGGCATTTATTGTTTAATAATTATTAATTAAATAAAGTCGAATTATTTTCGTAATATCATTAACGAAAAAAATTGTTGCATCCGTGGATGTACGAACACATTACTTTGGAAACCTGGATTTCATTCAATAGTAAAGAAATTTTATAAATTTCCACAGAGCAGAATTAGTGTCGCACGCCCAATGATATACATAATTACATAGATTGGTTATCCATATGTAAATCAGACGACGAAAAGCGTATTTCACTGGGTAAGTTTTTTTTTAACTAGCTTGTATCAATTTTGAGCACTTAGTTATAAAGAAATCATTTACAGAACCGGTTTAGAAATTAGAACCTTTAGTGTTTTCTTGTCATTAAGATTTTTACATATTTAAATGAACATTTTATATAAATATAATTTTACAGATAATTAATGGTTTATTCTGTTGATTAAAACTAATGTAGAATGTTACTATGAAATAAGTATGTCTAATTTGACAAAAATATCATAGCCCTCTTCACAATTTATTAACTATTTCTCATTTATTACTAAATTAAACAAATCATAAATAATACATTGCAAGTACTGTCAAAAGAGATTGCAACAAACTTGAAAATATTAAAAATCCAGTGATTTTTGTAAATTTTTTTAGTGACATTACCAATAAACATTATTCAGAATAAAAGATGTGTCCAATTACAACTCTTACCAAAGTTGTTTATATCTCATATCAAAGTTTTTTACATTTCCTTTTCAAAATTGTATTACATATTGCAATTATGTATTTTATGTAGTGTTATTTCTGAAATGAGAGTAGTCTAAAATTATTTATATCCATCTATTTTAAAAATTGTTTAGATCTCTTAATATTTATTTAACTACATGGAAACTCAACTTTCCAAATACATAATAACGTGTCTTGAAGTAAAACTTTAATTATTTTCTTTTTCTAAAGATTAAAATGCTGAAATTTTATATTAAAACACATTTGGGCTGGAACGGCTCTATTTAGTGAGCACTAGGAAAGGCACATTGCAACTCGCTTTTCGTAATTTTTTTTTATAGATGGGTGAGCAAACTATAATATGTATATCATTGGGCGACTAACATAAAGCAAAAAAGATTATTATTATTCCCATCTTTTTTATTAATTTTACATTTTATATCATTTTGACCATGTATTCGATTGTTTGGTACGGGCCGGTATCTATATTTAACTATATTTAATAATTTAAAAAATATCCTTTATTATTTACTTGCAATGTTTACCCCATTTAATTCTAAAATTAAACACTAGAGAGGGCTAACTTCGGCAGTAGTGCTGCCTCTATATTTCACGCACGGTCCCTATACTTATGCCTGTTTTTTTTTTTTTTATTAACAAAACAGTTTTACTATTATAATTTACACATTTCAAACTTGATTTAAATTGGAATTTAGAAACACATTTTCAGATATAGTAATTTAATAAGAAACTGTTGAAATACAATACTGTAAAAAGACCATACCCACTATAAAAAGGAAACGTGCCTTCTGGAAGATGACATTAATTCTGATTTAGGTGAAAGGAGTGTCCAGAGTCATGCAACATACTTCTTTTTTTGTATCCAAACAATATCTCTCGCTGACGTGCACTATACCAGAGTTATATGGATAAAAATAATATTTTGGTCGTCAATATTTAGAAAACAGGTACATAGCTTTTTTGTTGGTGAGATTTTTATATATAGTTTCTTATAGTATATAATAAAGAAAAAGTTTTTTACGGATGTTTTTCACGTAATGTGCTAAAACCGTTTCACGAGCGATTTTTTAGTGAGTAAGTTTTTGAAGTAGTCGTATTATTTTATTTGTTCTACAAAGTATTCCCCGAGAATACCGATCAAGGAGAAGCGACAGCTTGGTGTTTTCAATGTACCGTTTTGTAACGCGCTTGTACGAAAATAAGTTGTGTATCACTCAAAATTATGTTATCTGTCAAAGTCAGTCCAAGTTGTGTTTAGTACGTGAGCAATGTTAAGTGATATTTTTTGGTGTTTGTTTTGTGTAGTAATAAGATGAAGATTTTTACACACTTAGGTATTCTAATACAGATATAAAATGTGCCAAAAAAGTTATTAGGAAACTAAGAATTTTATCACATGCATAAATATTAAGTATAATGATTTAATCATTTTTGACATTTTATTTTTCATATGTAGGTATTGTATTTTGTGAAATATATGTTTTTCTTCTTTTAAATAAATTTACTAAACAATGAACTGCAGATCTTGTTTATTTTATTTTGAAATTATATTTAAAAAAATATAATAAATTCGCGTATTTCAATTTGGATTGGTCAAAGTTGGCAAAATCCCTTTATTATGGCTAAGTTGTAAGTTACAAATATGTCAATATAAAGATGTTCTGCCCATTCATATTTACATTTATTGAATGAATCATACTGGAGTGGATTTTGGAAATATTGGTGCATACTTAAATAAGTACTATTTCTAAAAATTCGTCTATGCACACATAGTCCAATGGACGTCCACTTTAGATCTATTTGAGGGTCAGGACGTCCATATCCAAGCATCCAGTGTACGTCCGTTTATGCTAATTAAATTGACAGCTGAATATCGATACCCAGAGAACGTCTGTTTTTGGACTTAACTTTAAGTTCAGTAGTATTTTGACGTCCAGTGGACGTCCATATCTTAGGTCATTATTTATTAAGCCTACCAGATAATACCCATCTATATATACTTCTTTTTTTTATATACCTGGTCATTAAAAATTGACAAATTGAATCTATTGCATTTCATTCTATCAGCGGAAGTTTAAAATCTTATTCAATTATAAATGTATCTAGTAAAAAGTTTTCAAGTGGTTCCTTGGTCGAGCTCGTCTAGCGATTAAATGCGTAACATGATAATGGATGTGCCGTGAGTTTGATGTCTGCTCAGGTCAAGCGATTTTTAATAAAAAATAAATAGAGAGTTGAAGTGTTTCCAGTACGTTGACGTAAACGTGAACATCAACGCACAAAAATAATGTTTACGGTATAGTCCAAAATATGAGTTGAAGTTGTTAAACGCACGGTGACATTTACGTGTCATGACAGATAATGATAATTATTATTAGGATTTCTTCTTTCCCAATTAAAAAGATGTTATTTTGTTTGCGTTACGTGCGTACGCCAGAGCCCGCAAGCTTACGTATATACGTAGACGTAAACGTGAAGGATATTTGAATACGCATGCGTAGATGACAATTTTCACGTATACGTTTGCGTTCATATCATCACTTCAACTCTCTAATAAATGGTGTATAGCGATTTGCGAAAATAATAAACAAATTATTGATAATATAAAATAGTGTGTGGTGAGTTGCGGTTCTGTAAAAAAGTGGGAATGTGGTCTCAATGTAAATATAATCCTGGATGTTTTTTGATTGTCCAGTATTCGACGTCCAAATATATTCCAGAATTGGACGTCCTCTGAATGGTCAAAAGTGTGCCATTTGTATACTTCACTGGACGTCCATTGGATGTTGGAAGTCCAGAAAACTTATTTTTGGACGTCTAGACATCCAAAATTGTATATCGAATGGACGTCCAATGGACATATTTGTATTGTCTAAGTAATAGCCAGGCCAGGTATTTAACTCTAAATACATAAACCTTAAATGACATCTGGTTTAACTAGGCGAGAAAACACTTGTTTCTACAGAAATAAGTGATAAACTTGAAAGTCCTTTTAATATAATATAAATCTAAAAATTCTAAAAAAATATGTAAGTACTTTTTAAACCCAAAAGCTTTAAAAATATATGCACATTGCAAATATTTAGTTAAACCTCTCAAACTTAATGTCTTTTTAATTGTTACCTAATTTTTTTTTTGACACCTTTAATTTTATTTACCTTATTTTTAGTTAAGGAAAAGGTAATTTAATTTTAATATGGGGCTTTTATTACATTTTTAACAATAAATAAACCAAATATTAAACAAATTTTATAGATAAATTATAAAATAATAAACGTCTTTTACTTTTATTATGAATTATATTTTGGTGCCGAAATTTTAGCATTGCTATTAACCCTAACTACTTCAATGTAATTAAATCACATTGCAACATTTGTGCATGGACTATAACAATAATTTCAGATAATTTGCCAAACTATTTCGCTCAGTGTAGAAAATAAGCATGTTTTCTCAGCGTGCTAAGTTGTGTATCAGTCAAAGTCATACTGTGAAAAAGGTACATCCGATATCAAAGGCACCGACAGCTACTGTCGCTTCTCCTTGATCGGTATTCTCGGGTATTCCCCCGATGCACTTTTTTAATTTCCTATGTTTACTATTAACTGTCCTAAAAAACAATTTTGGAATTAAAATCATCATTTCGGTAACCTTCTTTTTTAAATTTGATACTCCAAATAAATAGCAACCCTTTTAACTTGTAATGTACTAAAAATTAATTCCTATTTATACCTTCCTATCTGTATACAGATCAGGAAAGTATAGGATTTATGAATTTTTTTGAAGTCTGGTTTTCGACGAATTTTTACGTTTTTTTTTTAAATTGTTATTAAGTTTTAAAAGTTTTGGTTCTGTTGTTGAATTTGACGTATCGCGAAAATTAATTTTCTTGATTTTTAATTCAATCTCATATATTTACCATATTTATCAAGTGATAAATCATTTTAAAGCTGACATTAATGCGTTTAAATTATTGATTTCAAAGTAAAATTTTTATGTACTGTAACTTTATTATTTATTATTAACTTAAATTATTTATTGCATCAAAAAAACAAGTTATTCTGTGATTAAATAGTTTATAGCATTAAATTCGCTAAATTCGTTTATACTAAACACAGTCCGTTGTAAAAACTTCAATGGAGTGCTATCGGTATCATTTTGTTAAATAACTATTAAAAAATAAAAATAAAAAATAATTATATATTACAAAATCGAATTAATAGGAGTAAAGGATCAGATAATGAACGATAGATCAATAAATTGCAATAGAAAGCTATTAAAATGAAAGCTTTTTTATTACATTTCGAATAATGGACCGAGTAAAATTAAAACGTAGTCAGCAATAGTGGAAAAATTAAATTTTCTTTATTACAAAAATCTAGATTACCTATTAGTGTAGGCGTTCTTTTATAGTCTTTCATGCCATTACAAAATTATATTGCATTCGTGAGTCTAATAATTCGAATTTGAGGTTTCGATTCGTTTTAATGAGTAGGTAAGCGATTGAAGCGGCGCGACGTTATTTAGATATAACGAAAGTAGCTGCCTTTAGGATAGTTTATCCATAACACGAATAGATTTAAAGTGTACAGGGTTTTTCATTATATTTTCACCACTACTTATTTTCATTATTCTTGTGAACACAAAAAAAGTTTCAAGTAAAAGCTTTGTTGTTTTACCTCAACTTTTTCGGCCACAGTATAACCCATTACAAGCAATCAACTGACAACTTTTAATAAAAAAAACAACTGTTTTACTTGGAAACATCATTTTCATAGCCATCTATGTGTTACGCTTTTATAGTCCAATAAGTCACTTAATAATTAAAATAATATATATTTGTAATAAGGAAATAAAGGTCTACTTAAAATTACAAAAATATACAGGGTATCCCATAAAAAAAATTGAAATATTTTGTTGGGGGCGCCCTGTATATAGAATTCTGCAAGTTATTATATTTTTACTCGGTACAGATAAAATAATAAAGCTTTTGCTTAAAACTTTTTTTTGTGTTCGCAATAATAATGAAAATAAGTAGTGGTCAAAATATAATGAAAAACCCTGTACATGGGTGATTTTCGTGTAACTGCGATTTGTACAACTTAAATTTTTCTAAAATTAAAAACGTTTTAAAACGTATGTTTCACGCATTTTTGTTTTCTATTTATGCACATAAATCAGCTTGAAAAGTGATTCTACTACAACTACAACACGACGAAATCGAAAATTTAAAAATTTGAATGCCGCAGTGCTGACATTATTTCCACGGTACTGACATATAAATGATTATTTTTTTTACCAATCAAAAGATTGGTATAAAATTGCAATAAAATTCAATGCAATATCCATTAAATTGTACTAATAAGAGGTAATTTATAAACAAATTAGTGGAACAAAATTCAGACAATAAAATAAGTCTTGGAGAATATGTCATGTCAAAAATAAGATTTAAGATTTAAATCACAAAAAAAGATTGTGTAAATAATCGGAGAGAAAACTGGATTTTACAAATGCCGCCTGATATTTTCAAGTGGTTCATAAAAAATAAAAAAATTAGCTTTGACTTGACCAAGGTATATTGCCAAGAATATTTTAACATAGCAATGTGTTTCAAATGCTGCAATTACGGCCATGTTATAAAAGGTTTGTTCCAACAACAATCTTGGAACCATACACAAACCCGTTATCACAACTTATTGTCGACGACTTATAGTCGACGACCAGTCCACGACCTGGGGCCCAATTCCTGACGCCTTCGTTAACTTATCGCATGCGATAACATATGCGACTTGATGAAAGTGTATTCCTGAACTGGCGGCATTCGTCAAATTTATTAACGTATGCGCTAAGAAATGATGATTTTCAAAGAGCGCTCATGACCGTTCGACAACTACTTTGTCGCATTCGTTTAGGTGAAAGTAAGGTTATAATTGTCAATTAATCCTGCTTTATCATATGTGATTCGTGTTTCTATCTATTGGTTTTGTTTTGTGATTTATTATTGGGAAATATTTATTTTTAATTTGACTCTATTGAACATTTTATTAGAATATAAAAATGAAACTTTTTGTACCGTGAACTCGTTTATTGGACGTTTAGGTGACACTTTATTTTGGTTTATTTTATTTAGTATGGATGATATAGAAGAAAAATGAGTTTTACAGGCACTAAACAATGTTATAAATTCTACTAAAGTTTCACGCAATTTTTCCGTTATTCGTGAACCACGCTGTTCCATTTTTAATATTCTAAATCTAAACCACTCCAATTCTCAAGTCCAAAATACAAATAATCACAGTTAAAACGTCTAAAAACCAAAAATTATTAGACATCCAATCCATTTAATTTTATAATTTTTGGCAATTTTGACATGTGTCAATGCAATTATCTCATATTCAGTGATACCATCTTTGG
Source organism: Psylliodes chrysocephalus (assembly GCA_927349885.1). NCBI lineage: Eukaryota > Metazoa > Arthropoda > Insecta > Coleoptera > Chrysomelidae > Psylliodes > Psylliodes chrysocephalus. Next base: position 79,150,335 of record OV651819.1, on the reverse strand, counting down.
TATTCTCAATCCTCATTGGTTAAGACTATACAATAATCAAAGACTCTTCGTTAACACGTTCGACTTGATTCGCGATTATCGCATGGTGTTCAGGAATACTAAATTGCTGTCGTATGCGTTAACGACCATGCGTTACTTAGCGCATGCGACAGTTAACGCATGTTTCGAGAATTGGGCCCCTGTCGATTATTGGGGCTGAATTCGGAACTTGGTTGTGTTGGAACACATGTATCTGTTGTCAGACACACTGTCAATAACGTAAAAGTAAAAAAAAATAACAGATGTTAAATTTTGAATTTGGTAAATAAAAAAATTATAACACTCATTAAAAGATTTATAAATTGTGATTATTCGATTGGTTAGCACATTAACTTATTTTATTTTTTACTGTGTCTAAGTCAGAATAATAGTCCTTTTCACTTTCTACACTCATTACTTATAAAAAACTATACTATAAATAATGATAATAAATAAAAACCAAATTACGATCGAGACTACGATCGATGCTATCAAAACGAATATAATCCAGAGTTGGTCGTGATTTATTTACAAGCTCACTTTCGTTTTGCGCATGTCTTGACAATTCGTTCCTATTCAGAAGCAGGAACTGATTTGACAGTACAGAAACTGGTTTGTGATTAGGTTTAAGTATGTTGGAACACTAGGTTTTTGTACAGTTTTGAGTCCGAGGTTTGTTGGATCACCAAATCTAGACTGCGCAGAATCCCGACAGTACGTAAACCGATTTGCTATTGTGTTGGAACAAACCTAAAATATTGTACTGGACTAGACTGTTGTCATAAATGTGGAAACGAGCATGAATCGAAAGACTGCAAAGAAGAAAATGAACTCGACTGCCCTAACTGTAAACGACTGAGACTTAAAGAGCGAAAACATAGTGCTCGAGACCCTAAGGCTCGATTGTACAAAGCAAGCTAAAACCTAGGTTCAGATGAACTCGATAAATGGTTGAACTTACTTTAAAAATTGGTATGAATTAATTGTACATACCCCGCTCAATGTCGGTTTAGATAAACTTCATTGTTCAGGGTTGCCACATTTTAATTTTACTAAGTACGTAGTGTATCTTTGTTTCTCTTATTAGAAAATAAATGAGCTATATAAAATGTCATTTTTGGCATTTTTACTCTAAAATTATTATTTTTAGAGGTTATACGTAGTTTTCCCTTGTGTTTCCAAACTGATAACATAAAGAACGCCAAACTTCACGCATGCCGAAAAAGGACTAGTGAAACTAGTAAAAAAATATAAAGATATTTTATAAAATAAAAACACAGATGTGAATGTAACGCACAAGAAGAATGAGTGCTAGATAAAAATTGAAAGTGAATTTAATTCACAAATTTTTGTACAAATTCAGTATTTTTCCACTTCACAAAATTATTGTCCCTTGGTCTATATATTTATGGTTGTCTTTCTGGTTGTTGTAAGACATTTGCTAATTCTAAAAAATTCTCGTCTTCAGACATTTCATCCATTTTTACGAAACTACTTCTATTAATAAGGAATTCAGTAATACGTATATATCTTGTTTTCTATTTACCTACCTACGGTGTACGGTTTGTGTACGGTAACGTATAAGGTACCAACCCAAAAAATATTTTTTTGTAGTGTGGTATAGTATTTTCAAAGTCAGTTGGAATAGTGAAAAACATAACTAGCTTACAAAGAGTACACCGTTTATATATTTCGCTAATGCTAAAGCTACATAGTATTGGGCTAAATAAATACGGGTCTAGCCTTGTATTACTAGTGACACTTTATCATTTGACAAAGCAGTAGACCAGCTGTATTTTCGCATTATCTTGCCTATGTTATCATCACAATATTATTGAGTCGCTAGGTAATAAATCTTTTTGACCAACAATTGTTGTTCATTTCAAAGTTCAGTAACGCGTGTTTGGGTTTTTTGATACTTTCTTGTTTTTCAGATAAATATTTTAGAATTTTAAGTGAATTTAATAATTGCGTCAAAAATCAGTTTATCTGATTGAACTAAAAGTAAAGAAATATTGAGTGGAAGTTTATTTAAATCTGTGACAGTTTTAATATGGTATTTTGGAGACCGTTTGAGGCAAATAGTGAAATGTCACAGGATAATGAGATCATTGACTGTGATTCAGAGAATACTGAAGAAAGTGATTGGGAATTTAAAAATAAAGATTTGCATGTTCAAACACAAAGACTTGTTTTAAATATTTTTGAATGTTTGAAAAGAAAAAAATTGTGAAAAATCCGACAACTTTATAATAAGAATATGTGAACTAACTAAATTGAAACGAACAACTTTTTATCGTATTATTTCAAAAGGAGATGTAACTGAACATTTTGTACAACGAGGAAGAGTTAATCAAAAGCTTGCGAAAATTGACAAAAGTGGAAAGGAATTTATACGTAGGACAATTTATAATATGTATCAAGAAAATCAAGTTCCTACTTTAGAGTGTATTCAAAGAAAATGATTAGATTACCCCGACTATAATTACAAGTCCCTAGAAATATTGCGTCAAATTTTATTAGATTGTGGATTTAGACATAGGAAATTGGACAAACGAATGGTGATAATGGAATCACAACGAATTGTTAGACTTCGACAGGATTATTTACGCAAAATTAAAAATTTTCGTGATAGTAATCGACATATCATATACCTGGATGAAACGTGGTTTGATAGTCAAGATGTCGTTAATTATGGATGGGTTGATGACTCCAAAAATTGTTTGCAAACGCCTTTCTCTAGTGGAAAAAGAATAATTATTTTGCACGAAGGAAGTATAAATGGTTTTGTCCCTAATGCTTTGTTATTATCAGCTAAACAAATTAAAAATTCCTGTGCTGATTATGATATGATATGACAGCGCAATTATTTGAAAAATGGTTTAAAGAACAGCTATTACCTAATATTCCTAAGGAAACCGTTATCGTTATAGACAATGCCTCTTATCATTCGCGTCAAACGAGAACAATTCCTAACCGAAGAACTAAAAAAAGTGATGTTTTGGAATTTATGAAAGAAAAAAACTTAACCGTTCCTCAAAAAAATCCGACAATTAAAGTTTTACTAGAGATTATAGAAAAACAGAATTTTGCAAAGGAGTATTATATAGATGAACTTTGTAATGCACGGTCATACTCTGCTTCGCCTACCTCCCTATTATTGCATATTTAATCCGATAGAATTAATATGGGCATACATTAAAGGTCAATTACTAAAGATAAATCAATCCCCGAATTTAAGCAAACAAGTTGTTGAACGTATAAAGTTGCTTTTGAATGATGAACATAGTGATATTTCGAAAAACAGCATATCACATGTAGTTTCTAAAGAACAGGAATATGTTCTTCTGCCACCTATACAGCCAGTTATAATTGACCTCAATAGTTCATCCGACGATGAATTCCCTGATGATGACTAGGGCTACTTTTTTTGTAGATTTCTGTTTATTCATTTATTTTTGAAATTAGTTTGACTAGTTCCAATTTCTGTTTATTTTTTTTTTGTTTTTGGTGTGTAAATACCTATATTCCTTGCCATAAGTAGTTTTATTTATACTTGTCAGTTTGCTGAATGAAATGTTTAAATGTTATATGTCTAAAAATTTTTCAAACACAATAAACTTTTCTGGTTTAATCGGTGAATTTGTATAGCACTACATATGTTTCGGTAAAATTCTGCTAGTCACAATTATTTTTAAAAACGTTGAGGTACAATCAGTTTTATATACGAACCATGGTGTAGGTGAATTGAAAGTAGCAATAATAATTGGTTTAACAAAATTAATAGGTAGGTAAATAAAAAGAAGAGTTTATGCAAAATTAAAAATTACCAGTGATGTTATAGTAAAAATTAAATTAGTTTTTAAAAATAACCGTGAAGTAAATAAAAACTTTAATTGACCGATTATATTGAAAATTTTGTGATTTTAAAAAATTCTACTATGGTCAGAAAATTAGCCTCTTTATATACAGACCTGGCAAGATTAAATCTACGGGTTTACTTCACCTGTAATGAACTAAATTAAACTTAGCTTTCTCACATGCTCGAGAAAAAGCGATATAAAACGATGTTATAAGCCAATGTGCGAAATGAGAATAACAGCGAGAAGAACAAGAAAATCAGTGAACGAAACGATAATTTATAACAGTGTATAATAAGACGAATCAAGAACTGAGACGCGAGAACCAATCCTGTCTGCTGCACCCGTCTTCTCCTAGAATACTAATCCTTTCTCTCTTTGTCCTTCTACGAAACGATTCAAATCGATTCAATACTTTTATTTTAAAATCATTCAAACCTTATTTTACATACCTAATCTAAAAAATATGCCTACGCCTATGTTATGCGGCTAAATTAAAAGAATTTTTTTACCAGTTGTTTTTATACTATTCCAACTGACTTTAGAAAAACTATACCAACTAACTAAATTCAAAAACAAGTCTGAACTCGGTTTAAGCGCGGAAACATGACCGCTTTGTTGAACCTATAGATGAACGCAGTTTATGTTCTGAACTAGTATTGTACAACGCCAAGAACCAGGTTCATGCTAAACCGAGGTTCAACTCGCATTGTACAATCGAGCCTAAATGTCCAGCCTTTCAACTGCAGATAAAAAAGCACAGAGCTAACATAAATTATAGCAACAATAAAGACAACGAACGAAATTTTTTATAAATAATTTAAAAAAGCCACACAATAAACACGAAACAAATAAAACAAAAATAAGTTTAAGCCACCAAAACATGCAATCCATTGGCAATGCCGTTGATGAAGTAGAATGCTTCTTGGAAAGCGAACCAACTTGTGAAGTTTTCTGTATCACCGAACACTGGAAAACAAAGGACCAACTGCTAAACTATGGTATTAAAGGTTATTCGATGTTAACATGTTTCTGCAGAAACAAAGAAAACACACATGGCGGGAGTGCAATTTTTGTGACCCTTAGTTTAAAGTGTAAAAAGAAAAATGATGTTAATAAGTTAGCAATTGAAAATATATTTGAATGTTGTGGTTGTGAATTCAAAATCAAATGTAAATTTTTTATAATAGTTTGTTTTTATCGACCATCAGGTGCAGAATTTAAATTTTTCATGGAAAAACTAGAAGACTTTGTATCTTACCTAACGAAAGAAAATGTAATATTGTTTATTTTAGGTGATTTTAATATTGATTTCTTGAGAGATAGTAAACTACTAAGAGATCTATTGTCGATGTTTAAATCGACCCTCGCGGAGAAGAACGTTGTAACTTAATTTAGCAAATTTTTCAGGAGAGACGTTTAAAGTTAAATTTTATTAGAACATTTTTTTACTTACTTAAAAAACTTTGTGAGATTTCACTTACTATTTAATGAGATATATTTTGTAACGCCGTTTGAACTGGCCGGATTAATATTTTGATTGTATGTAAGGATTTCTAGATATTGCACTTACAGTTTTGAAAAATAATTATAATTTACTTGGAATAAACAAGTAAGTGTAGGTACGGCACTTACAGTTTTCAAAATTAATTATAAGTTGCATAGAATAAACACGTAAGTGTAGTTAAGGGCTTAAATTATATTGTTTAATTTAAAAACAATCAAGTTTTACCATTGTAAGTGGGTAAAATTTAAACACTTTTAGTAGAAAAAACTATAAAAATTTATTTAAAATAAAACTTAAGATAAAAATAAAAAAAATAAAGCATAATAAACGTAAACCAACTCTTTAAACTGGAATCATAAAATTCCAAGTAAAAAACAAACAAAATAAAAAAATAAAGTATAAAAAAATATTCAATTTTCTTCGTCTTCCTCGGTAACTGTTCTCCTATTGGAAGACTCTCATAGTAACCATGATAAGTTTGAGGTATGCAGTTGGCCCGACATAAACTTATAAGGTCTTTATGCTATGCATTAGAAATGCCTAGTAAGAAAGAATAGGCTGGTTCTAAATTAACCATTTCTAGTTTAGTTGTGTTTTCAGTCCTTCTCGTTCTTTTATTTGGTTTTAGGGCTAAATTTAATTTGAATTGTTTATCATTAACGAAGTCATATTGGATATTCAGAACATATGGATCATTCATAGATACGCTAATATGTTTAACCATATTCCACATTATTTTGGTATTATCTTCAAAGATGTACCAGTTAGGTTGGGTTTCCATTATTTTTTTTTAAATTAAAAATGTTTTTGTTGTGTAACTCGGTTACAATATACGGTTTCCCTGAACTTTTGGCGCAACGAACTAAAGTTATCCACCGCTCGGGAACATAAATAATCTGATTTTTTTTCCTTCGTTCGATTAGAGCATGCATAGCATCCCCTTCATTTTGAGAATGTCCAACTTCGAAGTAGTTATGACTTATATTAATGGAAAACTTTGCAGCAATATAAGAGTACAGAGCAGCAACAATGCGATTTTTATTTTGCCCTCCACAATTATCAGAATAGAATTTAAAAGTCGTAACTCCTTTGGACACCTTCTTTTTAATAAAATCAAATAGTCCGCTACTAATTTCATTCGCTCCCTTTTTACCTTTTGTTTCGTCCCACATGTAGCAATGTCCCTCATTATTTGTCATGTCATATATTGTAAAATTGTATACTGCCAGTTTTATTTTGTAGTAAAACATTGACAGTTCTGATTGTGGTGTAGAAAGAACTTTTTGCATATCGAAACAGGCAACAATACAATCTTGTAAACTCTTACTTGCCTCTTTCTCTTGGTCCTTAAGCTCCCGAACCGCTGTTTTATTTGCTAAATGTAAAGCATGTTTTATAGCCATATTTGCTTTTTCCTCTTCGTTTGCATTTTTATATACGTGACATAACACACATTGATCTTTCTTCGGGTTAAAAAATTCAATGTTGAATTCGTTGTTAAAAACATCGCGATATTGTCTTAAGGACGCCATTGGTAATAACGGATGCTCATTTCGCATCCATTCTTCATACAAGTTAAATAATTTTGTAATATTAAGAGTCTCTTCAAAATATAATTTTGAGGTTTTCTTTCTAAGGTAGTGCGATTCTACGGTGGGAACAGAGTTTATGTGGAGGCGAATGGACTGCTTTATTTCTTCAGGAGTTCTGTTTTCGCGATTAATGTGTATTCCACGCATGTCTTTTCCAATAATACCTGTAGCACTTGCAGATATTTTTTTAAACATAGTTATAATCCATGTATCCGTTATATCAAAGGTGTCAAGGAACATCTTCTTGCAAACTGCAACACACTCATTATTTGCAGATGATAAAGAATATTTGAAAGTCCATTGTCGCCTAGAGTCTCTGCCTGTGTTTAAAATTCTTTGCCTAGGTTGCCTGTGTACAAAACGACTAAGATATTGAACTTGTAAATTATGATCAGCCATTTCCCAAAAATGCTTGAAAAGGGTGTGCCGTCTCTCTGGTAATACTTTTTGACTGCATTTCTGACGACATTTTTCATCGCAGCCGCTCTTTATGATTTTTTTTCTATTTTTTTTTTCCTTTTTAGTTTACAAATTCTTCTCCTGTATTTTTCTTTTTCTTGCGCTGTGCATCTTTTCACTGCTCTCTATTCGCTTTACGCTTTCTTCCTTTGGTTTTCGTTGCCCAAGTAACAATTTGATATTTTATAAAAGCTGAAAAAATGTTTACAGAACAAAATTTATAAAATAGAATATTAGCTAAGAACATTTCCGGAACATTCTTTCAACAGTAATAAACACAAAATGGGCGCAGTATTACAGAACTATTTGGTTCTTTTGTAAATTCTATAAGATTTGTTAAATGCAGTTACCGAACAGTTACTACACATTTACACAGACTTTAAACAAATGTTTTTTTAAACTTTTATAACTGTTTTATAAATTTTCAATTTTGAGGTTAGGTTGCATATCAAAATCAGTAACATTTTAGTTTTTTAAATGTGTCTGGTGAAAACAAATTAATTCTATATTTGTCATAAAAGTAAATTCAAGGCGATATTAGTAAAATGGCAGTATTTACTTAAGAGATATCTATAACGCGGTTTAAACATAATGTATGACCTACAATAAAGTCGTTTTTGGATGCGCAGCAAGAATTACTGTTAATTATATAGCACATACAATACTAAATTTTTAAGCGCCTCGAGTTTGATTCATATTTCTAATACTTTTTCAGTGTGAAACAAAAATTAAATTTATGCAATTTGATTTTTTTTAGTAATAAGATTATGCTAATATTACTAATGATTAAAATCTTTAATTTACATTGGTTTTGTCTTAAATACTAGTAAAACCGACAGTAGATTTAGCTTTAAAACTGTCTTAGGTTTTTGTTAAATATGGCGGCTATTCAGAGGTATTAGAAAGTTATTTTAAGACTGAATCATAATTATAAAATATTATTGTAGTAAAAACAGCTGTAATACAATAATTAAGTTGTATTACTTATTTCTACAAAACAACTTCATCATGGTTTGTTGTATAATTGTTTCATATTTCTGCACTATATGACAAAATATAACATAACCTTACTAAATCGTTTCCGATTTGTTTCTACAGCTTTATAGAGCAAGCATAATTTTTAATATTACGATAATAAGCAAGTTTAACATGGACATCGCCAAAAATATGGCCTTCTTTTAGTATTGGGGCATGATTATTCAGAACATACCTAATTATTATCTGGCTGAATGATAGTTTTTTTTTTTGAGTGTCTAGACAAACCATCAAAATGTTTTACTAATATTTTTTACTGTTCTCTGAAAAGCAGGTACCACTTATTTTTTACATTTCTTCACTATTTAAATTTGACATTTTCAGACTATACACTCACATACAATTGGTATGGAAAGTAGTTGAACAAACATAAAATACAAAAATAATATGGCGTAGGTACTACCAAATGTAGTTGCTTTATTTTTTTATAAATATTTTTAAAGGGATAATACTATTCTTAACTAAAATAATTGTTATACAGTTTTTTGATTTGTAATAGTATATTTCGACAATATATTACAGTTATTTTAAAGTTTTCATCAGAAGCAAATTGCTATTGATGCGGAATTATCTCACACTAATATTTATATAACTATTTTTTAAAGCGTTATTATGAGGTTAAGAAACAGTTATATTTGTATGACCAAAAAGTTCTAAAGGTAATCCAGAACAATAATATAGAATAACTCTAAAGGAATTTTATTTTATAAGCTGAAATATTGTATAGAACAGTTGTATAAATGTTTATGTAACAATTTCGTAGTTATCGTGAAAACAATTTTATAATTTTGCTGTAAGAATATTGTAAAAACTAATTTATATAACTATTTAGTTTCAGAGAACAAAATAGTGATTTTTGCAACTGTAGTACAATAAATTAGCATTCCAGAAACAGCAATATAATATCAATAAAATATAATAGTCTTGTAAACTAAAAATTATAAAGCTACTTTGTTAGTTGGGTGGTGTTTCATTTTTTGCAATTGCTATTACATTTGAAACAATTTCCTCCAGTATACTACTGGCTATCACATTTGCTGACTGTGGACTTTCCTCAACTAAAGAAATATTTGATGCTGAATTATTGTCACTTGAAACTGAAAAAAAAAAAAAAAACAAACTATAAACGATACAGTCAACAGGTCTTCCAGTAAAAATAAAAAGTTCACCTTTACACAACTTTTTTTAAATTTTTTAAAAAAGTATTTTTTTTAACTTTTCAAAACTAGCGTTTTATATTAATAGTTTAGGTTATATCAAATTATAGTTACCCAATTCCGATGGTATATATTCTGAAACACCAGGTGAGAACGGCTCTGATATTTCACTTTCCTCTTCGCTGTCGATTTGTCCACAATATTTTTTTAATTTAATTAAAGCATCGCCTAAAACAATAAACAATATTAAATAACTTGTTTCCAGAATATACTTCTATTCAACGTTCATATTTATTTACTAACTAACCTGTACTTATGAAACCAGAACAACTGGCTTCCCCTAGTTGTTCTAACTCTTTAAGTTCAACGTGTTCATTACAACATCGTGCATTCTTATCTCCTACGAAATATGAACATAAAAATTATCTATTTCGCGAAACATTTCTAAAAAACTTACCATTAGTATCAAAAACAAACCCACTATTTTCTTTTGCTAACTGCACCAAACGTCTACCTCGTTTTGTTTCCATTTTTTATTAGAGCAATTTAAAGCACACCTTACGGTTGAACGTTCACATCACTACTAAATACTCACAGCACAGACAGGAATGAGCCTGCATTCCTATCTTCGTAACTAACCATGGCCCATGGTTAGTTTCCGAAGAATATTATTGTAACTAAACTTACGGTTGAATTTACTTAAAAATCTTCCTGGAATAACATTGTATTGATACTTACAAAGCAATATTTAACTTCTTAACATAAATGAAGACAACTTATGTGATGTTACAATTTTTTTCATGTATTTAAATTTTATAAGATTTCTTTGAAAAATGTTGTAATGGATAGTACAATTGTTTTATGTTATAGGTTTGCAAACCGCATAATATGGAAGTGTTGTAGGGGTACTTACGTTCTTGTTCTTTTAATATTTTTCAAGGTTATATGAACTTACGGTTTAATTCGATTCCATAACTTTCGTTAAAAACAATATACAGCGACGCGGACAAGACAGGTCGATAGAGCAAGAAAAGTTAAGTCGGAATAAAGTTGTAACTGAAAATGTGCCAAAATGTTAGTTACAACGTTCTTCTCCGCAAGGGTCGAAATCATACAATTTAAATTACACTATCAATGAACCCACACGTATAACTAACTTAACTTCGACATGTATAGACAATATTGTCACAAATTTCCAAGGCGAGTTCTCTAGTGTCGTAGTACACCCATTAATTTCAGATCACAGTGCACAAAAAATAGATATATATATCCTGGGCTGGAACTCTGTGTCATGTAGAATTCTACTTATCGCTTTCTACAATAGATTCTTTTGTGGCACTCTGTGTAACATAGCGGAAAACCAACGAGTATATACTTACTACAGGATAACTAGTTTCATAAGAAACCACATTGCGATATTTCCCGTGCGGTTGATAACGTATTTATCACAAAAGAAAGTAATCGATTCCATTGTAGAAAGCGATAAGTAGAATTCTACATGACACAGAGTTCCAGCCCTGAATTAGAACATAAAAACAGTTATAAAGTTAGAAATTTTAAAGAAAGTAATAAAAATTTATTTAAAACATCTCTAAATGATATAAATTGGCTAGAGATGTATGAAATACCTAATTATAATGTAAATCTACAATGGAATGTGTTTATGTCATTTATTAATCTAAGATTTGATAAGTTCTTTCCACTGGTAGTTAGTAACCATTGTAAAAATAATAGAAAGCAAAAAAATGTAATTATCAACGATCCCAGGACTAAAAACTGCAAAAGAGAACTGGATATACTATATACAATAAAAAATAACGACAATAGGTTTACAGAGGTTTATAATTAATCGAATTAAATTACGGGTTTTGAGCTTACATTAAATTGTAATTAGATGAAACAAAATGGATTCTATGTATTTTAAGGTGATCTTTTCGAAAAAAGGCACAACAAAATGTAGCAGTTTTTCGAAAGTGCCGAAATTTTGGATTTTGTCAATTTTTCAATTTTGCGCAGGCGCATGTCGGAAATAAATCAATATTTTTAAAACGCAGTTTACGACATTTGAAAGCTTAGAAAAAATGCTAATTTTTATGTATCTTGAGAAATTTTGATCCGATGCACCCTTCTCGCGGTATGGACGATTGAAATTTGTTTAGTATTTTGAGGCGACGAAGGTCGAAAAATTGAATTTGTTAAATGTTCAAACACTAAATTCTTTATAACATTGGTAAAAATTAAGATATTTGAAAAAACAAACATGCGTTTTGAACTTAAGGGATGTGACTAGTGATTCCCTGAAGAAGGCAAGAGAAATTTCAAAATTGGGCATATGGCGGAAGGGCAAAATGCACCGCGGTCCTAATTTCATTGTTTGCCTATAACGGCCAAACTATTTGAATTTTTTTAATGCCACTTACAAAGCTTACTCATAAATGTGAAATCTTATGTGTGTGTGAATTTCACCGACATCGGACCATAATTGGCTAAGATATCAAACAATTAAATAATTAAAAAAAAAAAAAAAAAAATTTTTTTTTCGAAAGTTTTAAGTGGCACACAAATGCAAAAATGCACCCAATGGCTAAAAACTTTGTTTTTGAGTACTCTATTGTGTCTAGAATACGATTACATTACGGAAAATTCTGCAAATATATTTTATCTATTTTTTTGACCACTGTTCATTGAGTGACGACCAAAAAACACGGTTTTTGAGAAAAGTTGCCTAAAATTGACAATTTTTAGTTTTTTTGTCTGGAAATTAAATAAACCCAAATTTCGTGTCTTCTAAATGTGTATACAAGGTTTAAAGTGTGTATGTTTCTTCTAAGTTGTAGAATTCTCCCAACAAAAGTCCCATTACACGCGCTCCGCGGGATCCAAAACTCGTGTATACACTACATTACTGTAATTTGATTTTTTTGCGATTTCCAGTTTTAAATTTCTTGCATATCTAAATTTGTTAGCCTTAAAATTTATTAAGTTATATTTTACTGACTTGTTATAAGACGTTTCTTGAGTTTTGTGCAAAATATAGAATTACCAGATATTAGCGAACAAAAAGCAAGCTTATCACCAAGTTGGAACTTACACTCAGGCTTAGGATTAATTTCCTAACATTTTTAAAGTATACCTTTTTGTGTATTTTTTTGTGTTCTTTTCGATGGCGAAGTTAGTTTTTTCAAATATATTTATTTTGTTAGATGTTTTCGGAAAACCCGGAAAAAATCACATGGGAAAAAATTGAAAAAAAAAAACTACGCCTCTGGTTTCCTGCGAATTCCCGAAAAATTATATCAGATTTCGCCGCGGGACTTATTTTATTTGAGAGCCAACAAAAAAATACGCAACTACTCTCATTAGCACATATGTCTAACATTTATAATTTCGCCACAAATTCATCGCAAATTTCATGTCCATGGTTCTGATCAAATAAACGAAAAAACGACTTTTTGGTAAAAGCACTTCTGGCGGCGAGAAATTCGCCATTAAAACTACCTGTGCAATGAATTTCCGAACTATGTTTGCCTCCTCTTTCGAATGGTTCATTTATTTTCACTATCGGAATGATACTTGCCCAGATAATTAGCATTTTTACAATGGAAAATTCCGGAAAGCCCGGTTTTTCCTAATTTAAAAAAAATTGAAAAAATGCTACATCTTTTTTTTTTTTTTTTCGGAAAGATCACATCAAAATACACAAGGTCCTTTTTGTTTCATCCAATTACAAATTAATGTAAGCTCTAAGGGGCTTTTTTTCGTTATTTATAATAATAATAATAATAATAAATTGCCTTTATTTGCTTGTAATATACAATGCACATAAACATCATGAGGCGAAGTCTAGCTTGCGCTACTCAACTTAACCTCAACATAAATATAAATTTAAAATAATCAAAAGGTATCCATCATTTACAATATAAAAAAATAAGAAATTTAATATACAATTAATTTATGATTAAAAATGTTAACCCTGTATTTAATCTAAACTGAAATCAATGGAACTTAAAATACAATTAAATAAGGAAAAATGTTTGAAATTAATAATATATTAAGGTTAGCACTGTATTCATTGCTCAACTAATAGCAACGTTTTATAATTTTGTTTCAAAAATGTCAAAGAACATGTCCTAATTTCCCTAGGTAGACTGTTATATATTGAAATGGCGTTATATGTGAAAGATCTTTTGAAAAATGATAATCGGTAATTCGGAATCGTTAAGTTGTGTGGATATCTTAAATGTAAACTGTGCAGATCTTTCCGATATATCAATTTATTTTTTAAGTATATGGGAGTTGAGGTTAAAAGAATTTGAAATACCGTGGCCGCCATCTGATATATAAATAAATTTCCTATATTGAGCCAGCTAAGTTCTTTAATTTTATTTGATATTCTATCATACTTTCTGATACCAAATACAAAACGACAACAACAATTTTGAATCTTTTGAAGTCTGTATTTGGTTATTTGATCCAAACAAGGATAGTAAATTAAAAGTCCATAATTTAGGATGGACAATACAAGACTTTCACAAAGCAACTTACGTAATTTGAAACTCAAAATACCTCGATTCCTGTATAATTGACGAATAACTAGATACGATTTTTTGACTAGGAGCGAAACATAGTCCTGAAACCTTAATTTGCAGTCATAAATAATGCCTAAGTTTTTGGCACTTCTACAAGATTTTAGAGGTTCATTTTGAATGAATAGCTTAAGGTTCTATTGTACATTATGTTCTATATTTTTAGGACAAAATAATATTGTATGACATTTACTGGCATTTAGTTTAAGGTTATGATTTATAGAAAATGTACATACTGCATTTAAATCTGAATTCATGTTTTGCGAGGCTATATCTACTTCACATGGGTCAAAGGAATAATATAGTTGCGTGTCGTCAGCAAAAGAGTGTATATTTACATGCTCCAATAATTTATAAAGGTCTGAAATATATATGGAAAACAAAAGGGGACCAAGAACCGAGCCTTGGAGTACTCCTGATGTTACACACATAAAGTTAGATGATTTCTCTAACGTTACTTTTTGGTAGCGGTTACTTAAATAAAATTTGAAAAATCTTAGTGAGGTTTCATCGAAACCAAAATATTTGAGTTTGGCACAAAGAAGCTGATGATCTATAGTGTCAAACGCTTTAGAAAAGTCAAGCAGAGTAACTATTGTAGCTTTTCCTTCATCCATTGATCTTATAATGTTATCTGTTAAATCTAAGAGTAATGTTGTAGTACTAAACCCCTTTCGAAAACCTGATTGTTTAGTGGTTACAATATTATGAGAAAATACGTATGTATATATTTGTTTACTAATTACTTTTTCTATAATTTTGGACAACGTCGGTAAAATACTTATGGGCCGAAGGTCGCTAAATGTTTCAGGCTTATTTGATTTTGGCAAAGGCTTGATTAAGGAATACTTCCAGCTATCAGGAAAGTAACCAACTTCTAAACAGCAATTTACAATGTGCGTTATGTAAGGAGCACAGACTGAAATAGAAAGTTGTAACATTTTTGCTGAGATGTTATCAATTCCTTGGACTATAATCAGAAAAAAAAGGAATACAATAATCTGCTCATTGGTAATAAAAAAATATCTTTCTGTAACAGGTTAAAAAATTTAGATAATAAATCAAAGAGCGCATGGGCATTAGTTAATGAAATTAAAGGGTCAAGTGTAAACAAAAATGAAATCAATATTGAAAGAGATCTAATGACAAGAGCTGACAAATTTAATACATTTTTTTGCCAATGCTGCCCCGAATTTATTATCAAATTTAAATGATATTCCTTTTTCTTCCACTATCCAGCCCTATGCATTAAAAAATATAAATAAACAAGAATTACTCAAATGCGTACGAACACTTAAAAACAAACATAGTGCTGGATACGATGAGATCTCCATGAATTTAATTAAAGACATTATAGATATTATAGGCAACCATCTTTGTCATATTATCAACAATTCCATGAAATTTGGCATTTTTCCCGATAGCCTAAAAGTTTCACTTATAGTCCCTATTTATAAAAAAGGTGATGACTCTAAAATGGAAAATTACAGACCAATTAGTATGTTACCATCTTTCTCCAAGATATTTGACAAAATCATGTGTAAACAAATCATAAACTCTATGGAAACTACAAAACAGCTAAACAACGTCCAGCATGGATTTATAAAAAATAAATCAACCTTAACTGCACTATTCCAATTTACAAATCAAATTTTAACCATCATGGAAAATGACAACTTACCACTGGGATTATTTTAAGACCTGTCAAAAGCATATGATACGTTAAATTATGATATATTGTTAAACAAATTAGACAAATATGGTGTAAGAGGAACATCACTAAAATGGATTAGTTCATATCTGGCTCAGAGAATACAAAGAGTTAAATTAAAAAATGGTCAAGAACAAATTATATCTGATGATAAATATGTAGGTCTAGGAATTCCACAGGGAAGCGTACTGGGACCAATTTCTTTTTGTGCTATATATCAATAATATAGAGGAAATAAGTGAAAATGTGAACTGGTACTCTATAACAACTTATGCCGATGACACGAATATACTGGTTAAAAGTGGTACAATGATGCAGTTGGAGCAAAGAGCAAGCCATATTCTTGAAGTGGGAAATGAGTGGTTTACAAAAAATAAATTGATTATAAATAGGAAAAAGACAAATCTACTACTTTTTAAAAATAAATAGTTACGAATTGCTGAACCACAAAGTTTCACATTACATGATATTTTACTGGCCCCACAGAAAAGTGTCAAATTTCTTGGAATGGTGTTGGATAACAACATGTCTTGGTCTGATCATGTGGAGCACACACGACAAAAACTTGGTAGAGCGATATATAGTTTTAGAGTATTATAGAAATATCTAGATTTTTCAACCTTAAAAATGGTATATCATTCTACAATTGAAAGTAATATTAGGTATGGTATTATAATTTATGGAAGTTGTATTGAAATTGAAAGATTATTTATCTGCCAAAAACGAGCTCTGCGAAATATTTTAGGAATAAGTCTCTTAAGGAGAGATGTAGATAAGTATATGCCTACACAATACATTTTTTTTTGATACCCAGCAAAGTCATAAGTATAACGAATAAATGAAAGGAAATTGGTACCCAAAGGGCACAAAAAAGTGCGATTAAAATGCATATAAATTAGTAATGGGAGGACGCTCCAAGATAATTGAAAAAAGTGCATTTGTAGAATAGTATTGATTATATTAGAAATATTATTGATATTAAAGGTATTGTGATTTAAAAATTTTATCGAAAAAATAAACCATAAAAAGGTAAATAAACTAAATAATAAACAAATAAAATTAAACCTTATAAAGCATATCAACAATAACTACTAAGACTCAAAACTAACTAAAATATATTTTTTTATTTTTTATAAAATAAATATATAAAACAATTATCGTTCAAAGAATTTCATCATTGGGTGAGAAAATTTAATTTACAATTTTAAGTATATATGTACTTTTTCTCATTTTAAAGGAGAAAAATTGATAGATGATGAAAAAAGCTGAATTTCCAGATTACTGATTTATTTTTTTTTTTTAATTTTAGAGACAAGGGCAGTAACCCAGATAAAAAACTACAAAAGTGTAAAGGGTTTGCCCCTGTTTAAGTTAATGTTAAGTTAAACTAATTAGGAAAAATTACGAATACCTGGATACTACCTTTAGTTTTGTTGTTGCATGTGAAAGCACACCCACGAGCCAAGCATTCGTCCAGTTCAAAGACCCAATGCAGCCTCAGTTACGATCATCCTTGAAGCTAGCCCTAAGAGACAGGAACCAACCGGATCTCCTTAATGACATTTTGTCAGTGGTTATTCCAATACTTTCCCAATGGACAACTTTCGAGGCCATTAGAATGGAGTATTTTTTAAATACAGAAACACTAAAACGAAAGAAGGAATGGGTATCAGTCAAAACTACCCAGCCAAAACCTTCTTATGCATGAAACCCATATGTTCTGGAGATGACAAACTATTTAAAGAAGAAATACAGAGCAAGCACTAGTCAGCGACATAGTAAATACTAGCAGTTAGCTGCAAACCCTATGAGACAAGGCGAGTTCCTATTTCCGAAATTTCAACTAGTTGGTCGGTGCAGTTGATGTCCTTGATGAATCTTTGCAACGATCCTGTAAAATCAACTTATAAGTATACAAACACAACTGAGAAAAGCGTCAATAAAACCAAGGCCCTCGAGAAATCCATTGAACTACTTAGCCACACACAGCAGCCTTCAACCAAGCCGCTGCTGCAATCAGACGATCCAAGTTTCGAGTCTCCAGGTTGCTAAGATTAAATCTCAAACAGAAGAAAAGGCTGAACTAGGGGCTGGATGAGAAAAAAAAAACAGTATTTGTGTTCGGAGTGTTTGACTGTCAGTGATACGGGACTATTTCGTGTGTGCGAAAATTGTTTCATCTAAAGGTATAAAATTGTACACATTCGTGTTTCTTTAATTGTTTTTCTTCTCTCAATTTAAATTTTTTTTTATTGTCATTAAAGTTTGTATATTTTTTTGTCTCTCTGAATTTAGATATTATACTAAAATGTCTCATTTCGATATTAGGTTTAAGGAAAAGCCCGGGTCTCGCTTTAACCGTTGGGGGGCATGTCACGTCCAGTAAAATATTAAAAAACCATTATTAAAATACATTAAAATAAATTATTATACTTTTAAATAAATCCTAGAATAAAAATAATTATCTCTAATAGAAAATCTCAATAATCTCTTAAATGTAAATAATATTGTATACATTTTATAACAAAAACATAGACGTTGAACTATTAACGACCTGTATTAATTGTGTCGAACTAAAAAAATTGCAAATTCAGCAAATAGTTAATAGGTATAAATTCGAGACTGATTACTGTTACGAGAACAGTTCTCCTTTTGCTATACTTAGAGGTATCTAAAGTAATAGATACCTTTTAGTTTTGGAGTAAGCGTCGTGACGTGCCACTCACGGGGAATGTTTTGGTAAGGCCCTTTTATATTGTATATTATTATTATTAATATTATCATCTGTTTTATATTTTGAATATTGATTATTTATTGATTGATTAATAAAATTGTTTAATCTCGACTTTTATTTCATAAAGAAAGGTAGCCCCAATTATTAACATTAAATAATTCTTTCGACCCTTAGAAAAGGGGATCGCGAAAGTTTTAATAAACTAAGTGATTAATATCGAGATGTCAATATGACATTTATAATGTCGAGGAGTAAAACCATGGAAAAACAATTCAAAATGATAATAACACAGAAAACTGTTTGGATAGTTTTTCATTAATTATTCAAAACATCGTTTACCTTTCTATTTTATAATTTTCTTATGTATAAGGTAAGTCAGAGACCACCCGAACTTCATATTGATGGATTTAGAAAGAAATGATTTACTTAAAAATAAAAAATATAAATATAAAATTTTATCCGATGTCATATCTTTATAACATAACGAAAATCTTCAAGCGTTAATAAATAGTGCATAATAAAATTTATTTGAGTAAATTTTTAGTACAATTCATAATTGAGCCACAAATCGGGTGTTTCGCCAATTTTTCTCAACCCTATATATACAAAAAAAATAAAAAGAACGATCTAGAGTACATCTTTATATGCATCAATATTAGAGGTGATATAAAGTTTTGATTTCTTTTGAAATAAATTTAAATTTTTTATGTTCCACAGATTTGTAGGAAGAGTGTTAAAAACTTTGGAAGCAACATAAGTTAGAAATGTTTGACTTACATTTCGTTTATTTGCTTGAGTTCTCAAATTTTCGTTAAATCTGGCTTTTGTGTTATGCAAATAATTTGAATTTAAATTACAAGACAGATAATATAAAATATTTCATAATAAAGTATCATAAACAGGGAGACTTGTAGATCCTAACTAATTAGTAAAAAAAAATTACATATAATTTTCCTATAAACGTCCCTGTTTTCATTCTACAGGGCGAAAAAGTGAATTTCATATATACATAATTTTCTAAATATCTCACGGTAAAGATTTTAACTTAAAAATATGTATATATTAGTTATTCATCATTATTATTAAACACACTTTATTTCGATAAATTACAATAATCCATTGGCGTAGAATCAATGGTTATGAAAACAATTTTCATCCAAACTTTTTAAACACCATATATTTTATAAATGTTAAAATAATTATTTCTCACCCAACTTATTACAAAAAAAAGACTCATGGTTTGATCTCTGTAGAACATTCCCTTTCTGAGATTAGTTAGTTTTATTCCTACTCAAACATGAAATCTATGTACAAGTTTATCAAGGGGCCGATTTTATAATGAATTTTACATGGTCCTTTATCTAATGGGACCATAATTTTATGGACTTAATGGTCTCAATAGTTATTGGAACTTTTAATATTGATTATGAACTTGGCCTTAATAAAAATTTGCAATTTTTTAATTTTATAATGTACATAGATTTCATGTTTAATTAGAAAAATTACGAAAATAAAATGATCTGCAGAGATTAACCAATAGTCCCTTTTTTATCAGAAATTGCGTGAGGAATAATTACACTGCACAACAGTATTTCTGATGATTGAGTTATATTACATGACACTAGTTTAATTTTTAATGAAGAATTCAAATCTGTAATCTAAATTTCTGTATTAGCTCTAGTTTAGAAAATATGACACAAGGCCGTTTCATAGTAAAACACAATTTGCTTAAGGTTAATTATATTTTATTTAGTTCTCAAGGTGAAAAAAACTTTCTTCTATAAGACTTCCTTGCAGAGGTTGAACCCATAGAACTATTCTAAATGGTCCAACAATAGTCAGCCATCATGTGTGCGTTCCAGTAGCCTTGAAACCGTTCCTCCATCGTACGAAGATCCTGGTGGAATCGCTCGCCCTGTTCTTCACTTAGATCCCCAAGATTAGCGGGATAATAATCTTGGTGGTTGTGAAGAAAGTGCAACTTGATGATCATGTTACATCCAAGGGTTTAAAAGTGACTCATTAGTTGTTCAACGTATTAAAAATAGTTAGAACTTTTCTTAGCCAAACAAACTCATTCTATGCGTTTTTCTCAATTTCTGTCATAGTGTCCGTAAATTTTGTGTCTTTTATCAATGCTATTATCTGTGGCCCATCGAAAATGTCAACTTTTATCTTTTATACGCTCAGTTTCGGGATTTTTTTTGATAGAAATAGAAAACAATTTCCAATTTTGTTAAGACCTTTGACAAACTGTTTTATAAGCCCTAATTCTATATGCAACGGAGGCAAAATTATACGATCTTTTGACGCTTAAGGTGGGTTTATCACGTTCTGTTGTCCTGGAACTATATCTTTCCGGGTAGGCCAATTCTTTTTAACCCAATGTTGATTTTTAGCTCTAATATCCCACAAGCAAAGAAAACAAGGATACTTTGTGTAACCATCTTGCTGGCCTAATAGAAAGTTGATCATTTTTAAATCAACACATAGGATCCAGTTATTTTCCACATATTTAATTTTGTCCAAAAACAGGGCAATAGTTGTATATTATTCTTTTAATGTTGTAGAACGTGCAATAGGTAACGACTCTAATTTATTCCAATTGTGTAAGAGAACATATTTTAGTCTCTGTTTTGACGAGTCTATGAATAAACGCCACTCACTAGCAACATAATTTTGTAATCCCATTGTAGCCATAAATCCAGGCACATCTTTACAAAATACGAAATTGTCTTCATCAGCAAAATATTTGAGGAAATTCTGTTCTCTTGTGCGATAATAAAAAATTTAAGTTTCTTTCATTACCAATTTTCTTTCTTTTAGCCTTGAAGCCAAAATTTTTCATTTTTTCGATTTTTCGATTTTTCGATTTTTCAATTTTTCGATTTTTCGATTTTTCGACTTTTTGATTTTTCGATTTTTCGATTTTTTGATTTTTCGATTTTTCGATTTTTCGATTTTTTGATTTTTTGATTTTTTAATTTTTTGATTTTTCGATTTTTCGATTTTTCGATTTTTCGATTTTTTGATTTTTCGATTTTTCGATTTTTCGATTTTTCGATTTTTCGATTTTTCGACTTTTCGATTTTTCGATTTTTCGATTTTTCGATTTTTCGATTTTTCGATTTTTCGATTTTTCGATTTTTCGATTTTTCGATTTTTCGATTTTTCGATTTTTCGATTTTTCGATTTTTCGATTTTTCGATTTTTCGATTTTTCGATTTTTCGATTTTTCGATTTTTCGATTTTTCGATTTTTCGATTTTTCGATTTTTCGATTTTTCGATTTTTCGATTTTTCGATTTTTCGATTTTTCGATTTTTCGATTTTTCGATTTTTCGATTTTTCAATTTTTCGATTTTTCGATTTTTCGATTTTTCGATTTTTCGATTTTTCGATTTTTCGATTTTTCGATTTTTCGATTTTTCGATTTTTCGATTTTTCGATTTTTCGATTTTTCGATTTTTCGATTTTTCGATTTTTCGATTTTTCGATTTTTCGATTTTTCGATTTTTCGATTTTTCGATTTTTCGATTTTTCGATTTTTCGATTTTTCGATTTTTCGATTTTTCGATTTTTCGATTTTTCGATTTTTCGATTTTTCGATTTTTCGATTTTTCGATTTTTCGATTTTTCGATTTTTCGATTTTTCGATTTTTCGATTTTTTGATTTTTCGATTTTTCGATTTTTCGATTTTTCGATTTTTCGATTTTTCGATTTTTCGATTTTTCGATTTTTCGATTTTTCGATTTTTCGATTTTTTGATTTTTCGATTTTTCGATTTTTCGATTTTTCGATTTTTCGATTTTTCGATTTTTCGATTTTTCGATTTTTCGATTTTTCGATTTTTCGATTTTTCGATTTTTCGATTTTTCGATTTTTCGATTTTTCGATTTTTCGATTTTTCGATTTTTCGATTTTTCGATTTTTCGATTTTTCGATTTTTCGATTTTTCGATTTTTAGATTTTTCGATTTTTCGATTTTTCGATTTTTCGATTTTTCGATTTTTCGATTTTTCGATTTTTCGATTTTTCGATTTTTCGATTTTTCGATTTTTCAATTTTTCGATTTTTCGATTTTTCGATTTTTCGATTTTTCGATTTTTCGATTTTTCGATTTTTCGATTTTTCGATTTTTCGATTTTTCGATTTTTCGATTTTTCGATTTTTGGATTTTTCGATTTTTGGATTTTTCGATTTTTTGATTTTTCGATTTTTCGTTTTTTTGATTTTTTGATTTTTTTATTTTTTTGATTGTTCAATTTTTCGATCTAGAAAATATCGTTACGAAAGGTATCGCACATATTTAGTTATCTACCGGAATGTGCCAGAATTACAAAAGCGTGAATTATCATAATTCACTCTAGTGATATATGGGTACCATATGCTTTTAAGTAGGAGGTAGAATATTGATTTATTATTAAGTGGTCGTGGACAAATACATATTCCTGCTAGGATAATGTGTTAGGAGAACATTTATTTCTAAATTATTATTTTCAATATAAGCCTTCCCACTTAAAACCATAAATATTTCTCCCTTTACTCCAAAACATTTAAAATCTCGTAAATTTTACTCGGCAACTCATATTTCTAGAATTTAATTAGGACCATCACAAATTGCATTTTTAATAAATTCACAATATGAAATGACAACACTATACACATTATACATTTTTTGAAGTCCTACCGGATATTGATATGACGGAATTTTTAATTTCAACTCTAATCTTCGATAAATTACGACCGTTGATAAATTAACCGCTCCTTATTTTTACGAGAAATAAATGGATGCATAAATTTCTTACGTATTAGTCATAGATGGAACAAGGAAAAATTTACCATTTAGAAACAATGGATTATTTTTTTTACTAAGTTAGGTGAAACTAGGTTTTTTTCGACCACTTACATAATGGGCACACATATTTTAAAGTAATAATTCCCAAAGACATATCTCAACTCCTTCAACAGCTGGAGCAGCAATTGCTAAACTATGAGATACTCTTAAACAACAAAATAAACTTGATATTAGGAGGATAGTATCTGGTTAATATAATAAAGGCTTCGATATTAAAATGGTTAGATCGTTTTAGGAAGAAAGATGACAGTACCTAATGAAAAAAATAATAAAATAAAAACAGTTAATTGAATACCAGGGGGTTGGTTCTAAACTGTGAAAGGATGACCAAACTATACAGGGTGTCTGGAAAACGCTTGGCCATGGAACTACCACAGATTTGCTTCGTTTGGCCGCTAGCGGTCAACAAAGTGAAATAAAAATATACGAGGGTTATTCAATAAGTAAAGAGACAAATGGCTATAGCTCAAAACTGGTTTATTTCAATATTTTAAAATTAAGGTTACTTTTCAACATAATCGCCCCCCACAGTCATGCATTTGTCCCATCTTTCTTGCAGCTTTCTAATAACCTTCTTTCGATTTACCCCGAAGCCACTTATCTCCTTATGAATTTTATAAAAGAATTATCGCTTTGGTTATTACAGTTTGCAATTACATTGATTTATATTGCCAAGGGGCCGAACGATATTCAAAAAGATCATTTTTCACTAAACAGGGTTTAAAATCATTTTTAGCTGGGTTAAAAGACCCATTAGGTCCTATAATTCGTGCAATGATACCGACAACTTTGCAACAAACAATTCAATTTCTACGAGTGGAAAATAATGTTAAATATTATCAAAAAGGTCAAAATTATTCTAATTCAAATCAAACCGCTAGTAATATTTCCAGGAGACCAATAAATCCTATTAATAATAATTATAATCGTCCAAATTCATTTCGATTTCGCCAAAATTCTCGAGATCATTATCAGAATTATTTACAACCCTCAACCTCATCTCAATTCCCCAGAGGGCCCATTCAAATTCAAAGGCATCCAAATCCTCTTCAACCTAGATTTCCAACAAATAATCAAGTTTTCGGAAAACCCCAAAATGTATGGAAACCAAATTTAAATTATGTCCAACTCAAAGTTACCCCTATGAGTACAACGACAAGAAATACTATAGCCCAAGCTCGAAACCAAGGTTATAATAATGTTCAAAATTTAAATCGGAAACGTAATTTTATTTCTGAAGAATTATTTAACACCGAAATTTTACCTGACCACTTAGAAAATGACGAAATAAGTGACTTTGACAAACAAAACTTTAAATACGTAGATAACGAATGTGAGGATTTTCAGAGAAATGCCTCAACGGACCACAAGACATAATAGAACTTAACGTTTCCTCAGATAAAAAAGAATTACCCTAAATAAAAATTTCAAATCTTATGCTCTTAATAGATACAGGTGCTCTTAATAGATACAGGTGCTACTAAATCATTTTTAAGGCCTGAAATTGCGTTCAAATTATATAAAGAAAAAATATTTAGAGAACCATTTATTGTTTCATATGTTTATCAAACGTCTACTCATCAAAATTGGGCAAATATTCCAATATTTCCAGAATTTAATCAAAATGGACTTTTAAAGTTTCATCTCTTTGATTTTCATAATGTTTTCGACGGATTAATAGGTTTTTATCAATTAAAATTGCTTAATGCTCAATTATATTTTGTAAACTCAAAATTAATTACCCCCAATACAATTATACCAATATATTATCTTGTAAATAAAAGAAAAATTATTTTTAAAAGAAAATTAGATCCTCATAGTAGTATTTTAATGAAAATTCCAGTATCACAAATAGAAGGAGATATTTTAATTTCAAAGCAAATTGTTAATAATTGTGAAATATCATCCGTCTTTCGAAAGCTGAAGATGGCTTAGCATTTGTCGAAATTTGTAATAAAACCGATGACGAAATTATATTTTCTTTAATTGAACAGTTAAAGACAAGTACTTTTGATAGAAATTATTATGAATTATACCATTCTGACATTTTGTCATAGGACAATAACGCTGAAAAATCAGATATTGACAATCTTTTATGTACAGAACATTTAAATCTTGAGGAAAAACATTAAATTGTGAAATTGTGTCGTAAATATTCTAGTATTTTCTACAGAGAAAATGAACCGTTAACTTTTACAAATCAAATTAAGCATACTATAAGGACTAATGATGAATTACCTACCGGTTTATACAAAATCTTATCGATATCCATTTGAACTCAAACAAAAAATTCAAACGCAAATACAAACCATGTTAGATCAAGGTATTATTAGACATAGTAATAGTCCCTGGTCCTCAAATATCTGGATTGTGTCGAAAAAGGCTGATTCCTCCGGCAAAAAGAAATATAGAATAGTTGTAGATTTTAGAAAATGAAATGACAAAACGATCGATGATCGTTACCCTATACCGAATATCAATGATGTGTTAGATAAATTAGGGAAATGTAATTATTTTAGCACCCTTGACTTAGCGAGTGGATTTCATCAAATAGAGATGAGTCCAGAATTTATCCCAAAAACAGCTTTTAATGTTGAAAATGGGCACTATGAGTACACTCGAATGCCAATGGGACTGAAAAATGCGCCTGCCACTTTTCAGAGAGTTATTGATAATATTCTCAGAGGGTTACAGAACGAAATATGTTTAGTTTATCTCGATGATATTATAATTGTTTCAATCTCATTACAAGAACACATAGCTAACCTTTACAAGTTTTTTCAAAGACTTAAAGTTACCAACTTTAAATTACTACTTGACAAGTGCGAATTTCTAAAGAAAGAAGTCGCATATTTAGGACATATCATTACCCCAGACGGTGTTAAGCCTAATCCTGACAAAATAGCCGCAATAAAAAAGTATCCGATACCTAAACCAACGAGAGAAATAAAATCGTTTTTAGGTTTGCTCGGGTATTATAGGAGGTTTATTAAAGACTTTGCCAGATTGACGAAACCTTTGACAATGTGTCTCAAAAAGGACACAAAAAAAGAACATATACCCCAATTTATAAAATGTTTTGAAACATGAAAAAATCTGCTGACAAACAATCCAATTTTACAATATTTCAATTTTAGTAAAGAATTAATTTTAACTACTGATGCGAGCAATGTTGCTCTCAGTGCAATATTGTCACAAAGTATTATTGGCAAAGATAAACCCGTTGCGTATGCCTCTAGAACTCTTAATGAGTCTGAGCAAAACTACAGTACGATCGAGAAAGAATTATTAGCTATTGTTTGGGCTACAAAAATCTTTAGACCGTATCTGTGGGGTCGAAAGTTCAGTATACAAATTGATCATCGAGCATTAAAGTGGCTGATGAATCTAAAAGAACCAAATTCAAAGCTAGTTAGATGGTGCTTAAAACTAGAAGAATTTGATTACGAAATTGAGTATAAAAATGGACAAGACGAAGATAATTATTCGGTAATAGCTAATATGGGTGACGAGCAGTCAGAGCGCGAAAAAGACACTGACGAGCATGACGAAAATAATGACAACGATGACAATGACGACGAAACTAATCATACTAGTGTTGAAGAACCTATTTTAAAAATGAAAATTTCTGAAAAATGTATAAATTCATATGATCACCAAACATTTATTGATTTTGTCTTACATTCTGCCGCTAAACCAAAAATAGAACAATTGTTCCCAACAAAAAAACGACTACATGTACAAATTGCAATAAATAAATAAATAAATAAAAGAAAGCACAATTAACTTGTTTAAAAATTATATCGATCCAAAATTTACTCACGCAGTATATTTTAAAAACGAAAATGCAAACGAAAATTATATATCCCTAATATTGGAAGTTTTGAGAGAAACTTTCAAAAATTCGGCTTAAATATTAATTCAATGTAAGACTCAATTAGGCGACATAATGGACACAGACGAACGACATGAAATAATTAGAAATTTTCACTAAGGTAAAACAAACCATCGTGGAATACTGGAGACAGAGACAAGAATAAGAGAGACATTCTATTGGCCAAGTCAGAAAAATGACGTTGCCGAATTTATTAATCATTGTGAAATTTGTCAATCTACAAAATATGATCGGAATCCCCCGAAACAAAAGTTAATGATAACACCTACCCCTTCTAGACCATTTGAAATTATTTACATTAATGGATTTTCAGCACAAGGGCAAACATATTTAACAATAATTGATACCTTTTCAAAATATGGGCAAGCATACCCACTTGCAGCATTGACAGGGATAGAAATTATTAAAGGTCTGTTAATTTTCATGACACATCATGGTTCACCTAATCTTATTATAATAGACAATGGAAGTGAATTCAGGAATTTTTCGATGTTCATAAAATCAAAAGTCATTATGTTTCACCCAATAGTTCTCAGTCAAAAGGCGCAATCGAGCGTTTACATTCAACAATCATTGAACATTTAAGAATTATTAAAGCAAAAAATAATGGTAAAATTGACATTTTAAATGATATGCCTTATGCTATTTTCGGATATAATAATTCTATACACTCTGTGATTAAACAAAAACCAATTGACGTTATAAACGGTCATTTTGATTATAAAGATTTTTGATATCGACATTAATCAAAAATTAATTAACAATTACATTTAGGAACATTGATATTTATGGTATTAAAATAATAATTATGTAGGGTCTACTCAAAAAAGTTACTTGTGTTTGATATCGCCAGATTTTCCCCTATTCGAAAAAAAAAAAATGATTTTAACTTTTCATATCGTCATGTTTACTAATTACCCGAGTCAGGCAAATATGCAAATTTTGCATATTTCAGAATTTTTTTTTGGATTTTGCATATACGGGCACATTTTCAAAAAAAATGCATATATTGATTTTTAAAAACAAATTTATTCGTTATTTAAATCCTTGATAGCTATTATTTCCAAAATAATTTTATTCTTATCTTAATCCGTTAAAAATACCTTGGTACCTAAAAGTAGAAATTAGGAAATTCCAAGACCTATTAGATTACCTATTCATTTGTTTTGGATAAGATGACTAATTTTACTGATTGCATGTACTTAGATATTGTAAATTTCAATGTTAGTAGTTTAGGGGTTTGAGCCAATTGAGCACCAAGCTCTAGATGTAATAAATGTAGACCGGCCAACTGAGCACCAGGCAGGTACCTTTTCAAAGCGACCCTTTTGAGACAGGCCAATTCAGCACTTTGACCTGGAACCACTTTGTAATAATAATCCCTTAATACTCCAATTTAAAGAAACTCATTAAAAGCCTAAATACTTTGATCCATTTTTATTACGTAATGAAGTATATTATTTTAAATGGAATACGCACTCAACAATAGGTTAAGAATAAATGATGAGATCAGTTTCAGCTACAAAGTCGTTATCAAAACCTAAAATAATAAAAATATATAAGTTAATAATCTACTCATGAAAATACTTTAAAAAATAACAAATAATGTTTAAAAACAGAAATAAGTAAAAAAAAATTAAAATTGCCCATATAAAATTAAATTTTTGTGAGTACTGTTTTTTCATTTTATATTGGTAGGTAACAAAAATAATTGGCGGGCAAACAGAATGTTATTATTCTGTTGAATACAAATTTTTGCATAATTTTTGCAATATTGTGGTACCAAATTTTCAGACCTCGAAATGCAAAACATTCATATTAATCCGTTAAAAGCTTTTACATATTATGATTTGGTTTTAAAATCATAAGAACTTTCAATTTAAATTAGAGATAGGTACTTATTTTCAAATTTGCCAATTGTAACACATTCTTAATTACCTTTGTCAAAATACAATTTTCAAAACCAATCAAAACTAAATTATCTTACTTGGGTAGAAGGGGTGACTATTAGGGTGACTTATTTATACCGGTACGCGACAACTCGGCGATGCAAAGCCGGCGACGGTCAACTCGGCGATGCCAAGTCGGCGATGGCCAACTCGACGATGGTAAACTAGGCGACGATCAACTCGGCGATGCCAAGTCGGCGATGGCCAACTCGACGATGGTAAACTAGGCGACGATCAACTCGGCGATGCCAAGTCGGCGATGGCCAACTCGACGATGGTAAACTAGGCGACGATCAACTCGGCGATGCCAAGTCGGCGATGGCCAACTCGACGATGGTAAACTAGGCGACGATCAACTCGGCGAAAAGGAATACAATAATATAATATGCAATTATTTATTATAATACAATTATTTATTATAATACAATATAATATACAATCTATAAAAAAAATTGATTGGAGAACTTGATTAATAAAATAAAAATATATAAGAGATTTTAAAAGTGGCAATAAAATCAATTAAGGGTTTTAACTACAATTAGGGTTTCTAATACATATTATTAGAAAGCAAATTAAAATATTAAGGGAAAATTTAGAGCTTAACATTTTTCAATGCAAAATAAAAATAATATATAATATATTAAAATATTAGGTTATGAAATAAAAAAATTTAAGTAACATATTATATGCTGAAACGAAATTAAAAAATAAAAACTGAAATAAAAAAAGGTTGATTATAGAATATTGTTATTTATTATAATACACATTACAATTATTTATAATACATATATTTATTATAATACAATATAATATAAAAAAAACTAATTCATGTTGTAATTATGTGATATCCCTCTGAGATACTCGATCAAATTTTGCCTGTTATAATTGGCCACTTTATTTAAAATCCTCTCGTCGGCTTCCTCATAACGTTTCCTTTTTGATGCGCCATTGCGCCCGGCAATGGACTCATCCAGTGATTTTTAAAAATATTTTTATCCTATAATCTTGGCCCGCTATAACACAGTTGACCGGGTCCAACCTCTCTGCGACCTACCCTGTGGCTACAATTAAATGTTGAAATTTGAATTTCGGGGCTAAGGTGGATTGTGACGTGTACCAATAGAAACAGGCTTTATTTTGCAAGGTTGCCATATCGATAAAACTAGCAATATTCCTTGTCATTTATTATGTTTAAAAGAAGGATAGAAGTACCGATGGACGGTTCCGTTTACACCGAGTACGGAGTACAAAGACGAACGGTCTTTTCCTTTATCCATGCCAAAAATATTCACAGCGCAAAAAAAGAGAAGAAAAACTAGAAAAAGAAGAATATAAAATATAACCTTACATTTCAATCATTTAGTATTTCATAATTTTCATTGTGAATACTTATTGTATTATCAGTGGTTGCCTCTAATTCTATTGTATTTATTTTTGGAAAAGTGTTAAAGTGTATTTAAAAAGAAAATGAATCCAGGTTTTGTGAAAGCAGATTCCAGAAATTTACCACAAGTAGATGTGGAGATGGTGATGCAATTTTATTCATCGAATACTGAACACTATAGTGCCGAGATGAAAAATATTAAAACTGAGAGGTAACTAAACTACTCTACTGGTAAAAATAAAGATTTTTACGAATAACGGAATATTTTGAAACATTTTTTCTAACTAATTTTACGATAAAACTACTTATTATCATTACTATTTTAAATTTGGCTTTCATATTTGTTAACTAATAAAATATGTACATTTTAGAGCATCAAAAGAAAAGTATGGAGACAATGCAGTAAGTTATGTTCAGTTAAAAAGAGATGGCAACATATGTACCATTAGAGCCAAAATTACCCCTGAACACAAAATTCACAAGAAACCATATAATGTTGAAGTGAAAATTAATGAAGAGGATGAGAAAATTCTCAGTTCTGCATGTACTGACTGTGCAGCTTCCTCAGGTAATTATTAAAGTTAATTTACCTGGTATTTGGTAAGAGTAATAAATAACTGTTGTGTTAAACAAGATGAAACATTAAACTATAATATTTTGAATTTATGTATGTAAGTGATAGATATACTTCTACTTATTCAACGAAGACTGTAGTAAGTCAATTGAGAAAGTCAGTGTTTAATATTCATTTATTTAATTTTTGCTTTCTATGCTCCACCTAAACATTTTCGATCTAATAAATTAATAAAAAAACCAAAAAAGATTGACATCTGTGTGCACGTAGTTTAGATTCAAAAGGAAAGACTTGTATTTCATGCAAAACTTTTTAATTAATAAATGCAAAGCGCTTTCGGCATTGTGCCATCATTAGTGCTTATTGTCCACAAACATATCCACCAAGTTCTTAGTCATCCTCGCTCCCAAAATTAAATGAAATGAAATAAAAATGAATGTATAAAACAATTTAAATTTGAAAATATTGCTAATAGTAATAATTATGATTTAGCAATTTGTGAATATCCAGAAATATCTAATTTTGGGAGCGAGGATGACTAAGAACTTGGTGGATATGTTTGTGGACAATAAGCACTGATCATGGCACAATGCCAAAAGTGCTTTGCATTTATTAATTAAAAAGTTTTGCACCAAATACAAGTCTTTCCTTTTGAATAATAAATTAATATTTGACACTGATTTTCTCAATTTGAGCAAAATTGACTTTTATATTTAAAAATGAAATGCTTAATATTTTAGTTTTATTTTAATATAATTTTTAGGTGGGTGCAAACATTCAGTGGCATTTTTGTTTTGGCTCCATCGTCGTAGTGAAGAACCTAGTGTCACCTCAGTTGAATGCTATTGGAAAGCATCGAAATTATCCAAAGTAGGAACAGTTGAAAAGTTTCTATCTGCAAAGGATATGGCTAATGCAAAACCACTTTTAAAAGAAAAAAATTCAGAAGTTAGGGAACGCTTTATAAAATATATAGACAAAGCTTCAGGTGGAATTTTTGATTTTTATTATGAGTCTGAATTGTCAAAATTCAACATACATCATTTAATTATGAAGTATAAGAGTGAGCAAACTACATATTCAGCAGAAGATTTTTTTCAATTTGCCAGTGCTAATATGGGAGCTAATTGTGCAGTTGTCGAAGAACAGACAAAAGAACAGTCAAATTGTCCCAATTGGTACCATTTACGCTTTGGTCGAATAACTGCATCCAAAATTTATGAAGCTGCTAAATGTAAAACAAGAGAAGGAAGTCTTCTGGAAAATATAATGGGTGCAACAAAGGCTTTTGAAACCTATGCTGTTTCAAGAGGGAAACGATTGGAACCCTTAGTTTTAAAACAAGTTGAAATAGCAAAAAAAATTAATATTAAAAAAGTAGGCTTGCTTTTGTCCAATCGGTATCCGGTTTTAGGAGCATCCCCAGATGGCATAACTGAAGAATTTTGTGTGGAAGTGAAATGCCCAAGCAAAGAAAAAACTGTGGAAAACTACATAAAAAATAATGAAATAGTAAAAAAATATTATTATCAATTGCAAATGCAATGTTTTTTTTCTAATAAAGATAAAGGTCTCTTTTGTGTAGCTTCTCCAGATTTTGAAAATGACAAAGTTGTAAATATATTTGAAATCTCATTAAATAAGGAAGAAATTGAAAATATAATAGACTTGGCTTTAACTTATTGGAGAGATAATGTTTTTAATTGTTTAATTAATTTATAATTTGTAATATTGAAGGTCAATAAAATATATAGGATATTTCGTACCTACACCGCCAAACTTTAAGATGTGGCAGAGAACATCAATTTGTTTTTTTGCTTTATAAACATAAGGTTTAAAAAATCACTTTTTAATCAATATGTTAAGTACGTTTTAACAGATTTGCAGTTTGCTGATATCTTAGTTATGTATCTTTGGACCTATTAGCATGTATCTAAAATTTCCGTAAATCTATAATTTTTTTCTGAAAAAGAACAACATCCTGCAAACTTTTTAAAATTTTTATTAAACAACTAAAAATATCAACTTGTTTGTCCCTTGATTTTTCCTGTCTCGGTTCCTTTTTAAGTTGTATTTTTAGCTACTTGGGAGACATTCAAAAGTTGGTGTTTTTTTTTTTTAACTAAATGAGAATAATATCAAGACACAAAAAAGTGTTACTTTTAATGGCCTTATTCAAAACAATGATAAAAATATCAATGTGTCGTTGTTTTTGTGTAAAATTCCCTTTTTCGAAAATGAAGCGTTTTAGTAAAATGATTATTTAGAAAAAAAAAATTTTGATGTTTCATACCACCCCTTAATGTTTGGCAGTATAGTTATGAAACGCCCTGTATAATAAAACAAAAATAAACTTGTATTATTTTATTAATGGTCCTTGAGTATTTACAATAGCACATACAATTATAATTATTTCATCTATTATACTAAGATAATTTAAATCTAATCTAGAATGAATATCTACCATTTTAAATTCTCTAATTCTTTTGATAATGCGTTCTATATGAATTCGAAGTGCTGCTATTTGTTTGGCCCTCCTCACCTCTGTTGGCGTCAACTTAGTGCCTTCTGAGACACTTGGTGGTCTAACTAACTTACAATTCGTTCTATTTAATAGTTCGTCAATATTTTTAAAACCCCTATCAGCCATGATGTCACAATTTTCAATTTTATTTACAAAACCACTGACATTAACCAAATTGGTATCTGTTATACGACCACCATACCCTTTAGATATGAAATTTATAAAACCATTTGGTGTGCCACTTATTAAATATTTAATGGTGTTACATTTCTTGTATTCTGACCATGATTGACTTTGGTGAATAGGGTTAGATGGTTTTTGAATTTCTATCTCAAAGCAATCTATAATGAATTTAACATTACTATACCTATATATAAATGGGATAGGCAATAACAATTTTATTTGTTGATGAGTTGGAAAAAAAATAAAATTTTGAAGCACGTTGGCAATTTTTGGCACACCATTTCTAAATATTTGCTGAATTCTGGTATCACTCAGACCAAAATCCAGAGCTAATCTAAAATATACATCATTTAAATGTATTTTTTTTAGACATACAAGAACATCTCTGTATGTTATTGTCTCAATTTCGGTAATAAATTTGGTGAGATTATATACATAATTTGGTAAACCTAAATAAAATTTTGAATTTTTTTCTATAATATAAAATGTTGTTTGTCTTCGTTTGTCCATCATCATTATATTTTCTTCTTTTAATAAATCTTCATCTGAAGAAGAAGACATTTCTGTGGGGATAGTTGAAGAAGAACTACTAGTAACCACTTCGCCCAAATGGCTGACTGATGGTTTAATCATTTTAGATGGACCAGCAACACTGATTTCCTCAATTTTTCTTTTAATAGGCTCTCTTTGTTGTTCTACTATTGGTCCAAGATTTTGTCGTGGAACACCTACCTCGACTTTTCGTTTAGTAGACCCGTCTTGCGGTTGCACTAAAGGCCCAAGATGTTGGTGTGGAATTACTCCCTCTCGCAATTGACATCGTGTTCCACCTACAAGCTGGAGTTCCCTGTAGTTAATTATATCATTCGGACCCTAAAAAAAAAACATTTTTAAATAAAAAAAAGTAAATATTAACAAAAAGAGAGAAGAGCACTTGTTTTTTTTAATTGTAGTAAGGTAATGTAATTATTAATTTGATACAAAGTTCACAAACCAAAATTAATGAACACTGGATGAAGTCCTGTAAATGTAGTCTCATTTTTGTAACAATATTTTTAGCCCAATGATGCCTATTTAGACCAAACTAGTAGTTACTACAAATTTTAATAAGTGACTTATGAGTTTAGTTTTATCTTTGTTATTACTTGAGCCATTGTGAGAATGGATAATGTATACAAATTTCATATTGCCATTTTTAGTTAAAAAAAATATCAAACTCAAAAAGTAATAAAAGTACATACATCAAAATGATTTTCACAGCAATGATAGCGTCCTCCTCCTTTAGGAACATTTTCTTTTCCAACAGCTGCAAACCATAGCTTTCGTTTTCCCCAATCTCTTGGAATCGATAAGAAAATCTTGTTGCAGTTTGATGATTTGTTTTTGCAATTTGGTACAAAACAAATCTTTTCCATTTTAATAACTGAAACATAATTTAGGTATGTTAATTCTTTATGTTTACCAACATTTTTTTTATTATTTAACTTGAATTAGTTTTGACATATATATAAAAATATCTAGCACTGCATTCAAAGTTTTAGGAAATTATGTATTTTATTTTCAAACAGAAATAGTCTTATTTAATACATACCAGATATTTTTCCACACAGCGCGTACTTAATAATATAAAATACTTATAACTAATATTGTCCAAACCAAATAAAACACCTAATAAATGAAATATGAAACACAAAATACAGTAAAAAAAGTAAAAGTAAACAGAACAGAGACCAAGCGTCAACAAAATGTTACTGAGGTTAGTCGGTTAGTAAGGTTAACTGGTTAACGTCATATGTCAAAATAAATTCAAAAGAACAAAGCGTTATATGAAGATATTCATACAACGAACAAAGCTATAATCTTGGCAACACTGTAGAGAGTGAAACAGTAATTATTGGTTAAGAAGCGGCGCCACTTTCAAAATCTATTAATTACTTATTGTCGATTTTTGTTATTTAATGAATTTTATAAAAAAAATTAAAATTAACATAAGCGACTAGGTCCCTTAAAGTAACTATTCATTAACACAAAACCAGGAAATTCGTTCCTACTGGATGAGTCCATTGCTCGTTCATAGTCTGCATCGTACGAAGACTGTACCTTTTTTAAATTATCTATGAATGTCCATAACGAAGGATGAGCAATGCCAGAACCAAAAGCCAGTTGCAACTTGCGATGACATGCTTCTGCAAAATTATTTGTCCTATCTCGTCCATTCAATGTTCGAAAATAAACGGACCAAACGGCTGATGGAAAAGTTGCTGGCACTCTGATTCCATTATTCCTAAGTCGACCGATATAATTGCTGGTAAACTATTCTAAAATTGGTTTTAATATTTCTGGCAACTCATTTTCCAATTCGGCAATGGCCTCAATCACATCCTCTTCTGGGACAAATGCCAATGATGTTACCATTTTTGCTTGTAGTGCAAATTCGGGATCAGTATTGTACATTCCTAGGAGATTGCAAGAAGATAAATGCTTTCGAAGATTTTTGACCAAGTGGAAAAGGCATCCTCTAATTTCGGCTTCTGGGAAAACTTGTCTTACGGCCTGGTGAATTGCCAACTCAAAGTCGACACTGATGCTTTCCGGATTTAATTGCGGCCAAAGAACTTTTATCATGTTAAACACATTGAGATATGTTTCTGCACTTTTATTGGGCAGCAAGCAATATAGTACAGGAAAAACTGGACCCTTCTCTTCATGCGTATCTTTTCTTGCCAGAATAACAAATATTTGAGCAAAAAGTGGAGGACACAATAAGAATGTGCCGTCAACAAATAATTCTTTCATGCTTGCACTCCATGTTGCATGGTATTCTCTACCAAATATTAGAATTCGATGTGGATCCACTTGATCTCTTCCGGAATCTGCCAGCAAAAAATTCTCAAATTGAGTAGGGCTGTAATAATATAGCGATTACACTACTGGGATGATAATTTCACTAAAAGTTTCTGGATTGGCGGGTGCTTTGCACATGGTTACTCTTACTCTTTGAATGTTTCTCCGCATAACACTGGAACTTGAAAGCATTCCTTTAACCGCAGCTGGTACATTCTCCAAAACTCGTCCTCTGATTTGGGCAGGATTCTCCATCGTTGTCGCGGCCAGGTGCTTCACAGTGGTATTCATTTTTTGCAGAACAACATTTGCTGCATTTCCTACCGTACTACATGTGTGTTCATTTCGTATACATTTGAAAGAACCATCCATAATATTGGTCCATATTCTTCCTTTGCATCTTTCATGCTTGTTTTCACAGCGCCAGAATTGAATGGTGTTGTCCTTGTTCGTTTTATCCTTCGTGTATAGGTAGCCATCCCAGTAGTACTTTTCGTGACCCCTTTGGCTAAGAACTTTATTTTCCATCTTGAGTCTCAGTAAATAAAAAACTCACACAGACAAACAAAATTACACACAATGTCTTTACTTCTGAGATGAATTCGGAATATTAAGGAAAGTGAATATCACCAGTCTTTTATAGGATGTAGGTACAAGTAAGCAGGTAATTATCAGGTAATCTTATTTTTATTTTGTTTTGAAAAATCTTTAAGCAGGCAATTATAAGGTAATCTTATTTTTATTTTGCTTTGAAAAATCTTAAGCCCTTAATATTTATTTGCTTTCTAATACTAGGTATTAAAAACCCTAATTGTAGTTAAGACCCTTAATTGATTTTATTGCCACCTTAATTTTGTAATTCCAAACAACTCTGGCCATTAAATTTTAATTTCTTAATCAAGAAGTTTCTTTTTCAAATTCTTAGTTTTAATATTTAATATATTTTTTCCTGTATATGTTGATTTACTTTAGTAATAATAACTTTTTTCCAGTTTCTTATTTAAAATCTCTTATATATTTTTATTTTATTAATCAAATTCTCCAATCAAATTTTTTTTATAGGTTGTATCTTATTTTGTATTATAATAAATAATTGAATAATATATTATTGTATTCCTTTTCGCCGAGTTGATCGTCGCCGAGTTTACCATCGCCGAGATGACCATCGCCGACTCGGCATCGCCGAGTTGACCGTCGCCGACTTTACATCGCCGAGTTGACCTGCTCCGTATTTATACGGCACATCCGTACAATTAAGTCTATTATGTATGCTTTCATAGTTCAATTGGCTCATACCAGTTTCTATCTAAACCTTTTAGCGTTCGGATAAAAAATATTACCTATGGAGTTAGTAACTGCTTTTGTTTTAAGTTTACGTAGCCAGCAAATGCTTGTTCTAAATGATAATAAATTTAGAAAAGGTAAAGACTGTAACCTACCGCACCCAGGTACCTTAATAATTTATTAATTTCATTTATTAAATACAATATTACATTCTTTTAAATTCAAAATGCTTCATTTAACGAAAAATCTCCCAGATAATTAAATCTTATTTACGACACCTAATAAATAATATCTATAACCACGTCCGTAAAAGATGCACGTGGCAGAGTTCCTCGAGAAAGAAAACACCATAAAGTGTATTTCTGTTTACGAAGTAATTATCATTAAAACACATAAGTCGCTTATTTTCCTAGTTTCGATGTTCAGACCGATATCGACAATATTTCGATACACAAAACTTTCAAGGCACATAATAAATAACCCACCCCAGCACCCACCGTATTTCTATGAGAAGCAAAGACATAGAGACGTCACAAAGCCATTAAAACTTTTACTATAAAAAGCCAGACAAAAATGAGCTCGGGTCATTCAATTTTAATTATTTGACGAGATCATTCATTTTCAATTATTTGATGTGCAAGCAATCATTTATTATTTGTATCCAGCTATATTTCAAGTTCAGTAATCAGTACCTTTCCTAAAACGCTCTTCCTAAACGACGTCTATCCTACAATACCTCCTATCTCCGAAGGTGTCACAGTCTCGACGCCCAACGTCCTGCCGTCCTACTCCCTACGTCTCGAACGCTGTCACATTCCTCACCATACAAGTATTTTCTCCCGTACACTCATTTCGACGCTCAACGTCCCACGCCTTATTTCCGACGCTTGCCGTCCCCAAATATTTCTTTCATAATATCACGTCCCGCACCACCTACATAATTATACCGTATTAAATACCTTCCTGTCCACCACGACGCTAGGCTCATCGACGCTAGGCGTCTCGACGCGAGGCGTCGCTTAATGCTGCCAAGTACTTAAATAGACGCCTTCCACGACGCTAGATGAAATTAGTACATAATCTAATGTCTGTATTTTCAGTGGTGAGTCAAAAGATTTACGTATCTTTCTTTGAGATACCACCCCGGTTTCGTTTAAGGGCAGGCTTGACATTTGCTGTAAAATATTATCAATAAACCACATGGCCTTCAGGTCATACACCCCGAAAGACATCTGTTTTGGATGGGTGAAATTTTGAGTATTTTAATAGAAATTATAAAAATCAATATACAGAGTTGTATTAAGTTATTTCAATAGAAATTATAATAATCAATATTAAAATACATACAGGGTTGTATTAAGTCTTTTCAATAGAAATTATAGAAATCAGTATTTTAGAAATATACAGGGATGTGCTATCTTGGATATATTGTACAAACCAAGATGGTAAAATTTAATAGTAAGTTAACCAACTGACGAATACGCTGTTCGTTAGCTCAAGGGGGGACACCTATACGCTAATCAACCCATTCTACAAGGTTTGAAACAAAGTATATGTGAAATCAACATAGTAAAGTAATCAACTGGCGAATTGGCGCTGTTTGTTACTTCCGTTGGTCATCACCTCTATACTCATCGTAATATTTACCTAAGAGGGTGCAACCTGTATATATCTACAATAGAATCAAATCAACATCAACTCTATAGTTAATCAACTGGCGAATTGGCGCTGTTCGTTAACTTCATTGGTCATCAACTTAGATAAAAATATAAACAGCAACATAATAGTTAATCAACTGGCGGATTGGCGCTATTCATTAACTCCGTTGGTCATCAACCTAAATCAGAATATAAACACTATAGTTAATCAACTGGAGAATTGACGCTGTTTGTTAACTATGTTGGTCATCAACCTAAATAGGATATATTGATAGCAAATGAATATGGTCTGCGTTTGAACGGGACTCAAGTGAGATCTCAGTAAATAGTAACAATTGTAATATACTTTGCTAATTATTGCATAAAATTTAAGTATGAAAAATAAAAAAGATTAAATATAAATTTGTAAGTTTTATTTATCAATTTGCACCAAACTTTGCATCGAATTCTGGTTTACCTAAATTAACATTATCTCAACGTGGGTACATAAAATATCAATTAATTAACTAGACGATTACTTCTACTACTAGAGGAAAAAGGCCAAATACAGTAAGTAAAGAATTTAAAGTAAAGTAAAACTTGTGAGGTAAATAAATAAAAACACATTTGAGAGTAAAATAACGAATAAATCACAAATGAAGAGGGGGCCTGGGGGGTGGCCGTCACAAGACCTGAAAGATGGAATAATATATTGGGTGTGTTCTTTAAGTGCTGTAAAGCAAAATGTCATACTCGAGGTAAGTTTAATTATTTTTATTATATTCATTAAAAAAAGTGGATTATATTGGTTGTTTATTACTAAGAAATGGACAGTGGATATTTTGACAAATAGAAAAAATTTGAATCCGTTCTTGATACATCAATGATCTTAAGGACAGAGTCTTTTACTGTGTATTTGAATAGCGTCCGCATACCAAAAGTTAATTGCAACTTTTGGAATTTGAATTGAAACCTTTTTTGAATGATTAAATCAATAATCTAATGTCTTTTCAGACTTAAACGTCGTGGATCATTCCTTGGAACACAACCATCAAGCCAACTTGCAAAAGCTAAGTCGACAGGCTATAAGTAATAGTTGCAAAAGAAAGGCCGTGCATGACATTTTCCAACGACCATCAAAAATAATGAATATGGAGATTTCGACGTCTTCGTATAAGGAGAATATAACAACTATGGATCTGGACTTCATACGGTATAATATGAATCGCAATCGATTGAACACCAACAAGTCAGCTACATCAAAAGATATACACGATGTCCAAGAAGCTCTGAATGTTAAGGATTTAACAACAGATAGAAATGAACCATTTTTATTGGCCAATGATATTAAAACTAATATTGTAATTTTTGGTTGTACATCTAATATGAAATGTTTATCGCAGTGTGACACAATTTACATGGATGGAACATTTAAATATTGTACAAAATTCATTTTTCAACTATTTACTATTCATGGGTTGCGCAATGGACATTATATTCCTTTAGTTTTTTGCCTTCTTCCAAACAAACTAGGCAAAACGTATACCATTCTGTTTAATCAATTACTGATGTTATTAAATTCCATAAATATTTCTTTAAATCCTCAACAGATGGTTATAGATTTCGAAAAAGCCATTCATAATTCTGCGCAATCTGTTTGGCCAAATGCAAAAATTTTTGGTTGTTGATTCCATTTAGCACAAAGCTGGTATAGAAAAGTTCAAAACTTGGGTTTAGTTAACCTTTATAAAAGTCAAACTGAGTCAGGAAAATGGATACAACATTTATTTGGTTTACCGTTTCTCACTCCCGAAAGTGTAAACAATTGTTTCATTAATAATTTTATGTCGGACATTCCTGATTCTAATGCCTTTTCAAGATTAGCAGATTATTTAGTTGATTTTTGATATTTCGGAAACATTTGTATTTTCTCCTTCGGTATGGGCTTCCAAAACCAGTAATTTATTTTTAACAACCAAACCCTGTGAATCCTTTCACTCTCATTTTTTAAAAAGTTTTTACCATACGCACCCCAATATTCACGTTTTTGTTAAAACTCTTATTGAATTTCAATGCTTAGTTTATATTAAAATTCAAAGTATTAGTAACCCTATTGTTGTAAAAACGAAAAAAGTCAGAGATGCGGAAAAGTTTTTAAATCAGAAGATTTTGGAGCTAGATAATAAGCTATTGTCAGAATATGATTTTGTGAAGTTAGTTGCTCATAGATACAAACTATAATACAATTTACTGTAAAATTATTATTATTACACAGGTCTACAAAAAAATACTTCTTAAAAATTGTTTTGACCCCATGATTTTTTTAATAAATAAATGCCAACTACCATATTTTGATTTTTATTTAACCGAGAAAAATAACTGTTTGCATTAATTTAGTAGGTACCTGATAATTCGTTAATAAACAAACTAGTAATAAAGTGCGCAATTGGCCGGTCTCTGTTTGGTCCTTGGTGCTGAATTGGCGTGTCCGGCTACGGCATCAATTTTACCTGAGGGTAATAAAGTGCTCAATTGGCGTCCGTCCTAGTTTAGTTTATATTTTCAACTTGAACAGTTACTTTTGGAGTTAACAAAGTGTCAAAACAGTTTATCGAGTGTAGTGAAAATGTCGAAAGAAGCAAATGTGTTTGCGTGGATCAAGCCATATCCAGAACTGTACATAGATTTGGGGGCAGTATTTTGCTCAGCATGCAGTAAAATTGTAAGTATGTATAAATATTTTAATTATATAAAAATAGTCAAAAAAATTAAAAATATGCCATTAATTAATGGAAATTCATCTAAAAAAATAAAACACTTTAATATTTAAAAAATAGCTCTTCAAATTTTTGACCCATTTCTATTT
Source organism: Psylliodes chrysocephalus (assembly GCA_927349885.1). Taxonomy (NCBI): domain Eukaryota; kingdom Metazoa; phylum Arthropoda; class Insecta; order Coleoptera; family Chrysomelidae; genus Psylliodes; species Psylliodes chrysocephalus. Next base: position 79,107,678 of record OV651819.1, on the reverse strand, counting down.
GTTGTATTGAGTTAAAAATATAGTAGAAATATTAGGTATTTTGAAAATGATTTTAATTTTTATTTTAAATAATATGAATTTTCACCATTTTTTATTTAATTCATACATTATTTTAGATTTGTACATATTATTTAAGATTAACTTAAATTTTTAAAAGTTTTTTTAAATTTTTTAGGCGATTAATCATTTGAAGTGATTTTTTGTAAGGTTTTTTGTTAAGTAATTTTGTGACACATGTCAATGCGTCAAATACCCCTTAATTCAAAAATAAATTAGTTTACATACTGAACGGAATTATTTTTTTAAAGATACCAAGTGAGAAAAAATTTCAAATAGTTCAGCATTGCAAAACTGCTTTATACACCGCCAAAAAAAAAAAAAATAAATTAAAATCGGGAGAGAAAAAGCAAGATTCGATATCCAAGTGTTTTCGATCAACAAATATAAAATCAAGTGAGCAAGACATATTTAACCACGATTTGTGTAAATCAATGTTAAGCTCAAATATACCTTTGTCCAAATTATCGAACGAAAATTTGCGTAAGTTTCTTGAAAAACACTGCAAATAAAATATTCCAAGCGAAAGAAGCGGAAGAAGAAACAAGGTCGATTCTGTATATTCTGCGGTACTAAATAAAATAAAATTAGATATTATGTGTGAATGAAACAACCGATTCTTCGGGCCATTACATCGCCCATTTATTAATTGGATCACTTAAAAATGAACATGTTTCTAAATCGCATTCAATTTCTTGCAAGCAACTGGATAAAACCAACGCCTTAACAATTTTAAGTCAGTTTAACAAATTTTTTTCTTCCGTTAGCTGTACCCAATGAACATTTTTTGCTCTTTCTTTCGGACGATGCATCTTACATGGTAGTCCAGTAACTGAAGGGACCAACCTGTCATTAAGTCGGTCCCGATTTCCGTTGTGGCTCAACTCTTAGGTCTCGGCGGTCGCTTCCAAGGTCGAAAACTTTTACCAACTCTGCTGCGTCGCAAAGGGCCCAAAATGGACCCTAAAACTGGTTTTCCCCCAATATCTTCCACAATATGCAAATTAGAGAATTTTTTTATAGATAAAAAAGAAAGATCTTATCATTATCTACAAAAATGGTCCCTATCATTTTTGTCGGGAATTCGACAGGTCTCGAGATAACCGCAATCAAAAGTCCCCTCGTTCAGCCCCTGCTTTATTTCTGGGAGTCGGACAATCGGGCGCGGCCGTTCGGGCGCCACCGTTCGGGTGCGGCTGTTCGGGCGCCGCCGTACGGGCGCGGGGTCAATCGGGCTCGCAATCGGTAGGGCGCGGCTGTTCGGGCGCCAGCCATTCGGGCGCGAATTTTTATATTTCGTAATAATAAATAAAAGCCCACTGGTAATATTTTCGAGATTTAGCAATAAATATAATTCTCACCATAATAATAGAATTATTAATATATTTTAAGAGCCTACGTTCATAATGTTATTTTTTATTTTTATGTGATTTCCTTATATAAATGCTACTTCTTTCCGGACGATGTTTAAATTACATAAGAGTCGAAATTAAAACGTTATTGTATTGAACACTTTAACGTATCGTTTATATTTAAAAAAATATTAACGTTATTTTAATGTTAATTATTTAGCTATATGTTAATATTATATTTAAATGTTGTTATATAACTAAAAGTTGATAATTTTGTTAAATATACATATATTAACGTTTAAATTAAATATAAGTCGTATAGAAAACGTTATTGTATTCAAACTTTTTAAAGTTTGCTTAATAATGGAAACCAAATATCTACTTTGTTTCGATATTAATTAATTAAGTATATTTTAATATTGTTTTAAACGTTGTTATGTAACTAAAAGTTGATAATTTTGTTAAATATACGTATAATATTACCGTTAGTTTAAATTATATAAAAGTAGAAAAAAAAACGTTATTGTATCCGAACACTTTAACGTTTTGTTTATATTTTTAATTAAAAATTAAAGTTAATTTATATAATAAACGTTTAATTGTTACATATAATAAATGTTTCATTATTTCATAAAGATCAGGTTTATTTTTTGTTTAAAAATATATATTTAATTAATCCGTAATAAAAGATTATTTGGTGGGCATATAATAAACGTTTAGTGAAAAAACGTAAATAACAACGTTTAGAAAACGAGAAAATAAAACCGTTGCAATATTACATATAATTATAATAAAAAAAATTTTCATGTTGGAAAAAAATAGGTCGATTGAACCTTACTGTACAAAAGTACAAAGTTACATAATGTTGAAGTTAGAAATGAAAATCGATTTTTTCCAATATTTTGGAAACCAAAATTTTTATTGCCTTAGGCCCTAGGTAATAAATAATATTCTCACTCCCCATTGCAAGGCTTGCTAAATTCCCAATAGCTAATGTTCATTAGACTGTGTATTTTGACTTTCATAAAATGTTTAATTATTTAAAAATGAAATGTTAATCACAATTTACAATTTTCAGTATTACATTTATGATACGTGCATAGAATTTCGTGGCCGAGTGCCCTGCGCCCGAACGGTCGGCGCCCGAACAGCCGCGTCTGATCGTCCGCGCGCCCGATCGTCTCCGCGCCCGATCGGCCGCACCCGAACGGCGGCGCCCGAATGGCCGCGCCCGAATGTCCTAGACCGTTTATTTCTATAGCAATGCTGATTAGCTTGTAAACGGGTGGACAAATTGTTTCAGAACTCGGTCAAAAATTGATATTTTTCGATGATTCAAAATTTATTACAATGGAAAAACCCATAGGTATCGATCCATGTGCCTTGAAGCCCGTTATTTTCTGTCAAGAACATTGAAAAAGGGGTCAACGTTGCGTTTTCCCACTATTTTGGACCACTTTATAGTAATTCATTCATATTTTTTTTCTTTTAATAGTTTTTTATTCCATATTTATTTTAAATGGGATCTTGATATGTGAATGATCCTAGACATTTTTGTCCAGTATCTTCCTGGCATTTTAAAACAAAATTGATTTGTTTATTTGCATTTTTCATACGTTTTCGGACTTCTAGAAATCTTTGAAACAAGCAGTAATTAAAAACTCATATTTCATTATATTGTTATTTAATGTACACCATTTTAAAGCTTAGAGTGTCTACTTTTCAAATGTATATTTTTTTTATAGAGTTGCTCTATTTTCCAGAAATCGGGAAAATTAATCACACCGGGGAAAACCGGACTTTTTTTTTTAAATACTTCTTGTTCCCCGCTGTTCATTTTTTGAACATTAATACCCAGACCGAAGTGAAGCTGATATTCTCACCTTTCCATTTCTATCAATTGATCTCCGTATGTGGGCGTGGTTCCTAACTGTTTGTTAGAATTATCTCCCCCATTTTTACGCTCTCCGCCTGAGATACATGATATTCCATCATAACCTAACCACGTGTACCCACGCGCTAACCTTAATCGTCTGCTTTTGTTGGTATACAATCTCTGTTGTTTTTGGAGTCGTTATTGTCGGTATTATTGATAATATTTTAGAAAAATATTGATAGTATTTTATCATTATCAATTAAGTTGTTAAAAAAAAAGAAGTTTTTAAAGTGAAAAATTCGACGTCATTCTTGAATTTTCAAGAATTTGTTTTTCGTTTGTGGGGAACAGAAAAGGTTTGGTTGATTTAAAATAAAGTCTATAAATTTGTTGTAATTCTTATTACATTTCAATAGTATATTTTTGTAAAGCTCTTGTTGCAGCAATGGAAGCGGACTTCGTTCCAAAATGTTTACTTTGTGCCCAAGAAGTTGTGGATGACGTTGCAAATGTAACTCGAGGCTTATAAAAATTAATTGATGTGAGCAAGGAAAGGGACGATAATTTTGACCTATTCATAAAGAAGCAATCCTCTATAAAGATGCACGAAACCTGCAGGAGACGCTACATTATTAAACGAAGAGGCGAGTTTTCGTACAACGACTTTATCAAGCACTCCTCAAAGAGATTGGACCATTTGACAAGCCCTAAAAAGAAAAAGACAAGAGCCACTTGCTTTGACTTTAAAGGCAAGTGTTTATTCTGCGAAGTACCTGCTTCTACAGCAAGCGAGAAAACGAAGAACGCTTCTCAAAATAAGCATATCATCAGATTGGTTTCGGAGCCAGAATTCAAGTCTCAGCTTGTAGCTGAAATCACTGCTCATATTAATATTGATAAATACAAAGTGATGTTAGACAGGATTTCTGAGATCAAGCTGGTAGCAGTTGGTGCAGTTGAAGGAGAGGAAGATGAAATAGCTGTCGAAACAGCAACACGGGGGGTTGGAAAAACAGGGGGAAGGGACGCGTGGAGGAGGGGAAGGAATAGAGCAAGAGCAAGACGATGAAAAGTATGATTCTGATGACATTGAATGGTTGAACGTATGATAAATTATAAGCATTGCTATGTATTTCGTATTTTCAACATGTTTTTCATAATAAAAGAAATTTTTTAGAAACTTTCTTATTTTTCTGAAATCCTGGACCTATATTGTTCCGATAGAGGTTGGCGAAAATTTTGCAAAAGACGCAGAAAATATAAAGGGTCTTCTCGGGTCAATATTCATCACACTCTAAAACTAGTAACCCACTATTAGGCAAAGCGCCGGGATTTGAGACTGCCACATGAAAAAAAAAAAAAATTTTTGCACTTTTAAATTTTGCAGCGCAATATAGATGAGATACCCCAAGCGCTACTTTACAGAAAAAATCCCGTAGAATCCGCCAATAATTGTCGAAAGATCGATTGGTGCCCGAATTTCCATTCATAGGCCCCATAATTTAGTGAGCAGAGGTACGCCGCTGGCGCCATCTACAATTGGTCTCCAAAGTCCAAAACATGAGAATCAATATATTTCCAACTGCCTCGAGCGGAAATTCAGTGAGAAACTAACATTTCTATTCAGTGCAAAAATTCGGGCTTTTCGAAGGCCGTTTTTGCAAAAAATATTCGTCTTGCGAAAAAAATGGTGAAGACCGTTTTTGTAAATAATGATACGATCTTTTTTTTTATTTAAACAAAAATTGTCTAATTTGTATATTTTGGCAGATATTATCAAGAAACCATTTTTTCGGACTTTAGGGGCCATTTTGAGCCCTTTCCGACCCAGCAACTAAAGCCCACAATAATGGAATTAGTTGACGATTCTTCCCAAGCGCTTTCACATGCGAAAGAAATGTTTAAAAATCCCCTATTACAACAAAAACTTTTATACATAAAATCAAATTATAATTTTGTGCCAAGTTGTATCTTTCAGCTACAAGATACAAATTTATCTTGAATTAAAACGATTAAGTTAATAAAAGATTTTGAATTATCATGCAACAATGTTAAGGGTTAAATAGGCGAAGACATTTTTAAGAAACAAATCAGTCATTGATAAAAATATTGGTTTCTTATTTCTGTCTAAAGTTGCAAATGTTTTAACTTAAGTATTTGATGAAACGATAAATATAGAGGCAGAAGTTCTAACTCATTTCAAATATGCTCTGATAACTTCGGTGGATGTAGAACGGAGCTTTTCTATTTACAAAAATATGTATTCAGATAGGAGACGTACTTTTTTGTTGGAAAATTTTGAAAAACACATTATTTCTTATTGTTTTTATAAATAAATAAACATGTATATATAATTTAATAAAGTAATTGTTTAAAAGTTTTATTTTGTTTTGTTTCATATTTTATCAAATTGATCTATTTAAACGGTTTATGAAGTGCATATTTTGATCTAATAAATGCATATAAATGCATATTTGATACAAATAATATATATATATATATATATATATATATATATATATATATATATATATATATATATATATATATATATATATATATATATATATATATATTTACTTTAGCGCTTACACATTCCCATTTTGCTACATACTACCGACGTTATCAGTCCAAAACCTACGTTGTCAGTCCCACTTTCGGGCATGACAACGTTTTCCATGCTAGATGGGCTAGAAAGTCGCAAAAATGGTCATTTTTATACGGATTTAGTTCCGGGACCAAATGGCTAGGTGGCGCTCGAGTTAGAAGTGTATATCGTATATATTTCGTTCCATTTTTACAACGTTTACAGGCCCGAAACTTGGCAACAGCGCGGTGGTTTCATGGAAACAGTTATTATAAACAAGGCAAATATAAGAAATAAGCCGTGATGGGAAGGTTTAAATTCAATACGTATTTTCGTAATAATGTGTAGTGTTGGTAGTGAAGATCTTAGCGGTATAAGTTTGGTATTTTTTGGACTCAGGTGTTTTGTTTGTTCGAATTCTGCCAGGGCCAGAGTTTTTCTAATTATTACTCGTGTGATGTTTGGTGTTACAATATCAGTATAGTATTTCGTTTAAAAATAATTAATTGGATTATTTTAAAGAAAAACACTATTGTTTAAGTTACCTATTTATGATATTTTTAAAAATACATATACATATGCAAGTAGGAATTATTTTGTTAAATAACTCAAAAACATGGAATTCAGAAAGTATTGCTCAATCAGTGGCGTACAAAATTGACGTTTGACATTTTCAGGTTTTATGAATTTATGAGAGCCAATAAATATACAGTATGTCTGAAAAAGTTGGCAACATATGAGAAACTTTTTTTTTTGTAATGTTACGAAAAAAAGTTATTCTTTATAAAAATTTCTGCATGGCCCGTAAAGTAAAACGCAAATGTCAGATGTCAATTTTTTAAACCGTATACGAGGTTTGTCAAAAAATATGAATTTGAACAAGAGTAAAATACCTTTATTTTTTACAATATCGAAAACTTTAATTATGTATTATTTATTTCTCGAAAGCTTTTACTAGGCTGACTTTCGGTAAGAGAAATGTTAGTCAGAGCCATCTAAATTTTAAATTATTTCGTTTATTTTTGTGTATTACATTAGAAAATACATTATTTTGTTGGGTATTACTTATTTATCACTGATTTAAGTTAATTTCTAAAATATTGCAAATCAACAAATAAACATTTAAGATGTGTTAAATTGTTAAATAAGATAAAAGTTGACGTGTTTTACAACTAAAATTTGCAAAATTTAAGTTGAAATTGAAGTTGTCAAAACATTCCTATTAATCTTTTGCAATGTCAAATGTAAATACCTGAATATTATTATTTTCGCAAGCAGAGATTTTCATAAAGAATAACTTTTTTTCGTAAAACTTACAATTAAAAAGTTTCCCATATGTTGCCAAATTTTTCAGACATACTTTATAGTGTGTCTACCTAAGTTGAAATCATATGGAAAACTTTTTTATTAATAATTTTAGGAAAAAAAGTTAATTTTTGTGAAAAGTTGTGCATGATCAAACCTTAAATACAAACATCTAATACTAAATTTTATCCGTCGTATACGAGGTGTGTTTAAAATAATGGTACTTTATTCTCAAGCAAATTTTCTATTTTTTAACGAAACCCGTATACGACTAAAAAATGTGATATCTGATGATTTTATTTTACGTTTTAGGCAATACAAAACTTTTTATTGGAAATAATTTTGATCCTAACATTTTTTATAAACTCATCCGCTTATATTACATGTCGTATATACTATATCGTACATGTAGATATCTTTTTTCCTAAAGAAGGGGAAATGATGCACAATGTAGAAATAACATGTACCTACAGAAAGTTAAAAAACTTGTATCTAACAAAGCAATGCTAACTGGCATTACACTTACTAAATACGGCGTGGAACAGCCAAATTGAATAATTCCAATAGCTCCATTATTATGCGTTTTTCTGAAAAAATCTTAAGACGTGTCAATTTCTAATTCTAAAATGACATGTTGCGATGTAAAAATGGCATCCCTAAAGTTAATACTCATCAGATGACATCTTTAACCTCCTATATTCTCAAATTGGAAGTAGGGGCCTGTGATACTTCATTTGAAAGGTCATTTCATTAACTCTTTAAAGCTGCTATGGTTTTAAATTTTATTGAAGAAAATAACATCAAAAAAAGATAAGTATTTACGTCTGGGATGCTGCAAAGATGTTGGAGGCATGCATTTTAAACATCTGCTGGATGGATATTTACTTTTTTTATATTATTACGTTATCATTACATCATGGCATTATTTATCCACACCCCCAAAATCTTGGTAGCATCCTAGACGTAAATACTTATCTTTTTTTCCTGTTAATTTTTGCAATAAAATTTAATACCGCAGCAGTTTTAAAGGGAGAATGAAAATGCCCCTTTCAAATAAAGTATCATAAGGCCTTACTTCCAATATAAAGATGTATACAGGTGTCACCTTAGAATTAGAAATTGACGTGTTTCATGATCTACAAAAAAAAACTAAAACCGTCCATTGTTACCTTGTTGGGGCACTAGTTACCGCTTGCAGGAGATAAAAATCTTGGCAAAAAACCTTGTATTTTTGTCTATTCATCACGTAGGATATTTAGTAATAGGCCTTCGCTCTTCGCCTAATACTCCAACACCTCTGGACTAAGATACTTTATAATAATGTACAGTTGATGTATGTTTTAGTAAAATAGTAGAAATTAAAGCTATATTCTGTTAAGAGTTTAAAATTTTTATTGCTTTAAAAAAACACATAATAAACTAAAAAAAAACAACGTATTTTCTATCATACTTCTCGAACTTATTTACTCTAACAAAAATCTTTATAAAACAACTTTAAAAAAAATTTTTTTTATTATTTATTACGGTATGTATTATACACTAGGGTTTTAATTCGTACCCAATCCCAATCTTTAAAAGCTGAATAAACGTTCTTTCTTCCTTGCTTCGTCTTATTTAAGGGATGGTATGGACTTGCTCTTTACATTCTGTGAATTAACATATCCAGAAAGATAAGACTAAGTCTTATCTGAGAAAAAACTATGTGAAGTATATTGAATGAGTCTTGATGATAATTCACTGGAAAATGCTCATGAAAACATTGCAGCTTGTATGCATGACAGTGTTTCTGCATGAGTATTTGCTTTAATAAGACAAATTTGTTTGTTGGGGGACTACTGAAATCGATATTTCTGAATTTTCATCGGAACAGTTTTAATATTTTTAGCTGTGCATTTAAAAGGTTTTTTGGCCTACCAATCTCTCTGAATAACTGCACATAATTTGTCAAAGCATTGTAAAACCAATTGTAGCCAAATACTAACTTTTAATTAAACAACAACGTATTATCGATGGCCAACGAATGTTTGGTAACAAAAAGACAATTATGTTAGTTTTCATTTGTTGGCGCGGTCTGTACGCAGCTTAACACCAACGTTCAGTTTAATTTCAAGGTAAATATATAATTAAGTGAAAGTGGCTAAAGTATCAAATAAACATTTAAATTTTGGAGCCAACAGGGAAGCATGGAATGGAGGCGTTTATATTCACGCAGAAATCACCTGCAATACATATGGCTCCAAAACCAATAAAAAAAAATTATCTCACTGAAACTAGGTAAACATGCGACAATATTTCAGGTAATAACAGCAACAATACACACTATGCAAAAGAGGTATTAAGTATTTTCACATACTATGAAGCACTTTTTGGTAGCCCTAAAACAGACTAACCTTACCCTAGGTGCCAGGCCACAGAGGGCACAAGGTCGAGAAGTAGCCTAAAAGTTGCTTCTGGGCTCAGCACTCATTTGTGATGTTACAAAAACGCCATCAGATCATGCGCAAAGCAGCGGGTATTCAATGAATCTCAGGAACGCCAAGTTAGAGGCAGGTCAGAAAATAAAAGGGCCATCGTCAAAACTGAGTAAGAATAGGAGAAGTACTAAAATACTTGTCCTATTAACATGGCATTGTAAGTTTTAAAAGACATAATATGTACAACTTCGCACTGGCAAAAGACACCTTTTTTCGATTACGTCACGAAGAGGAGGCAACTGCAGTATTGGGCTACTGCCATGATATATGAAGGATGCGATTCCATACACATATAGAAGCAAAACTAAGAAAAAAAAAATTTATATGTATTCAAAAGTATTTATTTTTTATTTTATAGTCACAACATATGCTTCTGAAAACACTTTTTCCATCTTCTAGTGTCGTCAAACAATTTTAAGAACATGGTGGACAAAAACAAACAAAAATTAAAATTTTAAAATAGTTAAAGTCACATCTTTTTATTTTACAGCGTATGTAGGTGTATTCGAAATACTATAATTTGGTTTAACACGATATAGTTAGTTTTTATTTTTGTTTCCATACTATCTTGTTAAACCAAATTATAATATTTTGAATACACCTGCTGTATAACAAAAAGATAAGCCTTCAATTGTTTTAAAAAGTATTCTTTTTGTCCCCATGTTTTTAAAAATGATTTAACCGCACCAGAAGAGGGAAAAAGTGTTTTCCAAAACATATTTTGAGCTTATCAAATAAACAAAATAAAAACTTATGACCAGATAAACTAAAACATATTTTATTTATCTAAAATTATACTACGGTACTACGGTCAGGAAAGTATCCCAATTGAAGAAAAAACAGCTACACCAGAAAGCTACTACCTAGTTTATTCAGTCTTGTACAAAAGATCAAACTAGACAAAGTACCATGACCAATTATTAATAGTTAAGCATAAAATATCTGAGTAGTACGAGGTGGGCGAAAGGCCACCTAGCCCGCAATCCTAAATCTGAAACAACTCCAGCGTTGATCTAATTACTTGACAATAACACATAAAACATTTTTGTTTCGTGTAAATAATCGGGCGGTTGTTGAATATTGGTATTGGCAACGCCGCAGGGTATGTAAACGTCGGTAAAATATACAAAACCAGTATATGACGGCATGGGAAGGCGGCAAATTGAAATGGCTTGTGATCGTTTATTGAACAGAATGTATAATTTAATTTTGTTTTTTTCTTACCCCTCTCAATGTGGATTAATTCATTGACATAAAATATGTCAAAAGTGACATCATTTGTTTTTATATTCTTAATATTTCTGGTTGGTCTGAGGTCGTCTTATAATTGACAGGGCTTGGGAACGACGCATAATACAGTATATATATATATATATATATATATATATATATATATATATATATATATATATATATATATCTTACTTTTTGGTCTGCATATTAGCCTGACTATATTACTATAAAAATTTTTATTTTATTATTTTATTGATAGCACCTTTCATAGTACTAAGTATGGATTAAGCATGGCGATATGAAAAGTTCAAATCCTTTTTTTTTTCGAAAATTGTACATTATGGTGACATCAAACAAAAAAAATTTTTTGGTTCCCTAATTTTAATTAAAGAAATGTTAAAATGTGACTAATAATCTGAACACACTAGTTTGCTCGCGGCGGTCAGATTTTAATACCCGACCCAAAAAGGTCATATGATGATTTATTTCCAGGAAGGACCCTCACTTAAAAGTGTGTATTGGATTTAAATTTTTATTGCTATAAGTAGAGCTAGTAATATATATTATGCAAAACACCATATTTTGCATATGTTGCATATATATACAATTTTTGATTTTGAATGCATATATTGACATTTTGTTAATTTTTTTGCATATACCTGATTGGCTGGACATATTAAAATTATGAGTTTTGGACCAAAATAATATTTTGTGAAATGCCTTTACAGGTCGATTTCCTAAAATTTTAAATGATTAACTTTTCCCTGTAATAAATTACGGTTAATGGTGTATGTACTTGAGAGGATTACATTTTAAACACCCTCCTTAAACCAACAAATTTTGCTAAATATCCTTTCAGGTAGTTGTATTAATATATTTAAATTTCTAAATGACTCAGTTTACTTTCAACTTCATTTCAGTCTTTATTGTTGTGTTGTGTTGTGTTAACCAGTGGAAAAAATGGCAAAATAATTGAGTCGTGGGTAAAATCTTATTCAGATTTTGTTGTAGAAGGTGATAACCAGGTGTTTTGTAAAACATGTTCTAAAATTGTTAGTATTTTTATTTTATATTTTATTTTGACCTTTCACAATGGTAAATCAAACGACAGTAATATATTATTTCAACTCACAGTTAAAAAAAAGTAGGGCAACTTTACAACGTACGCATTTATTTAATTTAATTAAAACTTCAACATCTACAGGAATTTATTTGTTTTTGATTCCATGTAAAAAAAAGTTTCAAATCGACCAACACGCGAAAACACCCTCACATATAGTAAAACAGAAATCTAAATACACTCGCAGACAAAGTCAACTTCCTTTGTAACAATATTTAGAATGGGAGCGTCCAATAATTACGTGAGGTATTTTTGAGGATTGTTTGACCCCCTCCTCCCTCCAGTGAGATTTCTCAAGATTTTCCTCAACTCCCTCCCCCTCACCTAATCTCACGTGAGATTTTTAAAAATTTGTGTTTTGGATGTAAATGCGTTGGATTATTAAAAAAATAAAAACACAATGTGTTCTATTTCTTATATTTAAGACTAGCAAAGACTAGTATTTGAGAATATTGCCGTAATATAAAATTTCTAGAAAGATTCTTTACTTTAATTTAATTTTACTTTCACGCAATTTTACACCGTTTTCTACTAGAAAAAAATTACGTCAGATTTACAAAGACCCCCCTCTCCCCCAAGTAAGATTTGGAAAGATTTAGCTTGATCCCCTCCCCCACTTTAACACCTCACGTAATTAATTAACGTCCCCAATCTGGATCGTCTAGAAGTGAACAAGCTATTTTTAAAGAAGATTTATGCAAAGCTTTAGTGACTTCGAATATCCCTTTAATACGATTAAATAATCCAAATCTCCGATCATTTTTGCAAAAATACTGTAAATTTAATATTCAAGAGCAAACCATATTACGCAAACCTAGTGTTGACAGTTTGTACATTGAGACTCGTGAAAAAATTCGTGAGATTATCGTTGGAAACCATTTCTACATTATTGTGGATGAAACGACAGACTCTTGTGGTCGATTATAGTCCATTTAATGATAGGTTCATTACGCGAAGAAATGCAAATTGGTCCATATCTAATCGCATCAAAGCAATTAGATAAAACAAATAACTTAACAATAATTCGTTTTATCCAGACAGAATTGTCTTTCTTTTTTCTTCCGGAAGCCGTTCCAAAAAAAAAATGTTTATTGCTGTTATCCGATGCTGTCCCGTACGTGGTAAAAGCCGCACAAAATTTAAAAATGTTTTATGAAAACTTAATCCATGTTACATGTTTGACTCATGGCCTTAACAGAGTTGCAGAAGAAATTAGGTCTAACTTTCCTTTAATGAATGATTTAATTGGTAATGTAAAAAAAAATATTTCTTAAAGCTCCTCTAAGAACTCAATTGTACAAAGAAAAATTTCCTGAATTACAGATGCCACCGGAACCTGTGATTACTCGGTGGGGTACCTGGCTTAAAGCTGCCTTTTTTACGCAGATAATTATGAAAAAATTATAGAAATCATATTTGATTTTGATGATTTATCTAAGGGAATATCAAATACAAAGAAGTTGTTTTAAAATCACATATTACCAAAGCAATTAGTGTTTTTAAAAAATTATGCATTTGTACCCAAAATTATATTAAACAAAAAAATTTACCTTTGGTGACTTCCGTAAATTTAATTAAGACGTTTGAATCGAGTGTAAAAATGTCCGGGGCGATATTGGAAAGACGATTTTTTATAAATTTTCAAATGAAATTTTAAAAAATGAAGGATTTTTTGTTTTAAGAAACCTTGCTAATATTTATTCTGGTAACTTTGAAGATATTAATACTATTCATCCAAATATTTCAGGAAAATTTAAGTTTGCACCTATTACTTCTGTAGATGTCGAAAGGAGTTTTTCTTTGTACAAGTACATACTTACTGATAGGAGACAATCATAATTCAGATAATTTAGAAAAACATCTAATTGTTCATTCGTTTTATAATAATGTTGATATGTAAATAAAATTAGTTAATAATTAAATAATTATTAAGTATTATATTAGGTATTATAAAATAAAACAAATAATAAATATTAATAAACTATTTCGATCAAATAACAAATTACCCTTATTGCATATGCTCTGCATATTTTTCAATTTTTTACGCACATATTGAAGTATTTTGCGGCATATATATTATATATGCGCAAATTTAACTACTTTTTGGGTGCATATATTCCTAGGTCTAGCTATAAGTATCTTAGATTGGGTTTTTAGGCTTATTTTTATTACCTGGAAGGAGGCTCATTGAAAACGTAATTATTAGAATTAGGTACATTTTTCTAGGTGGGTCAAGTATGTTCCTTTATTTTCATTATTGTGAAAGTTTTAGTCGAGTCAGGGTGAAAATATTGATTGATAATTTTAAAGTAAAAACAGTTAAAAATATGAATTCTGCTGAAGTTAGTGAAATGTTGAGTGAAAAGGGAAAACCTATGTTGATAATCAACGGTTTTAAGTTTAACTTTCATAAGACGTTATCTGGAAATGTAAAACGGTGGCAATGTACGCAACGAGGTGGTTGTAAATCTTTTTTAAAAACTGGAGGTTCGAACACTACCATCATTGACTATTACGAGGTTCATAAAAAATTAGAAAAAATGTCCGTTGTCCTCTTCTTAATAATATGTTTATATTTGCAATTGAAAAATTATAAAATTTCAGAGACATTCTATTTTAAACGAACTTTTATGGTTCAAGAAATTAGGACATCATAGAGGTGCGCAATCCTTCTAAAAACCTATACAATTAACACAATTTTAACAGCTAATAACTCCATTCAATGTAGACCTGTAAGTTTACTATTGATTTTTTTAAATTAACCTATTTTTCACCTTGGAAATTGTGGCTAAATTTTCTGTATTTGTTATACCCCGTATATCAAATATCAGCCGTTATTAATAGAAGATTTCGTAGTAAAAGATTATTGAGCAGACGTATAAAATCTTGAATATTAATAATAATAATTTAGAAAAAAAGCTTTCGTTTTACATTCTACTTGTTTTTAGCTGACAGTCTCTACAGATTGCCACAAAAATGTTTCCCTCATACTTTTCAAACAAAAAAAAAGCAATATATTATCTAACTCAAACACTCTACATGTAGTTGATGAGATGCCACTTATATTTCTACTGCAAAAAATTATGTGCATATAAATTTATGTTATACGTAAAGTAAGTGCTTCAATTTACAAAATGTATGTACCTACTCAGGTAAATAATTTACTTCCAGTGTCGTTTAAACCTGTCGCAACACGACAACATGAAATTCAAGCGTCTCGAGACACGATAACAGATAGTTCTAGGCGGGAAAACGGCGAAAAGCGCGTGCGGCTGTGGAGACGCTTTTCCGGAAAATGACAAGTTCAACACAGAGTCACAATAACCGCGAATGCGGTTCGATTTTCTGGAAAATTTTAGCAGAGGCGATGTCTAAAATTTCTCGATGTGGAAATTTGATATTTGAGAATAATAAAAACCTACTAGAATATTTTTTAAGACAATCGCATGGAATGGAAATGTCTGGAATATTTAAAAAAGTAAGGTATTTTTGTTCAGAATATGTTCGATTGATGTGGTAATTGAAACATTATTTATATAAAAAAAAATCTAAAAAATTTAATGTAGTATCGGTCTTCAAAGGTTGTATAAAATCATTAAAATCATAATTGAATTATAACTAATCGTCCAAGCGGTGCGTGGCTAAAGAATGAGGGGGTCATTCGCAAAAGGTCAGAAAGAAATTAAATTTGGTGAAATGGTAGGCATGAGTCCCCTGATGCTATACCTAAGTTTGCGACCTCGGGTGGTTGCCGCTCGAGGGTTGGAGGGATGAAAACTCTGCATCGCGACGCTTTTCGGGAAATAGCGCCGTTGTGCTATCGAAAAAGACTTCAAGGTAAATATGTACAAGACAAAATCGTGAAAAATTTTGACCTTCACATTTTTTTGTGTGCGACCAATAGTTCCCACTCTACGACGCGCCACACTAGGGGGTTGATTTGCAATGTTCAACAAAATGAGAATTTCAGCGCGGATTAAGACGAAGATTGCTATGAAACAATTATGTAATATTTTTTTTTAAGAATAATGATTTCTGAGTCTGCAGATGCCCGATTTGATACATTTGGTCGTATATAATAAATGCTACGATGTTTTGAAGCGCGCCTCTACATACTCCGATGTAAAGATGATGTAATTATTAGAATCTACAGTCAATATTTCCATATTATTGTTGACCTAAGCGCCAAATTTATTATTTTTGTGCATTAGTTGTGAATATTCAATTTGTGGTATAGCATACGTGTCCCTTGTTCGGCACCAATTCATTAAGATGGCTCCGTCTGAACAAGACGTGTTAAGTGTAGAGCTAAATAAATAAAAAAAAGCGACTAAATCGAAATTATAGTTTTTAAAAAGTTACCTGATCATGTTGTTGATAACGCAGTGCTAAAGAATTTTGTGAGAAATTTTAAAATAAGACAACCAGAAGTAGAAGATAAAGACAATTTCTACGAGTTGTTCAATTAAAAAGTAAATAATTGGAAAGAAAAACTGGTTTATTGAATGATATATAATCAGATAAAAAAAATGCTTTATGATCAAGAAGAAATTATATTTCTTCAGAAAGCAAATAAGTCAAAACAAGACGAAAATCAAGTCGAGAAAGAATATTCCAGTAAAACAGATTACCCCATACGAAATCAAATTATTTCAACAAATAATAAAAATGCTAATATTTCAAAAATACCGGAACTAAATCCATTTAACATTTTAAAAAAAAAAGTGGTCCAAACAGATAACACACCGATAACGAAATCAACAAATGAAGAAAAAAATAAAAGTAAAACCGACGAAGACGGTTTTACGACAGTAAATAGACGAAACAGACTGTCTTCAAAATATGTGCCCGTTAAAGGTTCCTCGTGTCAAAGTTCCTGTAAAATTCAAGGAGCCGATTCCGATATGGAATGGTTACATGTTAGTAAAGTGAAGAGTCATGTGGAAAATGAAATAATGTTAAACTTTCTTCAAGAATCCTTTCCAAATGAGATTGTTAAGTGTTTTAAGTTGAATACAAAGGGCAATAATAGTTCATTTAAAATAGGTGTACGGCAGGAGTGCAAAGTGAAAATGTTGAAAAATTAAATGTGGCACAAAAATGTGCTGCTGAAGAATTATGAGTTTTTTCGAGGACAAAGGCAGTAAGTCGTTTTATATCTCATTACGTCATCTAAACTTCAAAAGTCTTCGTAATAAAATAGGTCAACTTGAAGAACTGATCGTATCACTAAATTACCCCGATATTTTTTGTATTAGTGAAGTTTGGTGTGAAGAATTTGAACTGATCTATTTTCATTGATTCATATGAATTGACTGATTATTTTTGTCGAAAAGATAAGCAAGGTGGCGGTGTCGCAATTTTTGTTAAAACTGAATTGGTATAAACAATAAAGTCAAGTAAAATAAATAAAATCGATGAAATTTTTGAATATGCTCTAATAGATTTACAGATTAATACATTTTCTTAGACCGTAGGCTGTTTTTACCGAACATCACCAGATATTGCTCAATTTTTAAGTAACATTGACTGTCTATTGCCTGAAATTGTTAAGGGTGATAAAATGTTCTTAATGTGTGAGGACTTCAATATAAATTTTGACGAAAACATTCACGATGTTAATGCAAAAAGATTAAGAAACATTTTTTTAACTTATGGTTTACATCAGTGTATTTTTGAATATACACGTATAACAAATCAGACAAAGTTAATAATGACAATATTTTTTTAATTCAGAAACACAAACTATTAAATGCAATGTTGTACGCACTGATGTCAGTGATAATTTTTTACAACAAATTGTTTATGACACCGAGTCTGGTTCGGAAAGTTTTGATGTCACTTAGGGTAAAGTACGGGTAGATGCCCTACTTTTGAAAAAAATCTATTCAAATTGTTGTTGCTTAAAATAGTGAGGTCCTTTCGAATGCATACGCTTAAGATGCCTTTTATGTTCGTTCTACCAACAATTTACGTTCATATGGTTCATGGGTAAACAACTATAACCAATATTTTCCGATGTTACAATTGATCATCTATACTATTGGGGTGGGATAGATGCTTTACGAAGTACGGATAGATGCCAATAATATAAAACCTGACTAATAGTACATTATTGTCGTGCTGGCTATCACCTCGTCATGGCAATCATTTTAAGTAACTCTTAACAACATATAAGCAGAGCAGGGTAACAGCCAACTCGGATGAAGAGAAAACTAACATTTTTTTATTAAACATGATTTATTGAGAAAAATTGAAATTTTCTTCCGACCAACAAAAAAAATTCTTTTGAACTTTTTGGTCATACAAAAAATATTTTATGAACAAACTAATCATCGTCCGAGCTATCGCTGCGACCACATTTGTTGCAAAAATCTCCGAAATCGGTTTAGATTATTTTAAACGCTTAAGTACTGCCTTGGACACAACTAGTACAGGTGATATATTTGATAGGAATTTTGAAGGAGTTATATTATCTTCAGTGCAACGGTTGTGGATGGTGGGCTACGTCGCCGACTGCTTGAGGGTGTTGGGTCACGTTGTCGACTAGATGAGGGTGTTGTCTCTTGTTGTTCATCAGTGGAAGGAGTTACCACACGTTGCTCACCAATAGAAGAATTTAACTCTAGGTGTAGACTAGTAGAAAGAGTGGGTGGTGTATTGGAAGTTGTTGGTGCATCAGCCGCCGTGTCGGAAATACGAAATAGTGATAGAGATTAATGTTGGGATTAAAAGGGTATATCTCACAAGCCTCAAGACCGGATGTAGCATTCGAAGCAGTTGCTGCACGACCCCAAGCAGCTCCAATTAACTTACAAACTTGGTACCTGGTAACCTTTCTTTCTTTGCTGGTTAATATCCAATGAAGAAGTTTACTAGAAAAATGAGTGTTAAAGGGTTTAAAGAAGGACTTATCCAGTGGCTGAAGTCCATGTGTTGAATGACTCGGTAGGCCGAGAAGAATCACGTCATTATCAGCTGCCGTTTGTGTCGTTGTCCCTGTCGTTAGTGTGAGACCCATAACCATCCAAGAGTAATAAAACCTTTTCTTTGGGCTTTCGCGGAATGAAATGTTTAGTTAGCCATTTTAGGAACAATTCTGAATTTATGTACGCAGATTTTTTGTTCATGTTAACATTGAGCCTGGAGGTAACCTATCCACAAATTTGGCCTTTTTATTGATACCTTCCATTACAAGAACTGGAGGCAAAAAAATGCCCTCAGCATTGTTACAGGCAATTATGGAAATGGTTTCCCCTTTCTCGCCAGATGTTACTTGTTGTACTAACTTACTACCTTTGGTGGCAATAACTTTCCGTGGCTTATTATTCACCTCACTCTCGTCCATATTAAAGATATGGCCCGGTTTTCCAAAAAGGTTATTTTCTTCAAGGGTTGTTTGGAAGTTTAAAAAAACCGTCTATTTCTTCTCTATTAAATCCTAACGCTCGTACAAGTGACATTCCCTTCACTTGCCTGACGCTGAGATTCGTATGTTGTTCTAAAAAGCACTGCAGCCACTGCTTCCCTGCCATTTCCTTCATGTTATCGAAGTAATGCTTGACATTGAATTTTTCAACGACTTGATCCATTCTTCTGATATCCACACGTGTGCAAGGAAATCCAGATTTTTCTAATTTCTGTATATGGCGAACCAGTTTTTCTTCATTTTCATAACCCAAGAGAGGAGTTTTAGGAGTTCTTTGTTTTCGTATGTAACGTCTCGGCATCCTCTAATAAAAAAATCAATTATTAAGTACTAAAGATCATGACTGCACTTACAAAATACGAGCAAAGTCATCTATCCATACCCATACAAAACTATTTGGGCATCTATCCGGGCGCTGAACTGGGGCAACTATACTTTTTGGTACGGATGGATGCCTCACTTCGATTTTATAACCTCTTAGAGAATTGGGTTAGATAATGCTGTATTGCACAAATTTTAAAGGTATTTTACAAAAAAAAAAAAAATCAAAAAACACCATCTCACCTCAAAGATTCTTCGTAATCTAGCAGACTACTTGAACTGTAAAAAAAATTCCATTGATTTTTACACAACCTAGTTTTATAAATCCTGATAAAACGGTCATGCACATTTCACCAAGGTGGCTTTGATACTGAGACGTGAAGATGTTCGGGGCACTACAGGTTGCCAGTTGTTGTTACCGCGGCAGATGATTTCGTCATGGAGTTGTGCGAAGAGAGGCAACTATCCGTTCTTTACCCTATGCATTGAAACGTAAGGTTTTTAACGCTCAGAATATTTTTTACTTTAAGTATTTGCTAGCAAATGAAAGCTGGAGTTTTGTAACTGAAAATTCTTTATCATGTGATAAAATGTTTGGCCTTTTTTACAATATATTTGTAGATCTTTTTGAAAATTCATTTCCAATAGAATAATATAAAAAAAAATCAAATATTAATATAAATAAGGGAAAGCCTTGGATTACTATGAAAATTATAAATGAAGGTTTTCTTTTAAGAGATCTTTTTTATCTCTACAAATCTTCTGGTGATAAAGGTATTTTGCAAGGATACAATATTATTAAAAGAAATCATCGGCTAAAAATTACGGCAGGAAGAAAAATTATTACGATACTCAAATATTTTATTCAAACAACAAAACAAAAGGTACCTGGAATATAATAAATAACAATACAAATGGGAAAAAATAAAATAAAAATAACTACCCTAACTAGACGTACTTATTTATTGTTAAGTACTACAGAGCTGGCGGGAGTTCAGAAACCTCCAGAAGATCATGGGTGGCGAAGAACAACCACAGGCCTAGACGCAGAACAGATGGCAAAGGAACCAGCTCCAGATGTTTTACTTAAGAGCATCTCATGTAGATGCAAGAAAGGTTGAGGATATGCTTGTGGTTGCCGTAAAATAGGATTGAAATATTCGATTCAGTGTTTACAGTGTACTGGGATGTCCTGCGAAAATATTCCGGGCCAGATTGCGTTACACGACGACAATGAAGAAGATGCCAAATACGTTCACGATCAGTTACAGGACGATGAGAACCAACCATACAACGCCGAGTTTGACGAATAAATTCAAATATTGACTGTGTATTAGGTATCTTGGGGATACCACGTTAAAAAAAAACTCTACCTCAAGGGTGGTGTGGAAACAAATTAAAAATACTGGGTGACTCAGAGTAAATTTCCTTTTTTAACATGCTATAAAAACAGAATAAAAAGTGTTTGGATAATTTTATTAATAAATTTTGGAAGTACATAAATGCGGATTTTATTTTTTAAACACAATGTCGTTCAAATTTCAACCATTTCAACAGCAATGTTGGCTATGACCTCTCGAATGTTGTGTTTTAACTATTCCGTAGTGGCTGGAGTATCGATGTAGACGATACTCTTTAAATATCCCCACAAAAAAGTCTAGGGGCGTAAGATCTGGTGATCTTGGCGGAAAAGAGATGTCCACAAATTTCGAAATAACAGTTCCTGGAAACAATTCACGTACAGTATCCATTGATATTGCTGCTGTGTGTGCCGTCGCCCCATCCTGTTGAAACCAGGTCCAATTGGGGTTATAGTAAGGGAAGTTTTAAAGGCCTGGAGTCAAAAATTGGTGGAGCATTGCAGTGTACCGTTACAGAACAGCCACGGGCATCCTCAAAAAAGTAGGGCCCTATTATTCCAGTAGACACCAGACTGTTACTTTCTTGGAATGCAATTATTTTTGATGCTTTTCTTTTGGGTTGTCGGGGCTCCAATATCGACAGTTTTGTTTGTTTACATACATATCCAGGTGGAAATGGTCTCATCACTGAATAAAATGTTGCCCAAGCCTCCTTCATCCCAAAACATATTCATTATTGTCTCACAATAATTTTTTCGGATTTCGTGGTCTGTGGGCTTTAAAAACTGTACCAATTGAATTTTGTAGGGACGGAACCGTAGGTCTTTACTTAAAATCCGTTGCACACTTGAGCGATGAATATTCAGGGCCTGGGCATGTTTTCGAATTGAGCGCCTCGGATTTTCAGTCGCAGCACGTCGCACAATCTCAATGTTCTCTGGTGATCTGATGGACTTCTGGTGGCCGGGACGCTTCTGACTTGCCACTGTACCACTTTGTCTGAATCTTTGAACCCACAATTTCAATAAATTTTTTGACGGAGCATCACGTATTTGCCGAATATTGAAACGGTTACAAAAACGTCTCCGTGTCGCGGCATAGGAATCGTTCGATTTAAAAAACGCCTCGACCAATAACGCACGTTGCTCGTTCGACCACTTCTCCATTTTTACTGATAATCCGCACGCATTCGCCGCAAATTGCCAGCGCTAACCCCACCACAAATATTAAGTTGGATGTACGAGGCGCGTTCAAAAAGGGAAATTTACTCTGAGTCACCCAGTATTACTTGCTTGTATTATGTATGCACAAAAAGAACAAATTTGGCGCCTAGGTCAACAATAAAAGGAAATGTTGACGTAGATACTGATAATTACAAAATGTTTATATCGGAATATGTAGGGGCGCGCTTCAAAACATCATATCATTTATTATATACGACCAAATGTATCAAATCGGGCATCTGCAGACTCAGAAATCATTACTCTTTAAAAAAATATATTTAATTGTTTTATAACGGTCTTTGTCCTAATCCGCGCTGAAATTCTCATTTTAATGAATATTGCAAATTAATCCCCTACTTTGGCGCGTCGCAGACAAAAACATAAAAATCAAAATTTTACACAATATTGTCTAGTACATATTTTATTTGAATTTTTTTTTGATAGCACTTACCACAACGGCGCTATTTCTCTAAAAAAAAAGAGATTTCATCCCTCCACCCCTCTAGCGGCAATCCCCCGAGGTCAAAAACTTAATTGTTGTATCAAGTAACCCATGTCTACCATCCCACCAAATTTCGTTTCTTTCCGACTTTTTGCGAATAGAAACCACCCACCGCTTGAACTATAAGGAGAAGGGAAGAGGTGAGGAATAGTCGTTCGTATAACAAGAGTAATATGACGGCCATATCGCATAAAAACGAAGTTCGTGCACGACACCTAGAGTTTTGTCTACGTCCCAACCGCCAATACGTTAATTTGTAAATTAAATTTGTTATTTACTTCGGTTGTGTTGTTTCTGATTGTACCATAGAAAAATAGATTGTACAACCGGTTATAGACCATTTCATGTAGTACGAAATATATGGTGGCAATGCAAAAGATAGATTTGGCAACACCGTGGGCACCCAAGTTGCGGTTGGGACGTAGTAACGCCTAGTAGGTCAGACATTAAAAATAATTAATTCTCATTATTTAACAAAAGTTTTCAAACTCTCTTGGAATATTTATTCAACTAAAATAATTATCTATATATAAATAGGCAAAGACTACCATTATTCTGATTGTAAACCGATTTCCTGTTTTTAATTTTTATTTAGTAGCCTTGACGAGCTTTAGTATTATCAATAAAAAAAATGGAAATAGACACTATTTCTTTATCCCAACCTTCGATATATGAAATCAATTGATTATTATGAATTATGATTGACTAATAAAATTAGCTTATAACGAATATGAGGAATAAAAGAATAGATGGAAAAAATAATAGCAAGGCCACAGGTCCCGTCTGAAACTATTTCAGAGCGATCTATTCCCAAGAATAAATTAGTAATATTAACATCTATAGCTGAATAAGTATAAATATTATTAAACAAACTGGATTTACACAGTTGGGGATAAATAATTCTTATCTTAAAAGGCCGCTTCTGTAAGTATTCTTAACATTTCTTTATGATATAATAATAATATAACTTTATTCAATAATAAATTACATATGTATATGAATCATATAAATAAAATAAAAAAAAATGTTTCTTTATAAAAAAGAAGTACCATAAAAATCTAATATAATATGACAAAAATAACATACTATATAAAGTGGTGCGAAGCAATAAGTATTGTGATGTTTGTTTATTTTAAACAACAGCTTATTTATTAATAATTTATTTAAACACTTATTTATTTTATAACACCATTATTCTAACCTATATACATTTCGAATGTCTTTAAACTGTGACCTATTTATCTTCACTGTCCATATAATAACTGATTACCTGTGTTCCTCCACCAATATTTATATACAAATTTTAAATTATTGGTAAGGCTCCAGAATGTTCTCGCCAAAATTAGAAACACTATCATGTTATATTTGGAATACACTAGTATTATCCCGTTCTTTCTCGAATAGTCATCGAAAGCTCCTCCGCCATAGTCGTCATATATGTTTGGTCTTAAGGGGTTTAATTATGTATGATAATTGGACAAGTTGAGCCTCAAAGGCCAAATAAGACAGAGAGGGACTTGGAGGATTAGAGCATAACTGAATAATGAAATGGCTCACATTACACTGCCCCCTCCTTAAGAGATAGTTCCTCCTGGAACTCCTACTAAACTAAAATGGAATGGATGTATCTGCAACTGAGCTCTCTTTTACAATTTCCAGTTGCATGGAAGTAAGAAGGGGCTGTCTTCGCTGTAACCTGAGCACTAGGCGAATGGCTGCAGATCAGTATATGGACTCCGGTGTCTTGAAAGATTACTTCCACCATGTTCCTAATGATCCTCCAATCCCGCTGATTTCCTTCTATCTTCGGCATGGCTAGTTTCTGTACATTGGACTCCCGTACGTGCTCCCTTAGACTAAGTAATGCTTTCCATACATCCTAATAGGTGGATCGATCTCTGAAGGTGTTCTTCATTATTAAATAGAAAAGAAAACGCGACCCGTCTTAAAGTTTCAAGGCTTTTCCAGGGGCTGGTAACTGACATTAAAGTTCTACCAGTCGACAAAACTTCTTACGAAACACATATGCCAGTGCTCGCTCGTCGTTGATACTGACGAAAGTACTATTGACCAGTAAATAGTCTTTCGGAAGCGAGAGCAGATCTTGTTGTTGTTCGGTCGTAACACCATATGCACCCATAAATTCTTCAAAAACAAGTTCTGGTGTTTCTTGAAGTTGGTTTACTTCTTCCTCATGGTCACCCTCCAAAGGCGCCAGCCTGTTTTGATGCAATACCTTTGGTTTACCGTTTAGGATCTTACTTATACGGTAAATTACATCATTTATTTTATTCTTGATGAGGTACGGACCTTCCCAATGCCTTTGAAGCTTCGGAGAACAACCCTTTTGTCTTTTTGGGTTATGGAGCCAGACTTTGTCGCCTTCTTTGAAACATCCTTCTGCTGCTTGGGTATCGTGTTGTTTCTTCATTCTGTCACTGACGATTTGAAGATGGAAGCGAACTAATTCATGCATATCATCCATTCTTCTTTGTAACTGGATAACATAATCTTCACCAGTTACATCTTCTTTCGGTCGGTATCCAAACTCGAGGTCGCACGGTAGTCTCATCTCACGCCCAAACAAGACCTTTGCTGGTATTTGGCCTGTTGATTCATTGACAGCGGATCTATAAGCCATTGCAAAGAGCGAAAGATACTGATTCCAATCTCTCTGATGATTTAAAACCACTTTTGACAGATATTTGCCAATGGTCTTATTCATTTGCTCTACCATTACATCGGATTGTGGGTGCAATGCTGTGGTTTTATTTTTCTTCATGCCCAGTATGTCACAGATTCCACGGAAAAGTTGACTTTCAAAATTTCTGCCTTAGTCACTGTGGATCTCCAATGACACTTAAAATCGGCAGATAAACTCTTTTATCAAAACATCTACAACAGTTGCGGCCTCTTGATTTGGAATGGCATAGACTTCCACCCACTTTGTAAAATAATCTATAACCACCAAAATGTATTTATTACCATTCTCGGTCGCGGGAAATGGTCCAGCAATATCTAAGACGATCCTCTCAAATGGGCTACGAACGTTGTGTTACTACATGGGAGCCTTCCTTTTTCGTTGATATCCATTACTCATAGCACAGGTGGTACATTTCTTACACCAGTCCTTTACATCATCGGAACTGTTCATCCAGTAAAACCTTTCCCGAAATCTCTGAAGAATTTTCCTAACACCGATATGTCCTCCTGGTGGACTGTCGTGTAATTGACGGAGTACTTCAGCTACTCTACTTCTTGGAATGACCAACTGTCTTCTGTTCTCGGAACCATCATCATTTTCAATTACTCGCTTTAATAAGCCATCTTCCAGGATAAAGGAGTTGTACTGAGCCAAATACGACTTAAGTACTAAAGAGAGATTAGATACTTCTTGCCAAGTAGGTCGACGATTTTTCTCTTTTCATTGTCGCATCTTCTTTAAAACGGTATCGTTCTCTTGTTCTTTCCTAATTTTAGCAAAGGCCCACTCATCGTTGACTACCGTTGTTCTTAGTAGTCCACTTTCTTTGGATTCCGCTTTGTTGCAGTGGGGGCAATTTGCTGCACACAGTCTTCTAGAAAGAAAATCGACGTTTCTGTGGCTTATTCCGGCTCGATGTTCGATCTTTAAGTCGTACTCTTGAAGTCGTTTAATCCATCTGGCTATTTGACCCTCCGAGTTTTTAAACTGTATCATCCACTTAAGGGCGGCATGATCGGTATGGATTAAAAATTTCCTTTCGTACAGGTATTGGTTAAAATGTTCCACATACTTAACAACTGCCAGGAGTTCTCTTCTTATGACACAGTAATTTCGTTCAGGTTTCGAAAGTACTTTACTAAAATAACCTAGTACTCTTTCTTTCCCTTCCTGAATCTGTGAAAGCACTCCTTCAATTTCCACATTACTAGCATCAGTATCCGGTATAAATTCTCACTCTGGTAGTAAGTAGCCTAGTATTGGTGCAGTTGTTAAATAATTCTTTAATGTTTCAAAGGCAGTTTGGTAGTCCTCGTCCCAGCAGAATTCCCTCGCTTCTTCTATGAGTCGCGTTAGTGGTTTAATAATATCTGCAAACTTCTTTATGAATCTGCGGTAGTACGTACAAAACCCAAGAAAACTTCTTGTTTGGTGTTTGTCCTTTAGTTGTGGCCACTCTTTGATAGAAGCGACTTTTTCCTTACCTACAGCCACGCCATCCTTACTGACTATATGACCCAGATAATTGACTTTATTTTAGAATAGCTGGCGTTTCCTGGGGTTTAGCATCAGTTGGGCGGCTTGAAGTATTTTAAAAACATTTTCTAAGTTCTTTAGATGTTCATCAAATGTCTTCCTCAAGACTATTATATCGTCTAAATAAACCAGGCATGTTTTCCAGGTTAACCCTCTCAATACGCTTTCCATA
Source organism: Psylliodes chrysocephalus (assembly GCA_927349885.1). Lineage (NCBI taxonomy): Eukaryota > Metazoa > Arthropoda > Insecta > Coleoptera > Chrysomelidae > Psylliodes > Psylliodes chrysocephalus. The sequence continues at coordinate 79,080,426 of OV651819.1, read as the reverse complement.
AGTTTTTCAAATGTCGCGGGGGCATTACATAGTCCAAATGGCATGACATTTAATTGTCACAATCCAGATCCGGTGGAAGAAGCTGTCTTTTCTTTGTCTACTGGGTCCATTTCCACCTGCCAGTATCCAGACTTCAAGTCATAGGTAGAGAATAGTTTACTTCCGGCCAATATGCCCAAGGTATCGTCGATACGAGGCAGAGGATAACTGTCTTTCTTGGTAACATCGTCTAACTGACGGTAATCGACACAGAACCTTGTAGTTCCATCCTGTTTCTGGTACAGGACTACCGGAGAGACCCATGAGCTGGTAGAAGGTTTTATCAACCTGTCTTCCTTCATTTCCTACACAATTCTTTCATCTTCTTGTCTCTTCGCCTTTGGTAATCTTCGAGCTGATTGACGAATCGGCCTGGCGTCACCAGTGTCAATTTTGTGTTTTATAACAGACGTTCTCCTTGTTTTTCCTTCTTTTGGTACAAAAATGTCACGATTGTCTAATTGATTTAGAGATTGACCAGCAACTGCAATCATTTGATCAAATTTGTCGTTGGAATTATCAGAAGTTATTGTCAGACGAATAATGGAAGTTATTGGTACACAAGTTTCGATTCTGGTCTCTTTCTTGAGGGTAATTGGGTGATCATTAACGTTTATAAGACGAACTGGAATCTCTTTAGAAGTCGTGACCAACCCCTTTCCGATCAGAATTACTCGTCCAACCTCTTCATCGTGGTTCCAAGATTCCATCATGACAGGTCTTTCTTCTTCCATAGTTTCTTGAAGCCGTGGTATTATAACGGTTTTACTTCTGCCAGGTACGACCGTATCCTCCTGTACAGCAACTGGCACGTTACTGTCCCCATATGGATGTAGAAATACCTCTTCGGCACCAACTTTGATCACTTTGTTCTTAAAGTCTAACTGGAAACCATGTAAGTTTATTTCATTCATTCCACGTATAACATCTTCTTCGATATCATCGACAATAACGGTATGAGTAAACATTTCAATACCGATTCCCAATTGAACCTGGATTTCCCCATGGATGTTGGCGCTTTTACCTGTGGCAGTCCGCAGTCGCAATCTTGTTGGCAGAAGTTTTTTACGGTTATTTATGGTTGTTGGTCGTACAATAGTCCTAGTTGCTCCAGTATCCACCAACAGTGTATACTTTTTACCATTTACTTCGCCGTCTACGTATACACTATCATCGCGATATTTCAAAGAGGCTATTAGTATGAGAGGGTCTTTGAAACGGTTTCGGGTTGAAGCTGCCTCTAGGCCGACCAGCTCTAGTTTTCATGCGGCGTGTTGTCTTGATTCGTTGTGACCCTTGGACGTTTGCATGAACTGCGTACATGTCCTAGTTCACCACAATTCTAGCACCTGATAGTATTCGTCTTTATCTTTCTGTCAGTAAGGCTCTTTCATCATATTCACCAGTTGATCGAGTTTACTTTCCTCTTTTTCCTCTTTTATGTTCCTTACTTTATTGTATCCACCAGAGGCCTGTGCAGCTGCCTCATATTCAAGGGCAGCGGATAAGACATCGACTAATGTTTTATGACGGGCTAAACGAAGTGTTCTTTGCATCTTGTGCTCACGAAGTCCATCAACAAATGTTCTGACTGTCAAACATTCGATCAAGTTTTCCGGAACTACTGGATAAGCAAATCGCACCAACCTGGCAATATCTACTTCATATTCCTGAAGAGTCTCGTCTCGTTTCTGTTTACGATTCTTCAACTGTGACTGGTACAAATGCTCCAAGTGTTCGTAGCCATATCGCATATTTAGTCTCTTTTTGAGTTGTTCAAAATCATCTGTCTCTTTCACGGGTATAGTCTGAAGGAGATCCAAAGAATCTCTTTGAAGGGCGATTGTCAAATTTATTGCCTTCTCTCCTTCAGACCACTCGTTTGCTCTGGTAGCTGTTTCAAACTGCTTAAGGTAGTTCGTCCATGACATCTCCTCGTCAAAAGTTGGGGCTTTAACACGAGGAGAGTTTACAGCTCCTTCTAATTTCAACTTCAAATCCATCTCATAGCACTTTATTTCACCGTTCTTGGTTTGGTCTACGTGTTCCATTTCTTCTTTCTTCTTTTCCATTTCTTTTATTTTCTCCTCGATGGAAGTCATCTTATTTTCCACATCAGCAGAAATTTTGTTTCTTAAAGAAGACATTTCGGAAGACACCTTTTCTTCTAAGGAAGAAATATTAGACGAACATTTATTTTCCATAGAAGACATTTTGTTTTTCAAGTCGAAAGAAATTTCATCTTTTAACGAAGAGATATCAGAAGAGACGTTAGTTTCTAAAGAAGAGATTTTGCTTTTTACGGAAGACATCAGAAGATACCTTTTTTTCTAGAAATATCGGACGAAACTTTATTTCCATGGAAGAAACTTTAATATCTAAAGAAGAAATATCAGAATAAATATCGGTTTTCATGAAAGACATTTTACTTTCCAAAGAAGAAATTATATAAGATGCATCATCGGAAAATAAATACGTTTTCGGATCCAAACCTTCACTTATTAATTCTTCTTTAAGCCGCTCTGCCAGTTCTGCTTTCTTCCCTGTCGTCTCCAACTCACGATCTTCTTACTCCCGACGTAGCTCGGTCACTATTAATTGAGACAGTCTTCTAGCCATTATTGTCCATTATTTATTTACACTATCTTACTTCTCGACACCAATGTGATGTTTGTTTATTTTAAACAACATTTATTAATAATTTATTTAAACACTTATTTATTTTAAAACACTATTATTATAATTTATATATATATTTCGAATGTCTTTAAACTGGTACCTATTTATCTTCACTATCCATATAATAACTGATTACCTGTGTTCCTCCACCAATATTTATATACAAATTTTAAATTACTGGTAAGGCTCCAGAACGTTCTCACCAAAATTAGAAACACTATCACGTTATATTTGGAATACACTAGTATTATCCCGTTCTTTCTCGAATAGTCATCGAAAGCTCCTCCGCCATAGTCGTCACATATGTTTGGTCTTAAAGGGTTTAATTATGTATGATAGTTGGACAAGTTGAGCCTCAAAGGCCATATAAGACAGAGAGGGACTTGGAGGATTAGAACATGACTGAATAATGAAATGGCTCACATTATAGTATTAAATACTTATGTCGCATTATGAGAAAATTCAGATAATAACAATAGCAATATCAATACAGTTCATATAATTATTATTTTATAATGAAGAAACTGAATGAATGAGCAGAGGAGGCCATACCGAGTACCGAACATCCATAAAATGAGAAGCTAAGAATAAACTTGACAGTTTCTCAGGCACCGTATGTCAGGTAGGTAAGCATGCTTTGTCATGTATGATTTTTTCTTTCCATTTTTCATGACAATGGGAAAGAAAGAAAAAAAACAAGTAAAAATATTATAACCTAAAAAATATGTCTACACCTTTTAGCTGAACAATACATTTCAGAAGCAAGTGATAGATTTTTTGATTTTCATTTTATGTTTTTGTTATTAGCTTTATTATTTGTAGAATGTGTACAACCATAATTCGTTCTTCATTAGTCTTGTTTACTGGTTGTACTTAATCATGTTTGATAAAAAATTGTAACCCATTTTGTAATTAAATAATTCTTGTATTATGTTTCAAATAATATTTAAAATTTCACATTTTAAGCTTTTTTTGTTTTTCAATTATTATTTAATTAGCTATCTTGTTTTAATCAAGTAAGAAACGGTATCATCAGAAGCTACACAGCTGATGATATTTTCAAACTGGTGAAGTGTAACATGTCGTTGTAATTAGCTATACAAAAGCTATACAAAATTACAGTTAAAAATAAGTTGAAGGTGGCCCTGCAAATAAGAAACGTCGTAATAGAAATTTTGACATACCAGATTATAGGGAACTTGATTTAAAACAAAAACTTCGTATAATTTTTTTTTGTATCTATTATAATAACAACGCACGACTTAAAAAACGAAAATAAGGTTTTTCGGATTTTATCGAATATCTCCGGAACCAGTCAGAAAATCTGAAACTTCTATGGACCATTGTATTTTCCGTCAAAATACGAAACTTTTTCCCCATTTAACCGACAATGTATATCTTACGGTTTACGAGATCTCTGTCTACGCCAATTAAATCCGGTATACTCGTTTATTTAATTTTCGAGGTTTCTGGTTTGCTACCGCCTTTTCCTGTATTTTCTTTTTTCTACAATTAAGTCGCGAATTTCGTTATTTTAAATGTGAGAAAAATTACTTTTTCTACAAACTTCAGTAAAAGTATAATTTTTAACGCATGCTGTCAGTGTCTAAAATGCCATTTTATGACACTGGTGTTAAAAGTAAATTTATTTATATGAGAAAATAAAAAACATAATTCAAAATAAAGTGTTTATTCAAATAAACTTACAATTAGTGAAACTACAATTATAATAAGAAATTCCAAGGCCAGTTTCATTGGTAGATGTAATAGAATTTATTTTGGTGAAGCTTGTACCAGGGTAGAGAGCAATGTTATCCGCCGAAGTTTTGGACAAAATTTGATCCGTAATGTACTCTTTCCTTTCTGGCGAGTCTTCAATATAACCCTCTGCTACTGTACTTGACTTCCATTCACTGTATCCTTTACTTGTAGTAAGACTAGTACCAGAGTTCGCCAACAAACTAACTTAGGAACGTCGGAAGCAATATCTAGTATAAAGATGGGAATCAGGCAAATTTAGAAATTCACCAATTTTGGTAGGCATCTTACCAAATGTGTTGATTTCAACTGGAGTCCTGGCATATTTATTTAATGCATTTTATATAATCTCTTGAATAATTAATATCCACTGGACGAAGGGCTATGTACTTTTTATAGTAGTTCATATTTAAAGTAGGTACCACTTACAGCAAAGGTGCGTTGCACATTACTCCAAAAACATCAAAAATCAAAACTTTCTGCATTAGATGTATTTCATCCGGGGCTTCTGCGAGAAATTTGTCGATTTGTTCCCTTGTCAATACTTTTGACTTTTTCGGTCGATACCCTTCACCCTTTTGCTTCAAAAAAGCCACAAGCTTGTAACATCTACTTATGTCATGAATATTTATGTTCATCATCGACTTTAACATAGGGTAATTCGACCAAAGCGTTGACGATTTTCATATTTTGGACTTTTCTTTAAAGTATACAAGAAGCACTTTTTCACTGGCCTCCTTGCCACTGACATTTTTTTGATCACACATTTCAAGAAACGATCGTATGAAAACTCTGTGACAGGCTTCTGGTTCACCTACAGTGAATCAGCGAGTCTGTGTGGCGCTATGAAGGTGATTCCCGAATAGAGGTTGCTCAGGCGCCAGTTTTGGTATCGCAGTACGGTAATTAAATATGAATGGCTTCCTATATGTGGAAAACTTATTAAAAATAAATTATTAACAATAAAAACTAATTAAATATTACCGGAAAATTTATTAAAAATAAATTATTTTCAATGAAAATTAATTAAATATTAACGGTTTAAAGTCTCTCTCATGTAGACATCTGGTAGTCCATAGCTTCTACAAGAAAGAAAACCTTTCCACAAGCTGTTATAAAGACTAGGGGTTGAAACAGCTCTGATTATCGACGGGGGGAAGCAAGCGAATACCGCTATCACCCCCTGATTATCGCGAAAATGAATGAAGGGTGCGAGTGCCCCCGGATTTAAATCCAATTTACTTTATTACATTGTTAGGTACTAAGGAAATTAGAAGTTTGTATTACCTTTTACTAGTACGGGAAAATATTTACGGTTCGCTAGCACAGGAGGCCAAGCTGTCCGGGAATTATGAAACTTCCTATATACGGAAAATTTATTAAAAATAAATTAATACACTCGAAAACAATTTAAATATGACGGTAATCAAATGCAAGCAAATAAATGAAATCAAAGTTTTCGGAACGTCCCTGTATCTTAGACCAGACGGATCGACGTTCTGGCAATTATTGAACGAGAATAATAATTTTCAGCGCGGTGTTTAGGACGGCACTCACGGAGTATTTACTAGGCACTATAGAAGGGCGAATAGTTTTCGGCTGTCGGCAATCAAGAGGGAGTAATTCCCAGATGTCATCGAATTTATGCTTTTTCGCTGGGCAAGATGGACGACCGGTAAGGGAATACCACCACTACAGCTGACAGCTACAATATAGAAAATAAAAAATGTACTTCTGGTACCTTGACAAATAAAAGTTGATAATCGGTACGAAATCGACTCTACAAAATGCCCATTTGGATTTCGGCAAATATAGGAATATATTAATCTACGAGGGTACTCGTAATTGTTGAAAAACGGTAATTCCTGGGAAACATAAATACGGGGGAACTTCTACATGTTCTCAGGCGGTAATTAATTTAAATATACATTTTTTAAATTAACTGAGAGCAAAATTTAGTGACTTCGTCACAACTCGTACTGTTGCTTTCACTTACTAGGCAATAATTCAAAAGAAGCTTTATTGGAAGCTTCTTTAATTTCCGGCGGTATAAATTAATTTTCTTGATAACTTTCTATTGAGGAACGAAGAAACAAGGAAGAATAATTCGTGATTTATTGACGTTAGTTGTCAACAAAGACAAATTACCAAATTCGGTTTTTGTTTACCTTGACAACTTGTTTCATGAATATATTAGATAAATTGGATTCAAAACTGATAATTTCGAGACTATTATTTTATTAAATAATTAATGTAAAATAGGTAGGCGTTAATTTGGACTTTTAATGGTGTTTGTAGAAAAACTAGTGCATGATATACGTGCTAAAAGTGATTTTGTTTTGTTTAAACAGATGGAACATTCCGCCTTCGGCGTCGTGTTCCAAACTTCCCTTCTCACAAAATAAAGTATCACTTTTAGCACTTATATCATAAATAACTATTAGAACACCAATTTACAAAGAAAAACATGTAGACAGAGAAATTCTAAATTTTTAAATTTGTATTTTACAATTTATTATTCATTAGAAGACAATTATGGATATCTGAACACAAAAAACGAAAAATACGTAAAATAATAAAATAGATGAATTTTCAAAAAATTCGGTGTCGTCAGCATATACTTCTACTTTTTTTTTGTAAAAAGCTGTTAAATCACATTAGGACAAAAGTAACAGTGTTGTTTCGTGAGATATTGCTGCTGCTAAAAACGATTTTGCAGAAAGAAGGCGAATAATAATAAATCGCGAATGAGTTTCGATTTTCTTGGGAAATAGCAGAGGTGATAGCTAAATTTACTTATCGTGGAAATTTGATATGGGAAAATACGGATTCGTTATTGAGTAAAATATTATGATTCTATTCAGCTATACATATTCAGTTATTTGTTTTATAATAGAAGAAAAAAACGAATTTAAGTTATCCGACAACCTTTCAATGATATCAAAAAATATATTTTCAGAAATAAAAAATATCAGGCAGATATCGGCTTAATCAACTATATGTAAAAGTATCAGAAATAAACAACTTTATTTTATAGAACAATACTTTTATATTAAGAACTAAAAATAAGGAATATAATATTTAAAATAATGTTTCGCTTTGGTTCAGTTACCAATTCATACTGCCCTTGTAATAATTGGCGTTATTATTATTTGAAAAATATAAAGAATTTACCAAAAATTCTAAATAAGTATTTTATTGTTTTAAAATAAAAATTAAAAAGGAAGACACGTATAAAAATTACACAAAGAATAAGGTCAATGGCTACATTGAGCGTGACATTTTTAAAAATACAACCATTACGTAAATTTTGGTCTATATAGAGAGGAGACAGAAAGAAAAGGCTCTTAATCGAGTGCGGACTCTCAGTCGAGTTTGGAATGAGGCCTAGAACTTTCGCCGAGGGCGAAAGCTCTTGTTTTTTTGGAACTCTTTAAGTCCCAAAACAATGTAATGTGTAGAGTAAAGTTTTGTGTACGATTTGTGAATTATGAGTAAATATCTTTAACTTATTTTAAAAGTATTTTGTTTGATAATAAATAATTGATTTACATATAAATGCCAATTTTACATTTTCGTCCCAAATTTTCATATTTATCTTATACATTTTTTGATATTATTATGTAGTTAAAGTTTTGTAGTGCTTTATTCCCTAAATGTAATTGTATTTATTCTTTCTTAAGACTATTAGTCTAATTTTGTATTTATTGTAAATATGCCTTTGTTAATGTTTTAATATTTATTATTAATTTCTCCTCCCCCTTCAAAACCAGGCAAATATTCCAAGCATTTGAGAAGCCTCGGCGTTTCTATTCCCTTAGGACTGAAAGAGTCTAAAATTAGTTGCCAAGAACCGCTCGACTATGCTATTAAGGGATAATTTTTGTTCCTTTAATTTAATTTTTTTATTATTTTTATTTGCCACTGGTGAATGAATTTTCCGTCTGGACTCCAGGACCTTTTGGATGGTGACGGTGTTGCCCTAATCCCTTAATACTATATTAACAACAAATATTTTTTTTGCAGACTAAGATTACCTACCGATGAAGGAAGATATCGTTACCCAGGAAAACATTTCTAACGGTTCAGAATGTTTAGATCCAGAAAAACCGTTTATTGGAGGTCTGTCCGACTCGGATTATAAGCAAGAGAGTGCAAAAAGACGAAGGCTGATGATTATTCCTATCTATTTTAATATCCATGCTTCATCAGGAAAAAAAAAAGTATTTCTAAGCGAAATACATCATCAGTGGATTGAAAGTTTCAAAAAACCGATCATTCTCGACGAGAACCAACTCCCTCGACTTCTTTTTTAAGGTAAAAACTAAGTTAATTTAATACACAGAATAATTATTTTACTTTACTTTAATAACTCCAAGTTCTAATTTTAGTAGGTAGTAGTTGTAGTTAGAGTGTGTTAGTATATAAAAAATATACTTCCGGTTTAACCGAATATCTAACTTCCTTATGTCTCACCGGAAGTATTTTTTATAGAATAGGAAAGAGTAACAAGGCGTCAAATTTGACAAAAAAACTTTATATTATTATACAAGGTAGGTGTCCCATTAAAAAATAGCCATCTTTCAAAATTTTACATTTCCGTCAAATTGAATTAGTTTTGACATGAGATTCTATAGGCTCAGAAAAAGTACTTTAACTTTGCCAATAATGGGACACCCGGTACATAAATGGAGGCTCTAATTAAAAACTTTTTTTAGTACTCAAGACTCTCAAGAAACTCAAGAGAGCTTGCCTGAAACAGTGGAGAACGACCTTTTGCAACTCAGACAGAAGCCTTTATTTGACGGACATTTTATTCCCAGAAAGTATAAAAAACTCGGTTGTAGTTGCTAAATGTGCATTATGTCTTCCTGCCATATTTTTAATCCGCGGACTTAGGAACAGTACATCCAATTTTGTCAAACACTTTAAAAAAAAAAACACTGGAGCCGTCGAAAAATATAGTTTACATAAATCTAAACGCCTAGATTTATCAACGAAAACGAAATGTGATTCAGGAAAACTTGTACAATCAAAAATATCGGAAATAGTTAATTCTCGAGCAAAAAATTTTAACCAATCACAGTTTGATATCAAGTTAATAAGATTTGTTGCAGATAAATATTATTGAAAATTAAAGTTTTAAGAACATTTTCTCAGATTTTAATATAAACATTATGTCAAGAAAGACATTTGTTTAAAAGGTTAAACATTACTATAATGAGAAGGAATCCAATATTAGGTCAGTTTTAAAAACATGTGAGTTTGTCTGTACAACTGCAGACACATGTTCTACTAAAAAACACAGCTTTGTTAGAGTTACCTGTCACTGGATAGATAAAAATTCATTTCAAAGGAAATCTGTTGCATTAGCTTGTGAACGGTTTTCAGGTTCTCATACTTTTGACCGAATTGCTGAAAAACTGCACAATATTTTTGGAAAATATGAATTAGATATTTCAAAGAATGTTGTAACAATAACTGACAACGGTAGTAACTTTGTAAAGTAATTTAAAGAGTTTGGTATACAACTAAAAGATATCGAGTCAATTGACATATCAGGGGAAGGGGAAACGGAGGAGAAAAGCAACGTAGATGATGGGGAGGAGGACGATGAACTTTTGTTTAAGCAATTGCAGAAAGTATCACTGCGGACGTTGAAGATGGCGACATTATTTGGCCAAGGCACCTTAGATGCGCTAGTCATACGCTTAATCTTTCAGCAACAAGTGATGTAAACTCCGTAATAAACTCTAACATTTCTTTGAGATCCCGATATACAGCTATTTTAAACTAGTGCAATGGGCTTTGGAAATGCGCTGCAAGATCCAAGAGTGCAGAAGTGCTCCAAAAGATACTTGGTCATACTTTAAGTTACCCAACAGTCACTCGCTGGAATTCGTTTTTTAATTCAATTTTTCAAATATTATCTATATCCAAGGATAACCTAACCAAACTATATAAAGAGTTAAATCTTAAAGAAAATCTTAAAGATCTTCATCTACAAGAATACTGTTGTATTTTGAAACCAATTGCCGAAACAGAAGATTTTCTACAAGGAGACACTCATACATATTTTGGTTATTTAATACCAAGTATAACTTCTTTAAGGTGGCTATCACAAACCATTTTATCGCAGTTTGGATTAGACATTGAGGAATTAAAATATATTATTATTGATGCTGGTGTGGAACTTCAAATAGATATTCAAAAACCAGATTTTAATGGAGAAGAATCAACGCCCAATAATAATATTAAATTTTTCGAATTTGAAAGTGAGGAAAGTCCGGAAAAAAATAGCGATTTAATTTCTAGGGGTAATAGGGATAAACTAAAAGGAAAAATTCGACTTAACCTTTTGCAATATCTTGAAGATAAAAGATTAGGTTTGCAAATGCTTAATGATTACCCTTCAATTAAACAAATATTTTTAAGATATAACTCCATATTACCGTCGTCTGTTCCAGTCGAACGATTGTTTTCTTTTGCGGGTATGGTAAATACGCCAAAACGTCAAAATTTAAGTGACGATCTTTTTGAAATGTTGGTTTTGTTGAAGGCAAACGGGGTAGGAAATGCTTTTTAATTGATGTTTTCTTTCTGATATCCAAGTACTAGTGCGTCGTTATGAATGTTATATTATATTTCATTTAAAACAAAAAGAATTTATTTTAAGTTATTTATTTATTATTTAAGATTACTTTTCAAGGATAGCTTCTTTTGCTAAGCAATTCTATTATGTTACCTTACTGTATTCTAATCTCCAATGAATGTACCAAAGAATGTATTTTAAGTTTTATTTATTATACAGGGTGTCCCACGAGATACGCCTCGGACCATAACTCCATAATGGTGCAATTTTCAAAAATTTCGCAAAAGCCCTTTTTTATGTATATTCAAAAAAGCCCTCTTTTAAAATTAGTTTTCGAAAATTGCACCGTTATGGAGTAATGATCCGAGGCGTATCTCGTGGGACACCCTGTATAAGTAAGTAGATTGTAGGGTATAGGTAATGTGAATTGTTTATTTTTTATTAAACAATAAGTTTGTTTTTTTATCTGACGGTGTACCAAAGAATTTTATTTTAACTTTTTCATTATTTCATCGTTTTATTTATAATTTATAATTATAATTTATAATAAAAATCAACAAATGTTTTTTATTAAACAGTTATTTTATTTAACCTCACTGTGACACTGTGTATCAAAAAATGATATTTCAAGTTTTATTTAACATAGATTTTTAATGTTTTATATTTTTATAAATTAACTACATAAAAAATAAACAAGCTTTATGTGCGCACATGTTATTTGTAGTTGGAATATTCATAAAGTATTCATATGTAAATGAATCCAGGTATTCGAATGCAGCGGTATTCAAATACTTTTTTTGTTTGTATTCGAACATTGATTATTCGAATACAATTTAGAATACAGTATTCAGAATTCGTATTCGAATACCGGATTTCAGTATTCGACCCAACTCTAATGTCAACAAGCATTCTTAGATGTTTTTAATATCTCCAGAGATCGAGTTCAGAGAGTAGTTATGGGAAACTTATAAAACAAGGCTATACCTACAGAAAACCGAGGTGTAAGAATATAAGTAATTTAATAAGTTTTTAATATTTTGATACTTTGATGCTTTCCACTAAACATACGGATACTAAAAAAATATGCACAAACGGGGTAAAGAAATCTAAAAACCGACAGATATTGTGGAATATAACATGTAAAGGGTACATAGACCTAGCAGTAAATGGTATTGGAAATTGGCCATAGACCTTCCTTTAGCTATAACTCTTACAAATTCTTTCCTGGTACCTCAAGGAAACTAAAACAGTTCAAGTTAACTTCACTAATAAAAGATCAGTAGAATACATACCAGTAATATTAAATATTACTAGAATACCATATTCTAATTTGGCGAAATACTTTGGCATGAACCTAGATATAAAATTAAAGTAAAAAGACACATAAAGGAAAATCAGGAAGAGTTGGGTATTAAATTTAAAAATTATACTGGTTGATGAATAGAAAATAAATACTTTCAATCGAAAATAAACTTTAAATTTAACTTAACTAAGTACACTCGGTATTTAGTTTTTAAAAAGATTTATTTAATTTAAATTACAACTTTTCATATCAAAAATAGATTCTAAACTGAATTATAATGAAAGCAAATACCCTACAACCGGTGGCATTACACCTAAGGTGGAATGACACAACTTATCTAATATAACAGTCAGCAGTTCCAAGGTTCATCCACGAGGTTGCTGACTCAGGGTTTATTAACTCTATAACTCTCCCCTTGTTAAAATGAGGCTTCTTGCCGGATGTCAAATATGTCCTTCTTCAGGGGTTGGTTATGGTGGAGATTTTTTCCTTCTTCTTCTGCTCTTCTTCTCCTTCTTCTTCTTCTTCTTCTTCTTCTGCTTCTTCTTCTTCTTCTTCTTCCTTCTTTCTTTCTCTTCTTCTTCTTCTTCTTCTTCTTCTTCTTCTTCTTCTTCTTCTTCTTCTTCTTCTTTCTTCTCTTCTTCTTCTTCTTCTTTCTTCTTCTTCTTCTTCTTCTTCTTCTTCTTCTTCTTCTTTCTTCTTCTTCTTCTCTTCTTCTTCTTCTTCTTCTTTCTTCTTCTTCTTCTTCCTCTTCTTCTTCTTCTTCTTCTTCTTCTCTTCTTCTTCTTCTTCTTCTTCTTCTTCTTCTTCTTCTTCTTCTTCTTCCTGTCTTTCTTCTTCTTCTTCTTCTTCTTCTTCTTCTTCTTCTTCCTTCTTCTCTTCTTCTTCTTCTTCTTCTTCTTCTCTTCTTCTTCTTCTTCTTCTTCTTCTTCTTCTTCTTCTTCTTCTTCTTAGGCATCTTCTAGTTGGATAATAAAAATAATTGTTACTGCTCTACTCCAACGTAAAAAATAATTGTTCCCATGCACTAGGAATATCATACTTAAAATTTTTCGTTTATTATAGGTATTGGTCCATTTGAATTGATTTTTTTTAGTTTTAAACTTTTTAAATTTAATTTCATTGGCCAGAGATTTATTTTTTCAAAATACAATTTTGGTTTATTTATTATAATTGGATGTCCAAATGATTTTTCTTGAAAGGTTAATTCGTGATTTTTAAATATTATTTTACATGGTGAATTACTCAATTAAAAATATTCCAGATAGGATTTTAATTTCGGTTCCTTGCAAGCATTGTATTGATAATTTTTCTTCTTGAGGAAATATTGCCAAAAAATTGATTTGTTTTTGGTATAATTTCTATATGATTTTTAGAAATATCTACCTTAACATATTGACATTGACTAGAATTTCCTTTTAGTAAAGTTTCTTTTTTCCCATAATTGTTCATTATTATTTTGCAAATGGCTAGGACATTGGAATTTTTTTACCTCGTGTGCAAATATCGTTTAGAGGCTTTATTTGATTTCCGGATTTTAATATATATTTTGTGTTTATTATTATAACAAATTTCTGATTCAAATTTGGTGGGAATTGGCAGTAAATAATATAGTTCGAATTCTGTTTCAAAATCAATAGAAATTGATAGAAAATATTGTATTTGATTTTTTCTAATTTACAATTAACCTCTAAGATTGATTCAAAATTTAAAAATATTTTCAAATTTTACTTCTAATGGTAGCTGAAATTAATAATGTGAAGAAATCTTTTTTGATTCTAAAAATAGCTAATGTGATTTTATGATATGGTTTTCAGTTTAAAAGATGTTATGGAATTTTCTAAATTTTCTATTTTGTCCAGGATTATTATCAATAATTCGTTAAATCTTAAAGTCTTTTAGGTAAATTACATTTTCAAATTTTGCTTGAAAATCTACAATGTTTTTAATTTCTAGTATTTTAGATTTAAGATTAATTTAATTTTTTTGGATATCTTGAATTGTTTGATTAAAATTATTTATTATCTGGCTACTAACAGAATATTGCATTTTTAATTGATTCTGTAAATTAGCTTGATTTTCTTTTAAATTCAGATGAATTTAAGATGGTACATATAGCTGTACTATCTTCTACTTTTGTTAAACATTCAGGAATTGCTAAATTTCCAACCTTTGTAATATTACGTCATCGTTTTTGACATTACTTATATTAATTAAATAATTTGTTCTCTTCGTGGTGGCACTACTATACAATTCGTGCACTCAATATTTATTATTAAAATAATTTATTTTGATTTGACTGTAAGGGGTAATTAATAAGTCGTTTATTAGGTCAATTTTTGCATTTAATTTTTAAAGATTATCTAACCCTAATAAACAATCAAAGTGATTATGAAACTTAAAAATACAATATTCTAAATTAATTGATTTAATATGATTAAATATTTTTGAGGATGGAATTACTTCACAATAATTTTCTTGTTTCGTTCCTAAAGCAGTAGAAATTTGGTGTGATATCCCACTTCGGCAGTTTTGAAAAATCTACCTCTTTTTGTCCAATTTGGGCCGCTTGTCCTTTTCATGCGTTTCAGGTAAAACGGATACGCTGCATTTCGGCCGTATGTGAATCTTTATTAAAATATGTGAAGTTTTTTCTGGAGACGGAGCATTTAAGAGCTGTTCTTTATTATTTTGTGAATCTTTATTAAAATATGTGAAGTATTTTTTGGGAGACTGAGCATTTAAGAGCTGTTCTTTATTATTTTTTTAATTGTAAAAAGTACCAAGGATAGTCCTTCTATTATTCCGGTCATTTTTGCTCTTTTGCCGAATAAGGAAAAGAAAACCTATATAAGACTTTTGTCCTTGCTTGTTTCAAAGTTTAAAATTTTTTCTCCGAAAGTATTTACTTAAATTGGATTTTGAAGTAGCTACAATAAACGCAATAAGATATGTATTTCCAAAAACTGTCATTCAAGTCGTTTAATTTAAGAAATAATTGTAGACGAAGTGTTAATGGCATTTTAAAGGGTGATTATCTCTAATAAAAAACCAATTTGTACCTGAACTTTATTATCAGTAATTGTTTGGTAATGCATAATTATTACTAGAAATACCAAATTATGTTCAAAAAATAATAGACATGGGTATTAAATAAATACTCATAAAAAAGGATTGAAGGATTAGTTACCCTGCCATTTGGATATGTCCTTTTAGGTTCTTTTTGTAAATAATAAATATTTGTTTTTATTATCAGTAAAGATTTGAAAGTGGAAGGTGTTCTTAAAAATGGACAGTGAGATTGAAATTATTGAAACCTGCAAAGGCAAACCTCTACTTATTAATGGTGGTTACAGATATCAGATAAAAGAAATTTATAAAAATGGAAATGTATCTTGGAGGTGTTCTAATAGAAAATGTAGTGGACATGTTTCTACAACAAATGACAAGAAACAAATTTTGGGGAAAAAGATCATACTTGTGTTTTGGATATAGCTAAAAGAGTTAAATTCATTAAAATCAAACCTTTATCGTGCTAGGCAAAAAACATTTAGAAATGTTTCATTACCGAAACACAGATCTGAAATTGTGTTGCCACCACAATTAGCGGAAAACTTTTTAGTTATAGAAGACGGTGTTGAAGATAAAATATTAATATTTGGTAACGTATGTGAATCTTTATTAAATGAAAGCAGTAGCGCCTGTGGTAATTTAAAATGGGTGTTCACTTTTTCCAATAATTTTATCATTTGTAAGTTCGGATCAAAACCTTGTACAAGAGTCAATATCACTGTTTTTTTATTATTTGAGTTTGTATTAAGTGTAATTATTATTATCAACATCATACTGTTTTCAAGCATTACAACTATTAATAAATGAATATTTTAGTTAGTGTAGTATTTGTTTTTTTTTTTTAATACGTTGAAAACAATCTAAACATTATTAGTTAGTAAACTGACTTTTCCTCATAATTTGAGATTATATTTAAATATATATAAGGTAATGTAGAAACTTTATATTGATTTTTGTGTAAAAAATTTTATATGAAACTTTACCTACCATTTTTTAGTTTTTATTGTAAGTTTAATCATTTTCACAATTTGTCACAGATGTCAAATAAAAAATATATTTTTTAAATACCTTTTATTGGCAAATAAAATAAGAACTAAAATGTTTTAAATGTTTATTTTATAAGACCAGTCCCATCACAATACATATTACACAGACACAAACTAGAATAAAGATATATAATGCCTGGCATTCTAGAGGATAATCTTCGTAGTTTAACAGACCCCCTTAACCCCCATTTTCAACCAGATTGTTTTCACAATCAATAGGCCTCATCTGCTTTTAGAGATTGATGTTTGCTAAACATTTCAAGTTTATATCATTTTTCAGTTAGGATTTTTTTTTTATATTTTAACCCCCCTTAATTCCCCTATATATTCATATTTTTTTCAGTATTAATAGGCTTTATCTTCTTATAAAGCTTAATTTTTACTAAAAATTTCATGTTGATATTGCTTTTCGTTTTTAATTTAGGATTTTTTTAATTTCAACCCATCTTAACCCCATATTTTTAATCATATTTGTTAAAAATCAATAAGCTTTGTCCTCTTATAGAGATTGATTTTTGCTTAAAATTTTCAAGTTGATTTTATTTCTCGTTTTTGACTTATCGTGTAGACAAAAAACCTGACATCGGACAGACAGACAAAATAAACCTATAATACTCTTCACAGAATACTGTATGAAGAGTAGAAAAAAAATGTATGAGGTAAAATAAACAATTTAAAAAGGTCAACAATAATATTCAACTTCTTTTATCAAAGGATACTAAAAGTTTGAAATAGCAGCACATAATTGAACACAGAACACAGAAATCTGTGAACTAAACTAGTGAGATGCATATCGTAAAATGTTATCACACTTAATTCTCCATATGACACTTTCTAATTGTATTTCACAGAACATTCCAAAATATTCTTGCTTTCACTAATGTCCTACCCTCATGGCTGCTTTTGCACGTCCAAGTTTACTAAAAAATAATGTGTTTTAATAAATAATAGAATAATAACAATTTTGTTTAAATAGGTAAATCGGCTTCATCTGTATTTTTAAATTATTGTTTAATTATAAATAGTATATTAATGTTTTGATATGTACTTATAGGATTGATTAGCCAGAGCATGTAGATGTGGGATGTGACTTGTTAAATGCCTAATCAAAATCACAATTTACGTTTGATACTTATTTCGAGACTTTTTTCGAGACATTCTTTAGTACCAAGTGTAAACTACTTTACCAATACCCTTATTTTTATTTAATACCTGTAGTGATTCTAATTACCATAACATTTAATATTTTTGAAAATATTAAATAATACAAACAAGGCAATAAAAAAATATCATTAAAATAAAATATTTCTTGTTTGTATGTAACAAACGACCTTGGTTAGAGGGTAACACGATTGATAATTGTAAACATAACTTTATATAGGTAAACTATTTAAATGTACATACCATTTCTTAGGTAAAATTTCTCATGGAGTATATTAAATTAATTGGATGATCCATTCTTCTGATTTAGACTTTTAAAGTGAAAACTATTTGTCTCTTTATCTTAATCAAATTTTTATTGTACATTTCCATAATGATGTCAAATAGTTACCTCATCAGAATAATTAAATTTTTCCTTTTAGCAGATTTTGTGGGAAAAAAAAATTTACAGATTTTTTGTTTACTTCTTACTTCATAGTATTTACAATTGTGTACAAAATAGACCATTTTGAAATTGTCTTTGGATGGTCTAGATACTGAAACAAAATATAAAACAAATTATAGTCGTAAAACTTTATTACTGCTTTATTATAAAGTAAATAAACAAAATATAACCTTAAAATATTTTATTTATTTACCTTGCCTTAAAAGTTTATCTTGAACAATAATTACATTGACACACATCCTTCCAATTTATTAAAGTTGCAGTTCTCAATTAAACACATTTTTTTAAATAATCACAAATAAAATAATCTTAATTTTATTAAAATCGATGGAATGACAGTATTGACATTGACAGTTTGTACTTTGATTTGGTACATAGTTGCCAGAATGTTTTTGTTATGTACCAGATTTGTCTAAAAAATGTACCAGATTCCTTAAATGTACTAGATTTTTCGAATTCTATTTGCAGTGACATCTAAATTCATTGAAGAGGAAAAAAGGGGATCTTTATTGATAACGAACCCAAACAAGGAACACAATATATACATATATTTTACACGTGAACACTGATGCATGCAGAATGTACTACATCTAGTACAATTGTGAATTGTACTAGACTGGCAACACTGGTTTGGCCAACTTGTTTGTGAGCGGCGCGCCAATTAATTTGTTCTTTGACAGTTTGAAAGATCTGTTGGCGTGTTTTCATCTCTTTTTAGCTATATGTATTCGTCAAATCGTCTCACTCGTGTTAGACTCACTCATCATAATGCGCCACAGACAAGGTTTACTTAGGTATATTGTGCCACAGAGACGCGATCAGCCAGAAAGTAATGATGTACCAAAAAATATAGAATAACACGTATGAAAATAAAAATATTAAAATTAAATTTATATTTTTATGTTATTTATGTAATTTTAAAATAATGTGTCTTTATGAAATTGAACTGGGTGTTCACTGCACAAATGAATCAATGGAGAAACCGCCCCTGAATGAAAGTGAAGTATTTTTTGGAGACGGAACATTTAAGAGCTGTTCTTTATTATTTTTTCAATTGTACACTATAAATGCAGATATAAAAAGTACCGAGGATAGTACTTCTATTATTCCAGTAATTTTTGCTCTTTTGCCGAGTTAGGAAGAAAAAACCTATATAAGACTTTTTTCCTTGCTTGTTTCAAAGTTTAAAAATTTTTCACCGAAAGTATTTAAATTGGATTTTGAAGTAGTTACCATAAATGCAATAAGATATGTATTTCCCAAAACTGCCTTTCATGGATGCAATTTTCACTTTAATCAGGCCATATGGCGAAAAGTTCAAGATTTAGGTTTAGTGTTATCATATCGTAATCAAAGTGAAGTACGAAATCATATTAGAATGTGTGCTGCTCTGGCTCATTTACCCGAAGAAAATATCGATGAGGGATGGCTGATTATAATGGAAACTTCACCTATGAATGATCTAGTTATTAAATTTAATGATTATTTTACTTCACAATGGTTAGATAATCCAATTATCCAAAATATTTGGATATGTTCGGGGCACAGACATCGGACTACAAACGTAGTGGAAGGATGGCATAGTAAATTAAATAAAAAAATTGGGAAAAATCATCCAAACATTTTCGAGTTAATAACTGTATTGAAAGAGGAGGCTGCTTTAAATATAATTAAATTACAAAAAATAAATCTATATATACCAACTCCAAAAAGATTAAAAAAATACGCTGATATTGATATTAGAATTAAAAAATCATTAAATGATTTACGGGACAAAAATATTGACTTAAAAAATGCGTTGAACAAATTCATGTACATTACTAAATTTGAGTAAAATTGTGTTGTCATACTGTGTATTATCTATTGATTTTTTATTGTATCATTGGATTGTTTTTTCTAAAAAATATTGTAATAAAGAATTTGAGTTTATTAAATTTGTTTTTCTTTTAACTGTTTGTATATTATGCTAAAAAATTAACAAGTTTACAATATATAAACAAACGGCCGATATTATATAAGTAATCTTAATCTAAATATCCCAAAAAGGTTGACCGTCCGAAATGTAACTCTAATCTTAATTTAAATATGCCAAAAAGGGCGACCGGCCGAAATGCAACTTTTTTATTTAACGGCCGATATGGGAACGGCCGAAGTGGTACTAAACCGAAATTTGGAATGGTTTGCGTATAAAAGATGTTTTAAAATATTTGTTAGCAATTTCTGGCAGAACAAAGGATTTTGTACTGGCAGTATCAATTAGGACCCTTAAATTATTTTCTGGGAATATTATGTACTGTAATTCACTCTCACTGTTACTTAAGTTTAGTAATTTGACTTGTTCTATTTGTTTTCCGAGGCATTTTCTCCTAAAAAATCATCATTAATATTTTCATTGGGACATTTTCTATTATCTAAGTTATGTAGTTCTTCAGAAATAAAATTTTTTCTTTGATTTGCAAAAGAATTTTGGTTTTGAGAATAGTTGCGATTTTGGAAATTTCTTGTAGGTCTAAAGGAATTTGAAGTATTTATACTCATGGGTGTTGGAATTTGGAGTTTTTGATTCGGATTAGTTCTGAAAACATTCGTATTTGGACCTCTACTTGTACTAGGTTGATTTCAAAGCACTAAACCTACATTTCTATTTAATTGTTGATAATTTTGAGATGAACTTGGCGTTTCTGCTTGCCAGTTTATTGATTGATTATTTTGAAAATTTTGTCTATTTCTAAGTAAATGATTATTTTGGTAATTTTGATTAATATTTTTATATCTTGGACTGTAATTACTATTATTATAAGGTCCCATTTTAATTTGAAAATCATTCGTTAATGTATTCGAAGCAGAATTTAAATCTGAAGGGTTTTTTGTTCGCAATAATGTACCTTTAATGTTCCTTTAGTCGGCGTAACAATATTCTGAGAGCCTGATTTCTAAAATAATTTCTTAAAACATTTTGTTCATTTTCATTAGAACAAGTCAATAATAAGGTTATTTGGAGATTTAAAAGTTGTTGTATTTTATTGAAGAATTGGAACAGAGAATCGTTACCCTGTTGTAATGCTGAAATTTCTAAGCTTAAGCTATAACTATCTCTTTTATCTGCATATGTATTCAATAAAGCAGCTTTTAAATTTTCCCAATTTCTTATCGTACAAGATGATATATTTCTGGCAGCTTCGCCTTTTACTTTCGCTAAAATACTAGACATTAAATACTTATATTGAGTCAATTAAGCGTATCAAGACAAACATGACTATGGGTCCAGACAATGTTCCTGCTTTTCTTGTACGTGATGGATTGTTCGTTTTTGCTAAGCCCCTTAGTATAATTTTTAATCTAATAATAAACTCGTCTGTTTTTCCCGAGAAATGAAAAATTTCAAAAACTGTTCCAGTGTACAAAAAGGGCAACAGAAATGATATTACAAATTATAGACCAATTGCTATTATCTGCAATTTTAGTAAAGTATTCGAAATTACAGTTACCAAATTTCTCTATAGGCATATTGAAAATTCAATTTTACCTGAACAACATGGATTTGTTCGTGGGAGGTCTACTGTTACCAATCTAGCCATTAAAACTCAATTTATCAGCGAAATATTGGATCGCGGTGGACAGGTAGATGTGATCTACACTGACTTTACGAAAGCATTCGATCGCCTTAGTCATCCCATTTTGTTATCAAAGTTAAATATGTTGAATTTATCTGATAATGTACTATCTCTCCTTAGCTCCTACTTAAGTAACCGTTCTCAGTATGTCCTTATTAGTGGCGTTAAGTCTCGCTTGATATCTCAAGTTTCTAGTGTACCCCAAGGTTCCATTTTAGGGCCTTTATGCTTTATAATCTTTATTAATGATATTTGTAAGAATATTAATGTACAATATTTACTCTACGCTGATGACTTGAAGCTTATTTCAATGATTAATAACAACAATGACTGTATCGTAATGCAGACCGATATAAACAAAATTCAAAACTGGTGTGTAAATAATAAGCTCATATTAAATCCTGCAAAATGCAACGTAATGTCATATACGCAAAAGAGTGACTGCATAAGATACGATTACAATATAGGAGGTGTCGTCCTCCAGAGACCTGACACGATTAAGGACCTCGGTGTTGTCTTCGATTCAAAACTTACATTTGTTAATCATTTGGCCATAACTGTCGCATCTTGTTATAAAGTTCTAGGTTCCATTCTACGATCTATCAAAGATTTTAATAATCTAGATACGTGCAAATTGTTATTCTGTGCCCTTGTTAGATCCAAGCTTGAATATGCCTCAATAATATGGTCCCCTAATTATAATGTGCACGTTTTAACTTTAGAAAAGGTTCAGCGACGTTTCCTTAAGAGTCTTCATTATTATTTTCATGGAACTTACCCTGAGAAGGGATACCCACAAGACCAGCTTTTAACAATGTTTGGAATGCAGAGCTTATTTAAACGAAGAATTATATCTTCAATTATTTTCATTTTTAAAATAGTATACCATTTAATTAAATGGCCGGCTTTATGTGCTCAGCTTAACTTCCTAGTTCCAAGAATTAATTCCAGGTACAGCTGCACATTCATTCTTCCCACTCCCAGAACAAACTTATTATGTCAGTCTCCATTGTACCATATGCTGTCCACGGTTAATGACTCGAGTAAAGAAATTGATCTATTTTGTACTACCATCTCAAAGATTTAAAAAACTTTATTCCTGATTTATATCCATATATTCCTAATTAAAATATTTAGTGTAATGTAATTTAGTGTAATTAAGTTTTTTATGTTTTTGTATCTAATTTCATCTTTATATATTAGTTGTTTCGCATGCGATATGTGTGAGTAACCTTTTTTCACCACTGGAGTTTTTTTCAGATTACTCATACAATCTCATTTATAGTTTTACTTTAAAATTTGTTTTGCTTTTATTGTATTATTTACAAATATATGTTTATTAATGTTAAGTGCGCATTCTGTAATAGGCCTTGGCCTAGGCGTTTATATCTACAGTATTATAAAATTTCCTAACTAATTCTGGGATCATATCTAAATATTTATCTTTTAATTCTGGAATTATTGGAGCCATTTAAATGTATTATTTGAAGTTAAAATATTTGAAATGTCTAAATTTGTTTTGTTTAAATTTGAGTCAGAATCTGTATCTCAATCAGAGTTGTCTGAACTTTCAGAATTGATAATTACGTCCTCTTTCACACGAAGATACTGTATGCCAGATACGCGTATCCGAGATACAGAATCGCAGTCAAAAACTTGGGCTGCTGTATCGAATTCACGCATCTCTTCAATCAGTACTAAAATAGTCACAGTGGCGTGTATAGGTTTGAATTATGGACCTAGAAGAGTGTATTATATTGTGGTGTTATTCATTATCATTTGAAGCAACAAATGATGGCAAAGTAAAAATATATCAACATCATTTAGAACAGAAACATCCCATATGACGCGCACTTTGTGACATTGTATATTAAGAAAAAGTTATCTATGTGTCCTTGATCCCAACTAAACTAATAAATTTTTCGGTGTCTAAAACTATATTCTCCATCACTACTTTATGGCGCCTAGTAATTAATAAGAGTAATAAAAGTATAACATATTAATCAGAATTTCTTTTAAAATTACAATATTCTAGTAGACCGGAACAAACCTGAGTGTTTTACATCTCGCTGTGCTAGAACAATACTAGGACAACTTAAAAAAAGTCATTTCGAGAAAATCGACTTTTAATGCCGTAATTGTACTTACCTTTTTTATTACTTAAATTAATAATAAGATCTTAACGTAGTTCGTTGTGATTTGTACATAAAAATTTACAATGAATGTTATTATTGTTATTAGGTGTCAACTTTTTTTTTAAATAAATATTTTGTAAGATGTCCTTGTATTGTTCTAGTAAAAAAATAATTTAAACACATTTTCAGAAGTTGTCTGAGTTTTTGTTTTAAGTTATCTTAGTATTGAATTGAATTCATTACAGTCCAAAGACTAGAAGTGCTCGATTAGCAATTAAGTAACCATTTAGTAATTACTTCATTTACCTACCTTACTTTAAATTATTCGTTTTGTACCTAATAATTAAATATTATACCCATTAATAATTTTCTTTTTACTCTGGTGGAATAACTAATTTGAATTTTAGGCTAATAGATAACTGAATATAAGTAAAATTGTTTTATTAAATGAGTGGTTTTTTGAAGGTAGCACATATTAATATTTGTTCGTTGTTACCAAAACTTGATAATGTAGCAGGCTTTATTTTTGAGAAAGACTTTGATATTTTCTGTGTGTCAGAGTCTTGGCTAAAGCCGACGATACCAAATAACGTGATAAGCTTAGCTGACTATAAATTAGTACGACAGGATCGAAATCTAAAGTGTAGAGGTGGAGGTGTATGTATTTATTTAAAAAATCATTTAAGATTCACAGTTGTCGAATCTGACAAAAAAATCGAACAACTATGGATTAAACTTAAAATAAATAAATTAGTTTTAGGTATTTGTGTTGCTTATAGACCTCCTGACTATATACTTAATGATTTTATTGAAGTTTTTGAACAAACTGTAACAAATTTAGCTGCGGAATTTGATGAAAGATTATGTTTGGGCGATTTCAATGTTGACCTGCTGAAAATGCACTCAACTAAAGCTAAGAAAATAAACTCCTTGTTAGAAAGTCATTATTTAATACAAATTATTGATAAACCAACTCACATAACTCCGACCTCTGAAACATTAATTGATTACTTAATAACGTATAACCGTGACTTAATTAAATCATTTGGCGTTCTTCCCGCAGATCATATGACAAGTCATGAACTCATTTATTGCATACTTAATGTTTCTTCTAACAATTCTAAACATGTTTTTAAAATAGTAAGAAATTTTAAAAACCTTGATGAAGATTACTTTCTATGTGATTTGAATTCTATACCTTTTGACAACATTTTTAGCTTGAACAACATTGATGAGAAAATAAATCTCCTAAATAATTCAATCATTTCGCTTTTCAATAAACACGCACCCTATAAAAAGATAAGAATCACCAAAAAATATAATCCTTGATTAACAGATAACATTAGATATATTATGTCATTACGAGATAAAGCGAAAAAAAGATGGCAAAAAAGCAAAAAAGTGAGCCACTTAGAATACTACAAAATGTTAAAAAACTATACTACTTTAGCCTGCAAAAATGAAAAAAAAGCATATTTTGAATACAAATTAAGAGTAGGAGGTATTAATAATATGTGAAAAAATTTAAAACATCTAAACATCGGAAAAGAGTCACATACTATACCCAATACCTTATGTAACCCCACCAATTTAAATAAATATTACACTTCATGTATTCCAAACTTACCTGCAGATCGAAAAGTCCTTGATAGTTATCTTAACAATATCCCTTCGCGTGACAAAGTTTCTTTCACTCCAGTTACAAATGATAGAGTCCAAAAACTACTGTACTCAATTAAATCAAATGCTTCAAGGTTCTGATGGCTTAAATATAAAAATGCTGCTTTAGTGTTGTCCCTTAATAATTCCCTATGTCTCACATATAATTAATAGTTGCATTAACAAACAATACTTCCCTAGAAACTGGAAACAAGCACTTATCAGACCTGTCCCAAAAACTAGTAATATAACCGAGTTTAAGGATCTAAGGCCCATTAATATTCTCCCAACTCTCTCAAAGGTACTTGAAAGAATAATAGAAGAACAAATTCGTATCTACTTATCAACTCATAATATTTTATCAGAATATCAGTCAGGATTCAGACCATCTCATAACTGTGAAACTGCACTTCTTAACGTAACCGATGATATTTTAAAGGCTAGGGATGATGGTAACATTTCGGTTTTAATCTTAATAGACTTTAGTAAAGCATTCGATACCCTTAATCATTCCCTGCTGTGTGCCGTACTTCATTATATAGGATTTTCGCCTGATGCCGTAGGTCTGATAAAATGTTACTTAAGTGATCGAAGCCAACGTGTTAAAATTAATGAAATTATTTCTGATTCTATGAGGGTACGATCTGGAGTTCCTCAGGGATCTATATTAGGACCTATACTATTTACTCTCCATACAAAAAATATCGGAACAGTCTTAAAATCTTGCAAGGCTCACCTATATGCCGACGATACACAAATTTATAGCTCTTTTCATCCAAACAATATTTTACATGCCACTGACCTTATCAACCAAGATTTCAAAAACTTAGCTATGTGGGCAAAAACACATGCTCTTAGCATTAATTCGAAAAAAACGAATGTTCTTGTCTTTGGCCCTAATAAATTTTGACCTGACTCAATTAAATTAAATTTTGAGGGTGATATAATAAAACCCGTAAACAGCGCCAAAAACCTTGGTATAGTCATGGACAATCAGCTCAAATTTAGCAGTCATTAACTTAAAAACAATCTACATTAATCGTCATTACCTGTCATTTAATGTTAAAAAAATTCTATGTGACTCGTTGGTTCTATCAAAATTCAACTATGGAGATGTCCTTTATGGTCCCTGTATTGGGTCAGATGACAAAAGGAGAATTCAGGTAATGCAGAACTCATGTATTCGTCTAATTTGTGGAATTAGAAGACGACAACCTATATCCCATAAATTAAAAACTTTGAATTGGCTAAATATGGAAAAACGAAGGTTACTTCACGCTGCTTGTCTATTCCATAAAGTCATTAAAAACCGCTTACCTGTTTATTTATATAATAAAGTTAAATACGGTTCTGATACGCATTTCCTAAATACTCGATAAAGGCACAGAATAACAGCTCCCCCTCACCGCACAGAAAAATATAAACGCTCCTTTACATACCAAATATCAAAAATATATAACGCTTTACCTAATGAATTAAAATTAAAATCTACACCCGCATTCAAAAAATCACTTAAACATACATTTTTAAACGAGTAATAACTCATCTTTAATCATGGAAAATTCCTCTTTAAAAAGTCACTAATCGTCTATCGCGTTATTTGGTAATAGTTGGTAATATTTGGTAATATTCTAAAAAATAAATATTCCTTCATATTATTTTCTAATGTTTCTGATATTGCTAATTGAAATTGTTTTATTTGTTTTTTTTTTTGGAATTAGAAATTAAGTTAATTTTAGTCATTGTTACTACTGCTTAAGATGAAAAACAGAGGCGATGATTTCATTGAAATTATCGTCACCTGATCTTCGGCATTTTTCCTTTCTTGCTTTGTTACGATTGCTTTTTTTTTCATAATGTTTGTAAATAGTTATGTAACTTGAAAGGAAAATAAAGACCTTTAATATTATTATTATTATTATTACTTATTGTTTATTTATTTAAAATTATACCTCTTTTCGTTAAAAGTATCTTTGTATTGTCCTATATTGTTTAGATAATTAGCAAACTTATCTCTATTTTTTAAATTTTTAGTTAACCTAGTATTGCACGGTTTTCACTGTAAATTATGTTTATTGTCTTTTTTTTTTTAATTTGTAAGTTGTCTTTCGAATATTGCGTTAAAGAAAAACAGTTATAGTAAAAAATAATATTTATTTCCACAATGTTATTCTTGAATAAAAAAGTGCTTATTACAACAAAATATTAAAAAAAAAATAAATCTCCGCTCTAAAAGTTAACCAGGTACTATTTTTTCTATTAAAAAAAATATTACTAAAAAAACTACAAATAATTGCATAATAAACAACACAAACAAATCGGGTGATACATTAAATAAAAATAATGGAAACATTTAAACAAATTTATTCGCTATCTTCATACTCTTTTTGGCCCTTTTTTAAGGCTTTTAAGTTTTTAAAAAAATCATGGTGATCTATTGGTACATGTTTCAGCAAACTTAACAAGTCCTCTTTTTTTTTATAAGTTATTTTGGGCCTGTCAATATATGCTGAAGTAAGTATATCATCGTCATTTTTTTTACTAATATTAATTTGTTTGAAAGTATCCGTGTCAAAGGTATTTTTATAATAAATTGTATTTGGATCATCTTTAGTTATACGCAACATTTTTATATTGCTCCAATATACTTTCTCACCATCCGTATTTTTGATAAAATTACCGAAATTATTGCTAAAAGTTTTCCAATCTAATATATCAGTATATTTTATATTATTTACCAAGTAAGGTTTCCCTTGTTTTTTTGCTAATTTAATAATCATTTCCACTTGTTGTGTAGTATACAAAGGCCCACTTAACAGAGCTCTCTTTTTCGAAGACTCTATGCAAGAATGCATAGAATCTCCCTCGTTTTGGGAATGGCCAGCTATAAGAAATTTATGAGTTATGGATTTCACATCATAGTTTCTTACAACGTAAATAAACATAATAGCCATAAATTTATTTTTATTTTGACCCCCGCAGTTGTAAAATGTAACATTTTTTCCAATGCAGTTGTTTATAAGCAAATTATAAACACAAGTTGAAATTTCATTACTACCTCTACGGGCTTCCCCTTCGTGCCACAAATAACATATTCCAGCTTTATTAATGAGATCGAAAGCAGTGAAATTGAGACAATTTAGCTTACTTTTATAGTAAAAACTAGAAATATTTCCGCAAGGTAACGGTATTACTGCTTGCAAATCAAAGACATAAACAGCGTTTGTATCTTTATTTAATGTTGCTAACTCAATATCTGTAGCTTTTTCTTTGCGAGATAGTTTCTTTTCAAGTTGATGCGAATCATATTTTTCTTGCAAAATTGACTTATCACTGGCATGCAAATATTCATCACACAAGGTACATAAATCTTTCTTTGGGCGAAAAAAACCAATGTTAAAACAGGTGTTAAAGATGTGAGAATACATAGAATGTTTTACTGCTGCATTACCTTTAATCTGGCAGTCCTCAAGGTAAAGCCTGTACATTTCTGCAATAGTAAGTCCCCCATCAATAAATTCCCTTTGATTATCTTTGCGGCAATAGTGTGATTCGATTCGTGAAAATGTATTTATGTGATCAATTACACCTTGTCGTAAATATTCATCAAGTTTTTTATGATTATCGTGACATCCTCTAGCATCTGCTAAAACCAGACCGATATCATTTTTTTTTTTGAAATTACGGTACTAATAGCTGTATTACTTAGGTCTAAAGTGGTTTTAAAAAAGAGTTTACAAACTTTTATCTTTTCATTGTCAATTTTAAAATGATAAGCATAATTAAGCGATCGTTTGCTGTCTTGTTTAGCATTCCGATACTTTCTTGCTTTAGTTGGGCTTATACAAGAATTTATGAAGTTCCTCTGATTATTCTTATCACCACATTTTTCATAAAAACTTGTAAAAATGTTTAGTCTCTTTTCATGATTTTTTTTCTGGCTGCACTGTAGCCTACAAGTTTCTGTGCAATCCTGCTGTAGTCGTTTACTTCTCTTGATGTTTCCCCCTTCGGATAAATATTCTTTTCCGGTATTAACCTTTTTTTTTTAATATTTCGGCGCCATGTTGATGGATTTCTGATATTTTTTTTGACTTTTTTTGGTAACACTTTATCATTACTGCGCGAACTCGTATTATAGTCCTCGTCTTCTGGAGAATAATCCATATCGGCATCACTATCTTCGAATGGACTAGGAACATCTACCTCTTCGGAATCATCATTAAATTTCTGGTTTTCTCCAAAAAATACCTTGAGGTC
The DNA here is from genome assembly GCA_927349885.1 of Psylliodes chrysocephalus. Lineage (NCBI taxonomy): Eukaryota > Metazoa > Arthropoda > Insecta > Coleoptera > Chrysomelidae > Psylliodes > Psylliodes chrysocephalus. The sequence continues at coordinate 79,050,663 of OV651819.1, read as the reverse complement.
CCGAAGGTTATTTTTTGCACCTTGTTTTTCTATTCTAAACAAATATGTTTGAGTTTCGTTTTCTCTTTCAAGCCAAACATCACCAGGCTAAAAAACAACCGATTTATGAAAACGACTCTTAGAAGTTATACCTATATACCGGCAAACTGACCATCGTGATGTTCTTATTACCGCTTATTTTTGGCTTAATATCTTTCCGTATTTGAGAAGAATTATTTGGATTCTATAAAAGAAATAATCAATATTCTATGTATTTAGAGCACCCTGTATATTTACTTACTATATCTACAACATTTCCACTTTCTGGTGAAACGATACATCTTGCGGTTTCTTGGAGAATTTTTTTAGTTCTAATTGATTTCATAATTTAAACTTAAACGACCCTACCCGCCGACAGACTAAATTCAGACTGAAGACTGACAAGTTTGAACAAAAATATTTGGTTCCATCAAAGAGCGCCCCACCCTATGGTTCAATACAGAGACATCTTTAAGGAGTTTATAATTTTTATTTATAATTAAATAATATCTTGGCACAATACAAAGATAACTTTTAAAATGCAGTCATGTTAAAATACTATTCTTATTATGTAGTGAAATACTGAGATATATTTGACAGTGTAATACTAGGACAACTTATAAAACCGAGATATCTTAAAATATATAACTTAATACTTGGGAAAAGAGTGAGACTTCTTAAAATATCCTACTATTTCACCAACAAAAATGTAAAATAACGATTCCCAACTCAAACGAAAGAAAGAGACATTTTAAGATATCTTACTATTAACTTAAAAACTAATTAAAATGTATAAATTGCAACACTAAGATATAAGTTAGACTGTGCCCAAATAAATGAATTTTGTATATCTGACTATAGCACCAGAAAGAGCTTTTTTTTTACATTGTAATGATCCGGATAACTCAAAATCGGCATTTTTTAAGTTGTCCTAGTATTGTTCTAGCACAGCGAGTCTGTCAACTTTAATTTTATTTGAAAAATAAAAATGTGCAAAACACACAATAATAGATAATAATAGATAGATAATAATAAACAATATTCCAATTAATAAAGTCAAAACTCATAATTCAATTTGGAACCAATTCATGTTGTGTCTTCAAGAAAAATGTACGAGTTTGACGCAAAGGCATCTGGAGAGTACATTACTTTAATATTAAAAGACAGGACATACAACACGCGTAGAGAAGACGGTAAAAAATTTAAATTTTGTAGTTTAGGGTAATTTTTTATTTGCCAAAAAATAAAAAATAAACTCTTCGTGCATCTAATTTGATCGTTAAACATAATTTTTTAAATTTTGTTTTCTCATACAATTTAATCGATCAGGTTACCTACTATTGAAAAATCCTGCGCCTATGATGTAATCTCCGTTGCAAAAGTATCCATGTCTGAAAAGGTCCATATATCGTAATAGTAATTTGGTATGCGGCATACGAATTCAGCCTCCGCGGCTGGAGGTGCCGGGATGCAAAAATTCCGTATCGCGATACTGTATGCGTCGCCCATACCGTGTGAAAAGGTCCATTTGAATGTATGGTCCGCCTGAATCTCGCATACAGTATCTTCGTGTGAAAGAGCTCTAAAGGTTGCTCTCTAAACGACATATAAAACACTTACAGTAAAAGTAGTTTCCACTCCATCTATTCGAATTCCGCCGTCGACTAAGGACTGGACCGAGTAGACTCTTCAATGTTCACTTGAATGTCTTTCTTAACTCGAATAGCGTTCTTCACGTTAGGCTACCCAACTGGAAAACTTCTTAAACACGTTTTAAAGTTCAAAATGGTCAAAAAATCGTAGAAACGAACCAGGAATTATGTGCACTAAACCCGTTTGACCATCCTACTGACTACGCCACTTAACTAAATAAACTAGGTATTTATTTTTTTAAAAAGAATTATTTAATTTAAATTACAACTTTTTATATCAAGAACAGATTCTAAACTGAATTATAATAAAAGGAAATACCCTACAACCGGTGGCATTACACCTAAGGTGGAATGACACAACTTATCTAATATAACAGTCAGAAGTTCTAAGGTTCATCCACGAGGTTGCCAATTTAGGGTTATTGACTCTATAACTTATATAAACAATTACTAAAGCCATAATGACCTTACAGCATACCGCTCTGGGGATGTGCCAGTAGAACTACCATAAATTCAATTTAACGTTTCAAGAAGAAAATATTAAGAACAATAATAGTAAACGCCCATTAGTATGTTGGGAACTAAGATTTTCGCAGATATCTGAGGATACCTACAATCTAAGAAGAGAAGAAAACCATCGCAAAGAAACATGAAAAAAAACTGCATGAGCACGTCAGTATTGAAGTTGAACAGTTTCTGGACAACAGATACCCAATGAGAAGGCTGAGAAGGACCAAACCATTTAAGTTAATGATGTGAAAATATGTACAAGTACAGCACAGTGCATGTGTGCAGTGTATTATAATGAAACACGAAATCCCAAGAATATAAAGTTAATGATTAAAAGTCTTTAAAGAAATAAAATTAAAAAGTTTCATCTAAGTATTTAGACTACACCCTGTATAGTGGTAAATTTGACAAGATCTAAAGTAACTAAATGTAGTGAGACAGTGTTACCAAATGAAAATTATAATTTTTAAAATGTAAATTTATAAAAAAATTAGAACATGGATTTCAAAATAACATATTAATTAATGAACAATAAATTATCATCGAAATTATGAAATAAGCCGTTTAAATAAACTCACCTTTATAAATCCAATAATCAAATTTCAATAATGTAACTAAACTGTCAAAATTTTGATTGGCCAATTTCATTTTTCATCCACCTTGATAGGAAAATTGAAATCGGAATTTGTTGAAAAACAAAAGAGTCGGTAGGATGTAACGAAGGAGGAAGGACATGTAAAATTTTTCCTTCTAATTCCTCTCCAAAACTCCTTTTTCCTAAAAAAATAAAGAGACAGAAATATTAAATCTTCAATGTTTATTTATAAGTACTTAACTAGTGTATAAATGTCAAAGGTAATATTAAATTTAACTTACCCATGAAATATCATGTAAAACTGACTAAAGACGAGTCCCCAGGAAGACATCATCACCGCTGTATGCACCGGCATATTAGACGAAAGGCCTCCAGTTCCCCCAGGTATTTGTAATATCTGCTTCTGTTTATGGACATTGAAAAGAAATACGTTTATTACTTGGACATCTCATATTTCACAGTGAAACACAGGTATTTTAATTAAAAACTATCATTAGTGACTAATTTAAAAACTTACTTACCATAATTGAGTATTTAAGTAATCGAAAAGACGATAAATCTTTCTATTTACGTCTGAAATAGTGTCACAACTTTGTAGAAACATTTTGGGTTGGTTAGGTTATAAGCCATCTCTTGTCCGACTTGAGAAATTACTGTATAGGCGGTCAAAAGATTGTTACTTACATTAAGAAGCACCGTACAGTGGGTAGAACATTAAGTCACGGTAGCTAACTGTATTTTTGTCGCATAATGCGCCATTTTCGATCCAAGAATCGATCTTTAAATGACGCATTATATTATTTTTCGTTCTTAAGTTTATTTTTACATTAATGTAACAATTTTCTGTTTCTTTATCCCATATTAGCCATAAAGAATCTTTGAACTCGCACTAAACCCTGATATTAACATATTTTATATAAAACTACAAGTTATATACAGTCTCAAATTTTTACTTACTTTTATTTCAATAACTGAAGAGTTGACGATATACGAGGTGCAGAGGTAAGTGTCTTAAATACATAGATGAAAACTTTTAAACCTATTATCTAAAAGAATTAAGTTATATCGTTTTATCACAATCGCACATTGCATCAGATAGTATTTCAGCCAGAGCATTAAGTATTTGGATGAATGAGGATGATTTGTAATCTAAATTACTTTTAAATAAAATAATACTTGGGTAATGCTACTCTTTATTAAAATATTCATTTCATTAGAATTTATGGCTGCTAAACGTGAAGCTCATTACAGTATGGTGCCAGACGAGGAGCCTTAATTAAAAAAATTGTACATGATTAAAATAAATTAGAATAATTAAATTAAAATTAAAATAAAAAAAAGACATTATTACCCATAACAATATAGCTACTCAAACATAATTATAACATCCTCTTCATTACAGTATAGTTCATCGGAACATACCATTGAGTGGGCGAACTTGAATTTTAAGCCTTTTAAGTTTACCTAATAGTTTAGGAGCCCACTGCAAAATGTTGGGTCGATCACTAGTATGGCTAAATTTTTATGAAAACTTCGGGTAATATATTGTACAATAGTAATCCGTCGGCAGCCGTCCCAATATCGTTTGCGTTTTAGGTTATAAAAAATTATTAACAATTGAAAATATGTGTCACCCTCCACCCATCGCTTTTTTGCCAAATTTTCTACTTAATCGATAGATAGTAGTTAAATATATTTTTCTATACCCGGCTGCCGACCATCGTCCTTTGCGTTAAGGGTGGCTGATTGGGCCGAAAAGTACTATATCGATGTTGCTTTTATACACTCATCGCTTTTATAGTCAAACAAAATACCGTTGGAAAAGTCGCAAAATTTCCAACAAGAAAATACCCGGCTGCCGCGCGAAAGCGTTTGCATAACTTAGGCTGCCTCGATTTTGTGCGCGCGCAACATTTGATCACGTATGAAACAAATATCATTCGAAATGTTTAAAGAAAATAACAACTTTGAACCCAAAATACCGAGATGAACTTAAACTTGAAAATATTAATTTGCAAACAACTGTACGTATTTACTTTTTATGTGATATAAATCTATCTACTGCATTAAATGCAGATTAAAATGAAACAAATAAAAATTGTTGTGGAATTGCCCGTAAGAAAATATTTGTATTTCGAAAGAAATGATTATTTATCAACGCGAACGAAATTATCGAGCAATATGCCCACATAGCACACGGACGTCTTCTGGACGTCTAAAAGACGTCCTACAGGGACGTCCTATTTTAGTACTGGGACCTCCATCTCAGGGACGTCCCTGGGACATCCCAAAAGGACGTCATAGGGACCATTGAGGGACATCCTAGGGACGTAAATCAGACGACCGAGGGACGATATTTGACCATAATCCATAAAGGGTAATAATAACAAAAATGTTAACATCAAAAGGGCTTTATTTAACAACTTTTATCCTGAAATAACTAGCTAGAGTAAAACGTTTTCAGTTTACAAAAAAAAAAACAGGAATGAATTAAATTTAACACACAGGGCTGGTAAGATGAAACCTTGGGTCCTACTTATAGCTTGTGTCGATAAAACTAAGTTTTATAATTTTGTCAAAATTTATTTTTTTCCAACTTTCCGCCATTAAGGTCTTTTCTTTTCACCACCGGCTACCGCCAATACACCTCAACAAAAAACACTCACCTATAACCTCTTAACCACCAACATAAAAAAAATAACAAATAACACTATATTACCTTCTTTTTTTTTTTTCGTTAATCTAACTCACTTATATAAGTTAATTATTTAATTCCGAAATTTGTAACTGTTGTTGTTCATTTGAAAATAAATGATAGGTTAGGTTTTCTGTCCTCATACTCTTGCAAAAACAAAATGTTGAATTTCAAGTTATCGATTTAAAGACCAACGATGTTAGTACATAGAAAGTCCCATAGACGTCCCATTAACGTCCTGGACTCGGACCGAAAACTAAACGCTTTGATGAAATGGGACCAAAATAGGACGTCCGTCAAAGGACGTTCACAAACAAAGACAACCCTGTTTTTTACGATCGGTTTTTTAGGGAAATACAGACAAAATTAAAATCATACAAAAACCCACAACTATTCCATTATCGTCCTTGTAAGCTAGCCAAAAATTGACTTATAATATTGCTCTTGTCAATAAGGAGAAGTCACATAAGTGAAATTTAAAAATAATAAATGTCGTATGCACGACCAAAACATCGGTCGTGGTTTGCCTCAGGTGGCCACTAAGAAGAGAACACTTCACGAAGAGCTACATCGAGAAGAAATCCTTCTACTAAAGCATATTACATGTTATTATAAACACTACTTTGTATATAAATTTTAATAAAGTGATTTTGAAAAGAAAGAAAGGACGTTCCAGTATTCACGGTAATCGGAAGTCCACTGGACGTCCTATTTAGGTCCGGGACCAACCGGACCAACAAGGGACCAAATCAGGACGTCCATGGGACGTCGACGTCCTGTGCTATCTGGGTGACAGCGGTGTCCATTCCGATATCAATTACTCAGAAAGCGATTATTCTGAGGAATTTAGTGTATATTCTTAAACTTATTTTTTCACATTTTGTTAACTTTAACGATGTATAATTTTATAAATTGCAAAAAACAGAACAAAATTAAGACATCTCTATTTATTTGCCTCTCTTGAACATTAATTACTTTCTTTGCTTTAGATATATAGGGACGTTTTAAGCATAACTAAAAATAAAAACAATAAAAAAAACAACACATAAACTATATATTTATAAAAACAACAGAATAACAAATATTCAAAGAATACATGAAAGCGCGACGCTCAATCGTAAACTCGCGTGTTCCAATCAGAGACAATAACAGATGTCAAATAAACGTCAGCTGTGCGCACACTCCCAAACTCCTTATCTAAAGCGCGGATTTCATACGTGATCGAATCTTGCGCGCGCACAATATCGCGGCAGCCTAAGTTACGCAAACGCTTTCGCGCGGCAGCCGGGTATTTTCGTGTTGGAAATTTTGCGACTTTTCCAACGGTATTTAGTTTGACTATAAAAGCGATGAGTGTATAAAAGCAACATCGATATAGTACTTTTTAGCCCCATCAGCAACCCTTAATGCAAAGGATGATGGTCGGCAGCCGGGTATAGAAAATTATATTTAATTACTATCTATCGATTAAGTAGAAAATTTGGCAAAAAAGCGATGGGTGGAGAGTGGCACATATTTTCAATTGTTAATAATTTTTTATAACGTAAAACGCAAACGATATTGGGGCGGCTGCCGACGGATTACTATTGTACAATATATTACCCGACGTTTTTATGAAAATTTAGCCATACTAGTGATCGACCCAACATTTTGCAGTGGGCTCCTAAACTATAAGTTGCTGGTTGGCTAAAACATAGGTAGATGCAATCCAAACTAACAAAAAAAATATATGAAATTATTACATTGTGATATTATCGTGTCAATAACAGTATTACCCTGTTTTACAAAAAAACGCCATTTAATATTTTAATATTTTGTTCCAATTAAATGAACAAATTAATAGAGCTAAACAACCCAGGAGAGTTAAGTTTTATAGTTTGATTTTTATTTTATCTATGTTACTTTTAAATAAAAACGTTAAACCAATAAAGGTTTATCCACACAGAATGGGATTTCCTAAAGACCGGCTATAAATTTCCAGTATTTAATTCTAAGAAAATATTAGATTTTGCCCTCAACATAAACCTCACATACACACACACACATTAGGGCTGTGGGAGTTTTGGAAAATCAAATTATCGCAGAGTTCCAAGAAGAGAGAGCGCGGGAAGTTATCATATAGCCATTCGGTCTATTTATCTTGTCCACACGCGAGAAATATGACTTCTCGCGCAGCTTGAAATTTATATATTAAATCTTTCGGCAGTAAAATCGCGACACCTACTGAGAGAACAATGTAAGAACGACGTCATATTTAGTTTGGTAAATGTACTGGCAGCAATTAATTAATACGAAGGGTGTCGGGAACTGGCTTTACTAAATGATATACGGCTTCGCTTACTTACAACACGTTTTTCTACCAGTGCTATTTTCATTAAAATATAAATCGTTTATGAGGAATAACCTATGTGGTTTATTCCTACAAAGGCTTGACCTACAACCCAAGTAACAATTTAATATTTTATACAAGTTAAAAAAATGTTTACAGAACAAAATTAATAAAACCGAATATTAGCTAAGAACATTTCCAGAACAGTAATAAATATAAAATTGGCGCAGTATTACAGAACTATTTGGTTCTTTTGTAAATTCTATAAGATTTGTTGAATGCAGTTACTGGACAGTTACTACACATACTTTAAACAAATGTATTTTTAAACTTTTATAACTGTTTTATAAATTTTTAATTTTGAGGTTATGTTGCATATCAAAATCAGTAACATTTTAGTTTTTTTAATGTATATGGTGAAAACAAATAAATAATTCTAGATTTGTCATAAAAAGGTAATTTCTAGTCGATAATAATAAAATGGCAGTATCTACAACGCGGTTTAGACATAATGTATGACCCACAATATAGTAGTTATCGCAACAGGTGCTAGAAGATGCACTTTTACGAACAAAACTGCGTTACCCGCACGACGCGCAGCGGAGTGCGGGTAAGCAGGTGAGTGCGTAAAAGTGCTTCTAGCACGTGTTACGATCAATATTTTTTCTACAAGCGCATTTATTTCTAAAATAGAGAATTAACCTGTATAATGACATTAGGTACAACATACAGTTTAAGTATACATACAGTGAGCATCATAAGTCTTACCCCCCCCCCCCCCTAACTAACTCGTTACTGGAGTCTTGTTAGGAAAATCACCGAGACAGGTCGATTTTTGTTTTCTACAATGTACATTTTTGTATAATTAGTTTACCCTTAATTTTATCCCTTACTGGAGGGGAACAACCCTTTCGAAAAATTGAAATGGCATGGGGTGATGAGTGATAGCTCATTTGAAAGGGGGTTTTATTCTCTATTCAACTGTGCAAAAAAAAATTTAAATTTGCTTCATTACGTGTTGATTTATTAATGTTTAAAAATAACAAAACCTCACAAAATAGGAAAGCAACTAAACTAATAGTGACCTTCTAATGGCAAAAAGTCTTACTTCACGTCTGAACCAAAACCGAAATCATGCAGGGCCGAATTTTAATTCTAAGGATGAGTGCGCTACGTTAATTTCCGTTATTCTGAAACAGCAATTAGTCGAGAATTAATGAAGCAAATTTAAAAATTTTTTACATGGTTAAATAGAGAATAAAACCATCTTTTAAATGAGCTATCACTCACCACCCCATGCCATTTAAATTTTTCAAAAGGGTTGCTCCCCTCCAGTAAGGGATGAAATTAAGGGTAAACTGTTCATACAAAAATGTACACTGTAGAAATCAAAAATCGATGTGTCTCGGCGATTTTCCTAACAAGACTCCAGTAACGAGTTAGATAGTGCTGAATTGGTGTAGTGGTTAGGGTTTCGGGCTCATAACGCAAAGATCTTAGGTTCAAACCCGGGCATGGGCGAAAATATATTGCTTTTTCTTTAATTTATATTTTATTTTTCTTGTCAAAAAATCCTACATCTAATATTCAATCTTATTACAGATTAACAAAATATCTTATATATTATATAATTATTAAATTATTTATGTATATTAATGGTAAAATTGCAGAAAGTTGCATGCTTAATGTTAATAAGTGAGTCTATGTTTTTGTTAATATTTTGACCATCCAGGTGTTGCGTAGAAGTGTTAACTATAACATTTGAGTTTGTCATAGATTCCAAATGTGCATTAGAAATTGATGGCGTTGATTGATTTTTAGTGCAGGGCATAGTGTCTCATTCGTTTCCAAAATTGTTTCAATTCGTATTTTTTTTTTAAATGCCTGGAAGGCTTTCCTGATTATAAAAGTGTAAGATGAAACTCGATATTTGTTGATGTTATTGTTTAAACAACGAAAAATTAATTAAGCCAGAAAAAATGCATTTTTTGCAATAAATTATTTTTTTTTATATTTCGTATCTTTAACCCTTTAACTGTTATGAATTTTTTAAAATCCGAAATTGACGAAAATTCTAATTTTCTTGAATTAAATAATATACCTTAAAATTTAAAATGCTATAATTTTAAATTTTTTACTGAATATATAAACTATAATAAACAAAATACCCTAAATAAATTTTCAAAATTTTGTTTGTTGTTATTTTTTTTTTACGTTATAACAATATGCTTTCTACGCGCGTGTACTTTTAGAGAGAAGTACTTCTATCTCACTTCCAACTCAATGTATAAAATGGGTGAGAGAAAGCCCGATGGCGCGCTGAATCAATTTTTTGCTGTTTTTCAGAGGTAATAAGTTTAAAAAAATTATTATTAACATTTTTCATAACACTTTGTTATATTTGCCGATTAATAGTTTTGTATCATGTGATTTTTATTTACTTTTTTACTTTCCTATCTGTATACAGATATAAGGAAAGTATAGGAATCATGATTTCTTTCGACCTCGAGTTTTCGACGGATTTTTACGTTTTGAGGTCCCCTGAATCCGTTTTGACTATTTTCGCGATGATGTCTGTCTGTCTGTCTGTGTGTGTGTCTGTGTGTGTGTGTCTGCATGTCGCATAACTCATGAACCGATACACGGAAAAACACCAAATTTCAAACTTAAGCTTTGTTCCAGCGTCTAATGAGCTGATTAGATTTTGGGCAGAGTCGGAACATCTGGGGGGTACTTTATGGGTGGTCATTTTTATATTTTATGGAATATATCTGTTATTTACGTTAGGGGAAGAAAATTCTTTAAATAAAAGTTACTTACTATTTTATTATCAATAATTTTTGTTATAAACAAAATTTTCCTAAAATGGTCCGTATTCGAGAAATTTGACAAAATGTAAAAAAATATTTTTTTTTATAAAAATTGTTCAAACAAAAGTTGTTTGTAATATAATTCTCTATAATTATTATCCCATAGATAATTTCTCTAAAATGGACCGTATTCGAGATATTTGAGAAAATGTGTAAATTTCGAAATTTGAAGAAAACTCAAAAACGGATAAAGAAAAAAACATTAAATTTTAAACTTAAGTTTTATTTCGGCCTGACGTGAAATGATTAGATTTTGGACAAAGTCGAAACATCTGGGGGGGTACTTTATGGGAGGCCGTTTTTATATTTTACAGAATATATCTGTTATTTATGTTTGGAGAAAAAAATTGTTCAAATAAAAGTTACTTTTAATATTATCTATAATTTTTGTTTTATGTAAAAATTTCCTGAAATGTTCCGTCTTCGAGAAATTTGACAAAATGTGCAAAATTCTGATTTTTATGAAAATTGTTGAAATAAAAGTTGTTTGCGATATCGATTTCTATAATATTTGTTCATAGATGATTTTTTTAAAATGGACCGTAATGGAAAAATTGTAGGAAAAGTGCTAAATTTAAATTTTTCAGTATTTTCATTTTCAATGAATATCTATAGAAAAATGTTTCACGTAGATGTATGTGGACAATGTATATATTTAGTTTATCCTCTAAACATTTATAGAGATGCTGCAATAGGTTGTACAAAATAACCAGAAAAAGCCTGTAATAACTAGATGGGAAAGTCATGTGTTGTACACATCAGATTTTTTAGATACTTTTGATAACTTTTTTATTTATTAAAATTAACAGAAACATTTATTTTTAACATTTCGATGGCTTAATTCTAACAAGTCGTAACCCACAATGTTTACGAATTTAAGTTTTTATGTTTACTGATTAGAAAAAGATGGACACTATCGATTACTAAAACCTCTTGTCCCAAATAAAATTATTTCTAGTGGATTCCTGCTATTTCTAACAAGTCTTAACCCACACGATACATGTATCAGGATTAAGTTTTTGCCTCTACTGTAAAATTTACTCTTTGTAGGTTACGAGCTGTTAGAATTAAGCCATCGATTTTATTCATGAAAAAATTATTGTCAGATACTGCCTGAGAATTAAAATCTTCTTCAACCTTTTTTTTTCAATACGATAAAAAGGCCAAATGCACTTGTCGTGATCCGTGAAAAATTTCTTCCTGTTACAATGAACATATTAGGCTTACAGGGGTTATAAAATTTTATGATTTCAAAAATATCCAAGCCTTTCTCCATTTAACAAAAATAAGGAAAACAAATTTTTTTCTAATATTGAGAGTAAGTACTATAAATATGAAATTTTTTTATGACTTTCAATCTTTTGCACTATGAATACAAATAAGTAAAGGGACTTATTTCGTATTTTGAAAAAATTGTACGTTTAACTCTTCTTCTATTTTTTTTTCTGTCATAAACAATTTTTACAACCTTCCAAATAGAAAATTCAACCCTACCTTAAAATTTTTGGCTCGTTTTAAAAATTATTTTTCAGTTGTTAATTAGTCTTGCTCGATTCTACATCTACTGGTTTACTTTGCAGTCGTGTAATTTTCTGAGTAATAATGTCGTTTTCTTTAATTCCAAAAAAAAAATAAATTATCTGACGACAAAAAGTGTTTATTTTGTGATCATGGCGAGGCGTTAGTGAAGTGTCCGAAACCTGATACATATTAAAAATTAAAAAATGCAACTCTTCGTCGAAACGATAACGTGACTGTACGATTTAATTTGTCGTTTAATGAAAATACTAGTGAAAAATCTTTTTTGTGGCATCGTGGGCGTAGGAAGCATATTGTTATAACGTAAAAAAAACATAACAACAAACAAAATTTTGAAAATTTATTTAGGTAATTTTGTTTGTTATAGTTTGAGTATTCGGTAAAAAATTTAAAATTATAGCATTTTAAATTTTAAGGTATATTATTTAATTTAAAAAATTAGAATTTTGGATTTTAAAAAATTCATAACAATTAAAGAGTTGAAGATACGATGATGGGCGTAAAGACTTTTTTTATTCGAAATATCCTAAAGAATATAAAAAAAATTAATTCATTGCCAAAAATGTATTTTTCGGGCTTAATTAATTTTTCGTTGTTTAAAAAATAACATCACTAAATATCGAGTGTCATCTTACACTTTTATAATCAAGAAAGCCTTCCGGACATTAAAAAAAAAATTACGAATTAAAACAATTTTGTAAACGAATGCGCCAGTATGCTCTGGTCTATTTCATCTATGTTTAAAATATTTGAGCACATTGCCCTTTTAAATTGAATCGAATCATCCACACAGCTTTCTGCTACTGTGGTGGATTTCCAACCACCTACTCGTTTTATCGCAGTTACATCTTCTCCTGCATTCGCTAGCATTGTTGCAGCAGATCTTCTAAAACTGTGCCCAGTATATAGAGATGGTTCAGTAGTGTTATGTAGCGTATTAACTATGGGTTAACACCAAATTAGCTACAATCTCCATATTACTTATAGGATAAATTCCAGTCAATGTGTGATCCAGTTGCCGTTCACTGATTACCTTTTACTTAAGTTCACACCTATAACAAATAAATCATTAAAAATGTAAACAATCATATTTCTATGTTTTATACTTACCTGCATCTTGATATTCTTTTAACAATTTTCATAAATATTCAATATCCATTTAAAAAAATTACAATCCTCAAAAAATCGATTTCAAAAGCAAGAAAAACATATTTCTGATAACGTTAATAAATCAACGACCATATTAAATATCATTTGACAATGACAATTCGTTTTAGACACACTTTTCAGATTACAATAATGTGAAATTTACTACCGTGGTCTGGAACCAATCAAAAAATCGACTCCTATGACATTTATTTGTTACTTAATCCCTGATTGGCTGTTCGCCGACTTGGACCTATTACATAAATTTTGAAAAGGACTATATTTCGGAACACGTTCTTGGTAACGAATCTAGTTACTTTTCCCTGTGTAAATGCGGCCTTTTAATTCACTCCTCCTAGTTTAAAACAAAGATATCGAATAATAGATACGCCTTGTATACATTACACTTGTCCGCAACTTTTTTTGACGGTACGCTCTTCCTATATTGTCAGATCTCTTTCATCAAATATCAAACATTAAATTTTTATTAAAAAAGTTACTGTTACCTTTAATACAATCTAATAAAAAAAGGAAATAAAGAACTGAAAGCGTCAATATGAGTTTTTTATTAATTGCAATCACTTAAGACTTTTAATTAGCTATTTTTACATGTGTATCATGTGGGAATATTAAACATTTTGGTATAAATCCTTTAACTTTGGCAACCTAAGACATTTTGCTGATGTTGTCAAAGTGACAGATCAAGTTTTATTATGATTTTTGTGGTTTTTTGTAGTTTTCAAGAATAATTTTTCAAGAACCTTTTAATAAGGACTTTTACGATGGGGAGGAAATGTACAGTGTGCCGAAATACGCAGAATAAGAATGTTATTCGGTCATTTTATAAGTAAGATTATGTTAGCATAGACGTAGGCATATACAGGGAATAAGGATTAATTTATTTAACAGTGTAAAGGCATTTATCACTAGCATTGTTTATTTAAATAATAATGTTCTATATTTTCTTATCAGGTTTCCTAGAGAAATTATTCAACGTAGAATTTGGCTGCAAAATCTATGCTTGGTGGAGGAAAACATTATGAAAATGAAAAAAGCCTTAGTATGTTCTGACAATTTTTGTATGGCAGATATTTATGAAAATTTAAGTGGTAGACATGTCTTAAAACATAATGCTATACCTATCAAATAAGTACAGTATTTATTATGGGATTTTCATAATATGTAAGCTCTAAAATTATACAGGAATCATCACATTTTACAGAATTTTGGGAGAGGTAGCTGAAGAGGCGAAAAATTAAAAAGAAAAAAAGAATTTTTAGTGCAGTTCGTAACAGATATGACTTCAATAACAATCTCACATGCAGATTGTTTCAAAATTGTTATAAAAAATTATTAATTCATAATGAAGTAAAGTCAAATAAAACTACCAATGCAATTGCTTTAGATGGCACCAGCATCTTGGATTGTAGCAACACTAGTAGCAAAATTGCGTTAAATTTAAAATGTTACGAATCAGACACTGAAGAAAATTTGGGATTTACAAATGAGCTTCGTGACCATGATTACCTATCTATATATTTTCTGATCGAATACATTCAGGATGTAGTTGCTTATATTTCTGGTTTTATAGTAAAATTCTTAAAGAAAAAGATTCACTGCAGTGTTCTGCAATTGAACCAGTGAGTTCAAAAACCGTACAAGTCTCAAATTTGACATTTCAAAATTTGTCTCTTCATCGATTGAGATTAAAAACCGTACTAGATACCTAGCTGTTAACGTAGTACTGATAGAACTGATTATACCCGTGAAGTTAGGTGAAAACCCGTACATATCTGCGACTCGTACGGTTTTTCATCTCAATAACAAAATAATGGTCAGTTGCTATGGTCAGTTGGAAAAACACAAATACTGAAAATGATGATTACATAACTGAAGTAACAGTTTTGATATTGTATTTTTCCTCCTTTTTGAATAAATATAAAATAAATCAAAAAATGTTTTTTTTTTTATATATACAGGGTTGAGTTCAAAATCCGTACAAGTCCATACTTCATTTGTATCTGTCATTGCTAGTCCATTTTATTTTCTGAAAAACTACCATTAAAAATACATTGCAAATCAAGAGATTTAAAATTTGTCTATGCATGAAGAAAGTTTATGTCAAGTAGTTTCAAAGTTGAAAGGTTTTTATTGTTTTTCTCGGAAGGCAGATTTTTGACATATACGGTTTTCGAACTCACTGATTCAATTTTAGAAGGTGATTACAGTTTATCAAAACTGCAAAATCGAAAAACTTACGGAAAATTACAAAAAGCTTCTAGATTTGTAGTTACTGTTTGTAGTGAAGCTGAAAAATGTATAAAAACAGTTTCAATGAACATACACAGTAATATTATTAACATTGCCAATATAAAATGAAAAATTAGTAAATAGTTCTATGAGATATTTGCCTTCAAATATTTTTGATGTTTTTTTTTAACCATATTTTTGATTTTGAACCACTTAATTACCATTTTGCATTACTGTCACGAAGTTCATTTTAGATAAATATATAGAAATTCGACTTCATCATGAATTTAATAAATTAAAAACTGTTAATAAAGCCAGGGTGAGAAGTTTACTTACAAAAAGTATTTTATTTCAGAATCAGTAATTATTAATTTTAATTATTTGTTTTTATAATTTTTTGTCTATTTTTAAGTTTCCACATGCTCTTATTCTTTATTATTGACAAGGGGGGTAGGTGTGAGTTGAGGTAATTTTAAGGTGAAGGGGGAGAAAAAGTCCTTTATATCTCACAAGGAAAGTCAATGTTTAATTATTTAACAAAACATTGAGTGCGACCGGTTTCGAGGTGTCATCACTTCATCTTCAGGCTCGCCTAGTGGAAAGCAGAATATGTGGTGTAAGGTGTGTTAACTTGGAGCAAACGATATATAAAATAGTAAAAAAGAGAATACTCTCCATCCACTAGGGAATACTACAAAACAAGTTTCATCAAATTTGGGTGAAATAAATTGTAAAATGAACAAAGTTTACAAGTTATAAAAAGTTAAAAATATTTGAAAAAACAAATATTAGTCAATTGAAATAGTAAAAATTTAAAATATTCAAGACCATACAAAACAAATCACATACATTAAACAGATTAAAAGATAAGGCTTATTTTAAACAACCTTGTTGTTTTTTCAAAAAACTAACATTTTTAAAAGGAGACCTGTCAAGTTAAGGCCTCTACAGGTGGTGGCAAGTATTAACAAAAAAATTCTTGGGTAAACCCATGACAGGGTATAGGTAATAAGATGTAAACCATGAGTGAAGAAATATTTATTATTTATTATATAAGATTTTGGCCATGAACCAATCACCAAGTGTATGTGATGTTGTAGAAAGAAGAAAGAAGAAGAAATGACTGGGTTAACTGTTGTGAAGCAACTGAAGAATAAAAGAAGAAAAGAAGAAAATGACGGATGTGAATATCACACAATCTAACCTAATCTTTAAACATGCTCGTTGGTTTCTTGTGGGAAAAAAATTACTTACTGAAATGTACCCCTTGCAAGAAAATATGTGAATAGAAATAAAGTGGGAGGTTAAAAAGGAAGTTAGAACAATAAATTTAGATTAGTTTTGAGAAAACAGGAGGAGTTTCTGACATTATATGGGCATTTAAGCAACCAACAGGTTGAGTATGTCATTCAAAATCCATTATAAAGATCACTTTACACATACAGTCAAAAATAGTGTACAACTAGTAAACAACATCAAAAATGTTCACATTAATGATACAGATTCTTTGATCTCTTTAGATGTATCAAACTTATTCACAAATATTCCTATACCAGAGGTTCTAGGTTTTGTTGAATCACATTTGTCAAGTTCGAATATGTCTGATATTGAACTAGTAGAATTTTTGAACCTTCTCAAGGTTTGTTTAGAACAAAACTTTTTTTCATTCAATAATGAAATTTTTTCACAAACAAATGGACTTTCTATGGGATCCTCCACTGAGCACAATATTAGCAGACATATTTATGCACAATTTTGAAAAAGAAAAAATCCTTAAAAACAACCCTTTCCACTCAAATGTGAAATTCTATTATATATATGTTGATGATATTTTGATTTTGTGGTCAGGTAACTTAGACTCATTAAATGACTTCTTGACTTATATTAATGACTTACATTCTAATATTAAATTCACATTAGAAATTGAAATAAACAAATCTATTAACTTCTTAGATCTTAAAATCTCACACAATAATAACAAGTTCAACTTTGACATCTATAGAAAGCCAACACATACAGGCACAGTCATAGACAATACCTCTAACCATCCAGCAACACATAAAGTGGCTGCCTTTAATGGCTACTTAGAGAGGCTATTAAACGTTCCTCTGTCTACGGAAAACTTTAATAAGGAACTAAATATAATTAAAACTATTGCTATGGATCACAACTTTAAACTAGATATTATTGATAAAATGCTAACACATAAACAAAATAAAATTCAACAAAACTTAGTTTATATTAACAATCCTAATATGGTACATGAACTAACCACCAGTAAGAAATACATTTCTCTTACCTTTATTGGAAAAGCATCCTATAAAGTGGCAAGCTTACTTAAAGACCACTTTAAAGTATCTTTCAGAACCCCCTCCTCATTACATAAGTTATTTGTTCATAATAAAGATAAATTAGATCCCTTTGACTTATCTGGAATTTATAAATTAACTTGTAAATCTTGCCATTCTTTCTATGTGGGACGCACATTTCGAAATTTCAAGATCCGTTTAAAAGAACATTTGCGTTGTCTTAACCAAAATACAACAGGTTTTTCACATTTTCCCAACCACCTACTGGACTCAAATCACGACTTCGATTCAACTGAAGGTTTCGAAATCCTACATAGTTCCTACACGGAAAAAAATGTGACTAGAAAATTTTACTACAATGTTGTAGTAGTAGACTTGTAGAAAAATACTTAACAATTTGTAGAACATTTTACTACAATTTATAGTTAAAAACTATTCATTATTGTAGCAATTGAATTGTCGAATAAAATGCTACAACAATAGGAAAGAAGTCCACAATGTTTAGTATATTTTACTATTGTTTGTAGAAGTAGAAATTTATTACAATTATCGTAATTACTACTACTAACTTCTGTAAAAATTTGTACAAATATTAATAATTATCTCTACAAAAAATAGTAATACTTTACATCCCTTCTTATAATAAACATTCAATTTTGTTGAAAAATATTCTACAATATTGTAGAAATTCTTAGTCATATGAACAAAACAAAATTCTGCTATTGGCCAACGTTTTCTGACGTCGATCATAAACGGCCAGACAGCAGTAGCCGTTCGCCATGTTCACATAACAAAGCATGTTACATATACGAGTACCTATAACACATTATTATATTATAAGCACCGATGCGTTTGAGAAAATTTTAATAATAAATTCTACTGGTGGTAAGTACATTTAATATTGTTTCTGAATAATTTACCTTTAGATAACTAATTTAAATAACCTTAGTAGATTATTTTAAAAAAATAGTTGTGGCCAACGATCGAATGTTGTGCCCAACGATCGAAGTTTGTGCCAAGTTCAATGATATTTTTTTGTCTTAATTGTGACATACCTACTTTCTCATTTTTGTTAGTTATCTGACTTAGTCATTTAATATCCAAATCAGTGTAAAGGTGATAAATATCCCCGTTTTAAGGGTATGAACAGTTCAATTAGTATTAATTTTTATTTCATATTTTTCAGGTGCAGAAAAGCAAACTAAGACTAAGGGCGCTATTATTACTGTTATTTATTATATAATGTAATTAAGAATTTGTTTCTTTTATATTAAAACAATAAATTGAATATTTTATTAAGGAACATTTTTTTCTAGGTTATAATTATAATAATTATGGAATACTACTACAAATTTTATTAAAAATTACTACAATTTGTATGAATTTTTACCATTTATTGTGTAAAATTTTCGTATTTATTTTCATAAAACGCAATACATTTTTAATATAAATTCATACAATGAATAGCAAAAATTATAACAATTTGTAGAACAATTCTTATGATGCATTTGGATAGTTTTACTAAATATTGTAGATAATAACTCTACAATACATTCTCCACAAATATTTGGAAATTTTTACTACAAATTGTCCCTGTCCCTATATGTACTATTTATTGTAGAGAAAAAATCTACAATTGTAGAAATTTGTTCTACAATTTTTTTTCAGTGTACCATAGATTTACTCTTAATAGCTTCGAAAGCCTCGAGATATTGAGAAATTTAAAATTAAATCCTGTTGGTAGCTTAAATGCCCATATAATGTCAGAAACTCCTCCTGTTTTCTCAAAACTAATCTAAATTTATTGTTCTAACTTCCTTTTTAACCTCCCACTTTATTTCTATTCACATATTTTCTTGCAAGTTGTACATTTCAGTAAGTAATTTTTTTCCCACAAGAAACCAACGAGCATGTTTAAAGATTAGGTTAGATTGTGTGATATTCACATCCGTCATTTTCTTCTCTTCTTCTTTTATTCTTCAGTTGCTTCACAACAGTTAACCCAGTCATTTCTTCTTCTTTCTTCTTCCTACAACATCACATACACTTGGTGATTGGTTCATGGCCCAAATCTTATATAATAAATAATAAATATTTCTTCACTTATGATTTACATCTTATTACCTATACCCTGTCATGGGTTTACCCAAGAATTTTTTTGTTAATACTTGCCACCACCTGTAGAGGCCTTAACTTAACAGGTCTCCTTTTAAAAATGTTAGTTTTTTGAAAAAACAACAAGGTTGTTTAAAATAAGCCTTATCTTTTAATCTGTTTAATGTATGTGATTTGTTTTGTATGGTCTTGAATATTTTAAATTTTTACTATTTCAATTGACTAATATTTGTTTTTTTAAATATTTTTAACTTTTTATTACTTGTAAACTTTTTTCATTTTACAATTTATTTCACCCAAATTTGATGAAACTTGTTTTGTAGTATTCCCTAGTGGATGGAGAGTATTCTCTTTTTTACTATTTTATATATCGTTTGCTCCAAGTTAACACACCTTACACCACATATTCTCCTTTCCACTAGGCGAGCCTGAAGATGAAGTGATGACACTTCAAAACCGGTCGCACTCAATGTTTTGTTAAATAATTAAACATTGACTTTCCTTGTGAGATATAAAGGACTTTTTCTCCCCCTTCACTTAAAAAAAAAATCTTATTCTTTATGTACAATATTTTAATATATGTCCATCTACTATCTGCATATTGTGTCCAGACGATACTAATTTTATCATTGAAGACATAATAGTTTATAGTAACTGCCTTGAACAAAAGTAAAGAGATAGTCAAAAGATTCACAGGTTATTGTTCGGACAATGGCCTAGTTATAAGTCCCTCAAAAAAAATTTTTCTACAATCACTATCCAAAGTAGGCTTTTGCACATTCAAATCTAATTAGAAAGTTGACGTTTTTCGCGAATTATCATAATTTTACACTATTGGTGCAAATGTGCGCCAAAGTAACTTTGGCACACGCTTGCCTGTTTTCATTTGAATGAAATAAATGAAAGCTAATCGGTATTTTAAAACAAAATGCAAGCTAATCTAAAATATTAAATTGACTTCCTAATATTTTAAATCATTTAACAGTATTTTCTGGAAATAATTAAATCAATAATTCAAAATATTTACCGACACATAAGTACTAAAACCTTTTCTCTTCGACAGACTTTCTGTCTCAACTGTCGAAGGTGCTACTTTCTATTCTTAATACACAAATAGCTATTTTGTATTTTATTCCAAAATATGCTTTACAAAATATCAGTTATCTTATAACACTAAATAAATCTGTTGAGCAGATTCTTCACCAAGAGTGTTTGTAGGAGAAATCATTGATAGTAAAATGACATTCGAAATGTCACAAAAGTGTTTTTTCTATTCGGACAAATTAGAAATAAAGTATCTTTTGAAAATCTTAAGCTAATGTGTTTTAGCCTTGTCCAGATGGTACTTTCTCAACTCGTGCGTTAGCAACTCGGGCGTAATATAAAACTACCTGAATTCATCGCAACTCGGGCGCCCTCCAAAATTGTGTACCTGTGAGTTCGCAACTCGGGCGTCGACGGGATATGAAATTTGACCCTGATTCTGATTACAGTCTGATTCAGGTAGTAATGACATCGTAATGAATTATTGAGAATTTAAGAGAAGTGAATGACATCGCAGAACAAGCTTTGTTTTTAACAGATAGCGATCATTGAAAAGTTAGCCGATGTAAAAAAATGGAAGACTTTTTCCATTACAGTTCATTTTAGAGAAATCAAGTGTAGAACAAAAATTATAGAGCATGATATCGGAATCATTTTCAAAATATTCGCGATTTCTAAAATATTTCCGGAAATAATTTGGGCATTAGTGGTATTATAAGTGAAAATAATGAGAAAAATGTATGGGATAAAAATTATAGAGAATTACATCGTAAGGAACTTTTATTTGAAGAATTTTCTTTAAAATTCGAATTTTGCAATTTTTGTCAAATTTCTCGAATACGGACCATTTTAAGGAAATCATGAATATGATAATAATTATAGAGAATAACAAATATTTGTAATATATAAATATTACGAAACGCCCCGGAAACATTTCTGAAACGTTCCTAAAATGTAAAAATATCCTGTAAATGTAATATTTTATATATTTCTTAAATAATAATTTGAAACCTTTTAGAAATATAACATACTTATATTTCAGAAATGTATCCGATAACAGACGCAAACTTCCATTTATTTAGAATAAATGGTAGTCTCTGGATATAGGCTGAAATAAAATTATATTACTTAAAATAAAATGACTACAATATAACCCATCTTCTTACAATTGAGAAATTTTTAAAGTCTTGGCCATTTACAACATAACCCATTTTGTAAACTTTTGTGTAACATAAAACATCTTCAGTGAAATGTTTAACTAAAATATTTCAAAAACTTGTGCTTGAAATGTTATATGTTTAAAACGTTTGAAAAAATTCTGAAATAATGTGTCCCAATGAGCACACGTACGTAAAAAAAACGTTAAAAGGTTCGATTACAATAACGTTTTTTATATGACTTGTTTTTTAGTTAAAACCAACATTAATGTTCTACGTACAATCAATGAAAATGTTTAAAACCTTTAAAAATATTATTAAAATAAAGTAGAATAATTAGTATTTTTAGTTAAAATATGAACCAAACATTAAAGCGTTCTGATACAATAACGTTTTTATTACGAGTTTATGTAATTTACAGAAACGTTAATATTAAACGTGTATGGGGTCTATTCTGTAACAATTCCTTTATATTTAACGGCCTTTAAAAATATTGGCGGCCTTTAAAAATAGTTTCGTATTCGTTAATTTACTTCTATCATTATTTAAACAGATTTCTTTAAGATAGCCCTCTAATGTATTTTAAAGATCCGTTTAAATAATGACAGAAGTAAAGGAGAAAATATTTTTAAAGGCCGTTAAATATAAAGGAATTGTTACAGAATAGACCCCTATGTATCTTAATATTCAACTTTCGATTAAATCACAATTACATAATAACTTTTGAAAAGAATATTAAAATAAACTAGAATAAATAATATTAAAATAACGTAGATATTTGATTTATATTATTAACCAAACGTTAAAAAGGTTGGATAACAATAATATTTTACATATTATATTTAACAAAATGATTAACTTTTAGTTAAATAAAAAATCATGTTTTATGAAAGTTACATAATATTTAAAAACTGACAAGCTCCTCTTGTACGGCACTTCGTATATCATTTTAATTTTAAGCCAAAAACACCTTCTTAGGTTAAACTAAAGAAATTATATTACTATAATATTGGTACCGATCCTTAACGCCCGAGTTGCGAAGGGTATTTAACCTACCTGTAGCCTTACGCCCGAAATGCGAAAAATTAAGTATTCCGCCCGAGTTGCGACGCACGAGATGCGCATAAATCGTCCAGATATTATAAAATCATTGCTGATTACTGTCCTAAATAAGTTATTATATCATTAGACAAATAATGCTAAAAATAAGTGTCGTGACATACAACCCAAATGGTATGTAATGGAAAGATCATATTCATATTCGTCGGGCACGGTGGTGTAGCGGTCTATCGCGCTTATATTCATTTATAGGCAAGTTTATGAGTCTGAGACTGCTGGGTTTCGAATCCCAGACCAGACCATGTGGATTTTTAATTAAATTGCATGGTTCGGTTTAGGATTTGATGTGTGGCGTATTAATAGAAATTCAATTTCTGTTGATATGACATGCAGATTAAAAAAATTCGCCATACATTACCGTCTCGATGATGGTGGGTGAGGTTTTCCGGGTTTTCCTCACCTGTAAGTCAAATGGCACCATCAATCATCTTTAAGTCGCCCCGGAGCGCCACGGCAAATAATAATAATAGCCGTCCCTTTCCCCGGACAAGCTCAGCTTTTGGGGTTAAAATTCACTCGTAAGGGGGTGAATTAGGGAGAGTATTATTATTATTATTATTATTATTATTATTATTATTATATTTATGTATCTGAAATAATATTGTTCTGTTTTTAATAGTTTTTTATTTCAGAAAAACAGGTAGTACGGCAATATAATTATTCTTTTTTCGACCTGTAGAAAAGGTTTTCTGACAGTACCCATGTAAAAATAATAATAAATGGCTTTATATTTTTACTTGCTCTTTGCTCTTCATGTACTAAAAAAATATATAATAAAATACTAACAAAAATGTTCTTCCACTTTGAGCTACCTACTATTTTAATCTACAAGAAAATAAAAAAATGACTTTTTGAATACCCTGTATAAAGTGAATATGTTTTCTTTAAATTTACCTTTGATTCCGAAGACCCATAGGTTATTGATTTGGTTATATAATTTTTACTAAAAATATCTGTAAACCCTCCCGAAACAATACGTCTATGTGCGACGTACGATTCCCCTTTCCCTGTCTGGTAAAACATGCGGACAGAAGGTGTATTGGGTATACAGTGTGAAGGGCGAGTCTATCTTAGATAATATGATGTCTATGGTTTAAAAACAGAGGATAAGCATTCCAACGACCTGTGAAACAATAGCTGACAGCGGGAAGGGTTAGTAAATTTAAAGGGGTTGCGACATAGCCTTCCATCTTGGACGCTATTTTCATTTGAATTAATAGTCGCCGAGCCTGCCAATTTATAGAAAATATATAAGCGGTTTTTTAAAAAATTATATTTTCATTGTGTTCAACATAAAATATTTCAATTTCATCCATTATTTATGATTTTATATAATGCAGATAGACTACATCGTATGTCGCAACCCTTTAAACATACCAAACCTTAGCACCGCGATTCATTTGTATGGAATGCCTAAATATTGTGTATTTATTGGTTAGTTCTATGAATTCCTAATAGATGACGGTGTAAGGTGAAGACTTTCGCCTTTTTAAATATAGGAACTTGAAAATTGGAAATGCAGCTACTCATAAATGATGACGTATGACGTAATAATGACGTATTTCAAGGTTTTTGGATTTTCGCATTTAAAGGAGGGGTGCATGGGAAGTATCATAAAAACCCAACTACTACATAAATGCGAAAGTTTTAAGAAAGGGGAAAATAAATGAAACAGGGAAAGTGGAAAAATAAAAATTAATAAAAATTAATAAAAATTAATAAAAATTAATAAAAATTAATAAAAATTAATAAAAATTAATAAAAATTAATAAAAATTAATAAAAATTAATAAAATTAATAAAAATTAATAAAAATTAATAAAAATTAATAAAAATTAATAAAAATTAATAAAAATTAATAAAAATTAATAAAAATTAATAAAAATTAATAAAAATTAATAAAAATTAATAAAAATTAATAAAAATTAATAAAAATTAATAAAAATTAATAAAAAATTAATAAAAATTAATAAAAATTAATAAAAATTAATAAAAATTAATAAAAATTAATAAAAATTAATAAAAATTAATAAAAATTAATAAAAATTAATAAAAATTAATAAAAATTAATAAAAATTAATAAAAAATTAATAAAAATTAATAAAAATTAATAAAAATTAATAAAAATTAATAAAAATTAATAAAAATTAATAAAAATTAATAAAAATTAATAAAAATTAATAAAAATTAATAAAAATTAATAAAAATTAATAAAAATTAATAAAAATTAATAAAAATTAATAAAAATTAATAAAAATTAATAAAAATTAATAAAAATTAATAAAAATTAATAAAAATTAATAAAAATTAATAAAAATTAATAAAAATTAATAAAAATTAATAAAAATTAATAAAAATTAATAAAAATTAATAAAAATTAATAAAAATTAATAAAAATTAATAAAAATTAATAAAAATTAATAAAAATTAATAAAAATTAATAAAAATTAATAAAAATTAATAAAAATTATTAAAAATTATTAAAAATTAATAAAAATTAATTAAAATTAATAAAAATTAATAAAAATTAATAAAAATTAATAAAAATTAATAAAAATTAATAAAAATTAATAAAAATTAATAAAAATTAATAAAAATTAATAAAAATTATTAAAAATTATTAAAAATTAATAAAAATTAATAAAAATTAATAAAAATTGATAAATATTATTAAAAATTATTAAAAAATATTAAAAATTAATAAAAATTATTAAAAATTAATGAAAATTATTAAAAATTAATAAAAATTAAGAAAAAATAATAAAAATTAATAAAACTAATAAAAACGAATAAACAATAAAATTAATTTTTTTTTTCAAGTATCGCATGAAAAAATTTATCACGAGTAACAAAAGCTGTTATTCACTTTTAATATTTGAGATTTAAGAAAGTCCAGCGAAGCGGGATCGGGTCAGCTAGTATATTATAATAATAAATTATTGTTTTACTTGTTTTACAAATCCATATACTGTTATTAAAACTAACATATATACTTTTAATTACGAATTCTATTAAAAATTGTATTGTCAGTATAGGCAAAAATAGTCCATTCGTGCAAAAATGAATTAGCGCTACTGTAATGCACAGAGCGAATATATGTAATAATAATTATTGTAGGTTCTTTTTTACCTGTGTTTTGGAGTTTGGTTTTTATTTATCAGTTATTGTAAAATTATTTGAAGTTTATTTATTAATAAAAGAAATATAAATAAATGCTTTTTTATTTTTTTTTTCTTTTAATTGACTTCCCGCATCTATCTAAGGGGTCCCATCCGCCCCTGCTCGAACTGGCTAGATGTGTGTCCAAAGATCGTTTTTGCAACGCACTATTAGTATCTGTAGTCTTAAATAAAGATACGCTTAGTTTCAAATAAATAAATCAATAGTCTTAAATCGTTTTATACGTAGTAGTCGACTCTAAAAATACTGAAATACAAACATAATCCGGAACACGTATGTCATGCCTAACGTTATAATGCATAAACATGCAAAATGAACAGGGATCAATAGGTGGAGCAAAGAATTTGGCGGTGCGGATCTGGCATAGAGAGACATGTAATATTTTTACTGACGACTAAGAGTCATAAATCTTAAACAAAACTTTATTAAAGCGACACCAATCAAGAACGTAAATTCATTTTTATCTTTTGGATTAAAAGAAATAAAATAAAGCATATACCTACAGAGCGTCTCTAAATGAACAGAAAAAGAATAAAAACAATTTTATTTTCAACTTTTTGTTAAAATTTTATTTTTAATAAAAGTGTTTTATTAATAATAATGTTGGTTGTTATACAAAAATAATATTCTGTTTATTTAGTATATGGAGAATGGCCTTCTAGCAAGCTGAGTTAGTTAATCTTCATATTACTGTCAACAATACGAGAAATATGTGTATTTTTAAGACCGATTGAAACCAATAACATCCAGTAGAGATTAGTTATATAATAGCACTCGACTAAGCATCAATATAATTACGGCTCTCTCTTAATAAATATGAACTATAAAGGATATTCACTGTATGTTTAATATAAGGACCTTCCATACCTTCCAACAGGTTATGAGTCCAGTCACGTAATCGCGAGTAAATAAATAATCTAGATAGTTTTAAGTTTACATGATGCTATATAAACAATGGCCAGTGGCGTGTCAACTGTGATGAAGCGAAATTTAAAACTGCTTAATGGTGAAAATTATTTAATGTGGAAGTTTAGACTGTCTGAAATAATTAAACAAGAAGGTGCTAGTATAGTGCTGAATGAAGATCCAGCAACATAAAATGGGAGCGATTTGCGAGAGGCACATTAATTGAATATCTAGATGATAATACTATCACAATTACCGCAAGGTCGTGCTACGGCTCAGGAAATTCTCGAAAAGTTTGATGGTTTGTATGCATGTAAGAAGGTATCCACACAATTATGTGTTCAGGATCGTTTGGTCAATTGCAAATTAAAACCAGGTATGTCAATAAAAAAGCACATAATGGAAATAGAAGAACTGGTGCGTGATTTATCTGCTTGTGGTATGGAAGTGAGTGAGACAACAAACGTATGGTATATGCTAAAATCTCCAGTTATGCACTAGTAAAAGCCGCAATCAAAACTATGACAGATGAAAGGCTCACATTAGCATTTGTAAAAGGTATGCTAATGGAATATGAAGAATATTTTGTTCGAGAAAATGCTGATACAAGTTTAAAAGCTCTTCATTTTCCTGCTACAAATACCAATGAAAAATGGAAAAGAAAGATAAATTTTCTCCAAGAAATTCAACTTTTAAAAGTAAG
Organism: Psylliodes chrysocephalus; assembly: GCA_927349885.1. Lineage (NCBI taxonomy): Eukaryota > Metazoa > Arthropoda > Insecta > Coleoptera > Chrysomelidae > Psylliodes > Psylliodes chrysocephalus. The sequence continues at coordinate 79,022,527 of OV651819.1, read as the reverse complement.
CAAACACAAAAATGTTATCATTGTGGCAGGAAAAACCATATTAAATGTGATTGCTATTTTTACAAGCAAAGTGTAAAAATGCAAGAAAGATACAAGAAAAAGAACAATCAGGAAGTTAGTGCTTCGACAGCAGTGATTAAGGAATCATTTGCTTTTATGATGTGCAATGAAAACTTAAATCATGATGATGATGGAATAGGAAGTTTTGTGTTGGATTCTGGTGCAACAGAACACATTATCAATGATTTGGGACTCTTCACAGAATATAAACAGCTAGCAGAGCCCATTTGCATAACTGTGGCGAAAAAGGGAGCGACCATCGAGACAACACATATTTGAAGAATAGTAGTCAACACAACCCTTGGTTACAGCGGAGAATTGCAAGATGTTCTCTACAGTAAGAGTGTACCGGCTAATCTCACCTTAGTGAGGCGTATCCAGGAGGCTGGAATGTCGGTGTTATTCATGGAGACTGGTAATATGGAGATAAAAAGAGAAAACACGACAATGATTAAAGGTAAGCGCATAAATAATTTGTATATTATAAAATTGATAAAACAAAATGCGTTCAATAATGCACGGGCTGCGGGTCACGTAAGTGCGGTTACAATTATTAATAAACATAAATTGTGGCATGAACGATTGGGCCACATAAATAAAGAAAAATTTTCTAAAATTCAAAATTATGAATTAGTAAGTGATAATATCTATTTAAAAGATATAAACCCCATTAATTCGTTATGTAAAGCGTGCATTAGCGGAAAACAGACACGCTTTCCTTTCGCCAAAATAAAAGATAAAAGATATATACAAAGATCACTATCAATTGTACATTCGAAAGTTTGTGGGCCGATAACACCATCTACAATAGATCATAAAAATTATTTCGTGAACTTTATTGATGATTATACTCATTATACCGTAACCTATCTAATGTCAAATAAATCAAAAGTGTTTACATATTTTAAAGATTACGTTGCAAAGAGTGAGGCCCATTTCAATACAAAATTAACTAATTTAAATTGTGATAACGATAGAGAATACTTATCAGGCGAAATGAAGGAATTCTGTAAACAAAACGGAATAACATATTATCTTACAGTACCATACACTCCGCAACAAAATGGTTTAGCGAAAAGGATGAATAGAACAATAATCGAAAAAGCTCGTACAATGATTCATACCGCGGATCTAAACAAACGCTTTTGGGGTGAGGCAGTTTAAACTGCAACTTAATTGTCAGCAACAAAAGCGATAAAATCAAATAAGACACCGTCTGAAATGTGGCATAATAGAAAGCCGAAAATAGGCAATTTAAAAATATTCGGCTGCACATGTTATGTGCATAATAAAATTAGAAAAACTAAATTCGATAGTAAATCGTCTAAGGGAATTTATGTCGGTTATGTGCCAAATGGATATAAAATTTTTGATCCAAAAACGAAAAAATTCATAGTTGCACGCGATGTAATTTTTGATGGAGTTACATATAGAACATCAAGATTAGAACTTAATGATTTGGTAAAAATTAGTAGCGAAATAAATACAGAAGAAAATGTAGCAATAGGTACCAATGATTTATCAGCAGGGGATGTTGCTAATAGTAATTCTGTAAATAAAATCATTCCTGGTAAAACGGATAGTAAAAGGTGTAAACAAACACTTGAAAAAGGTGTCCCGGAAAATTGCATTCAAGGTTAAACATCCTCCTTAAAGGATGTCCCTGAACAAATAAGTATGAGCTCTAACAGTGATGATGAAAGTCCGTGTACCTCAAATAAATTGAGGAAATTAAATAATACACAGGATATGAGACGTAGTGAAAGATTAAAAGCTGAACCAATAATATCTTATAAAGACGATAATTTTAAAATAAATAATTATTTGATAGGTAATCAAATGTTTGAAAATGATATTCCAAAATACTCCAGGATCAGTAAGTAGGGTCGACCTTCACCCATCTGTTTAATGGATAAAACTTATTTTTTATTAAATAAAATATGTTTTTAAATATACCGCAAATGGGTTGCCTAAGAAAATACGGTCACGGCCATTTTTTACTTTCCTTTTTGTGTACAGATAAGTAAAGTATAAAAATCATAATAAAAGTTGTTTAAGATGTCATTATCTATTATTTTGTTTCTTTACATGATTTTCCTGAAATGAACCTAATTCGAGATATTTGAGGAAAAGTGCAAATTTCGAATTTTGAAGACAATTCAAAAACGAATAAAGAGAAAAACACCAAATTTTAAATTTAAGCTTTAATCCATCCTGCGGTGAGCTGACCAGGCATGGATTTACCACTAGGCCCACTAGGCCCGGGCCTATGGGCGCATGGTACCAAGGGGCGCCCAGTCATAAAAAAAATCGAAATCAATTTTTTTTAGTTTAAATAAAAAAAAAAGATTCTACTCATACTGTTATTATACCGTGTTAATATTATTAGGCCAATGCTGGCACAATTTTATGTAAGTTTATGTGAAGTATGTAAATTCGCATTAGAATCGCAGTTGAAGGAAGCGTCCGCTTGACCAAACCTCAAGCCGCGCGCTGATTTGTTGTTATCTTAATATTCAACTTTTACAGTGTGGTCCAGACGGCATTACTTTGTTGCTGGAAATAAGTATTTATTATTGTTAAAGTAATCATGAGTGTTTAATAATAAGCTTTAAATCAAAACCTAGTGGTGTTGATTTTAGAAAAAGGAAAACAAAAGATGAGAAAAATGAAAAAGTTAGTCAAGTTAGTAATGATGGTAACAGTGAAAATGTACAGGCTGTTTCCCATGACGCTTCTAACTGTTCCAACGCCGAAGAACTTGCTTTTGTACCAGAACTTCAAAATAGATCTGCTGATGCTGAAGACGGAGTTCATGTAGAACGTGGTAGAGGTAGTGCAGACCGTTTCAGTTTCGACTCGGCTTTATGGGATGTAGGTGATGAACTAAGAGAATATATTTGTGCCCAAAGTAGTGTAGAGCAAAATTGTGACTCCGATTTTATTGAATCCAAAATACTGAACCAAATAAAATTCGCTTTCTGTCTAAAAGTTTGTTCACAAAAAAACTTCAAAATGGAGAAAAACAGAGCGGATGGTTTATCCACCATCAAAAGGTTTTTTGCGTTCCGTGTATGATATTTGAGTGTAAATATTCTGATCTTCACAATAGGTTTGATTTTCTTGAAACTATCAAAAGGCTTGAGGCATCTGATATCACCAAATGTATTGTTGTGGATGAGTGTTTACATTTAAGGAGGTCCTTTCGCCACCAATGTTAAATAAAAAATATTAGATTTTGACTAAAATTAATTTTTTTCTAATAGTAGAAGTCCTTATTTATCTAATAGTGAACTTTTAACTATACCTTACCGTGCAAATTTTTGAGAATTTTTTTTAAAATGTGTGTGTTTGTACAGTGTCTTACGAGAAAGTAAGACTTCAACAACAATTTTCGAATTATAATTAATTTTACTATAATTTATTGATTAGATGGAGTAGAAAAAAACTAAAAATAAGGTTTTGAAATATTTAGGTTTTGTTTTTTACAATAAAATATATATGTTACCGTGGAATTTATTGAGAAATTAATATCAAAAAATCACAAAAAATTTTCAACTAGCTTACTTCAATTTTTTTTTTAATATTAATTTCTCAATAAATTCCAAGGTAACCTATATATTTTATTGTAAAAAACAAAACCTAAATATTTCAAAAACCCTATTTTTAGTTTTTTTCTACTCCATCTTATCAATAAATAATAATATAATTCAAGAATTGTTGTTGAGATCTTATTTTCTCGTAAGACACTGTACAAATACATTTAAAAAAAATCTCAAAAATTTGCACGGTAAGGTATAGTTAAAAGTTTAACATTAGATAAATAAGGACTTCAACTATTAGAAAAAAAATAAATTTTAGTCATAATCTAATATTTTTTATTTAACATTGGTGGCGAAAGGGGTGGCGAAAGGACCTCCTTAAAAGCATTTTTGTTGAAAAACACTGAAAATGAAAATACCAGAACGAGTATGACTGAAATAAGGTTTTGCATAATTTTGACATGGTTGATGTCTACCCTAACATTGCCATTGCTATAAGAATGGTTCTTAGTGCTCCAACCACTAACTGTTCAGCAGAAGGATCCTTTTCCACCCTTCGTCGTGTGAAAAACTACCTAAGATCCACAACCACGACAGATTGACATCACTAGCCCTGCTCGCCATCGATTTCCTACGATGACATCATATACAAATTTGCTCGAAAGAAAGCAAGAAGGAAGGCTTTATAAAGTTTTATATATCTGTATTGTTCACATTTTATGTATTATATAGTTCTAGTTTTTATTTCTACATAAAACTGTTTGTTCACATGGCTCAAAGAATTATTATTTTCATTTGGTTGGCCCTGACTTCGATTGAGGTTTCTTGTAATATTAAATATTATTTATTTTTTCCAATTCTATTTTGTGTTAACACTAAGGGGCGAAATTGGAAAAGGTAATTAATATTTAATATTATAAATAATCAAAGAATTATCTTTAAATAAATAATTAGTTCGCTGTTAACCAAGTATTCATTTGAACATGGTGCAAAATGAATAAATCAATAAATTTTATTTCAGACAACAAAATCCTTCTATCAGTGTATGATGGGGGGGGGGCGCCAAATTTATTCGGGCCTAGGGGCGCTGCAATGGTAAATCCGGCCCTGGAGCTGACTAAAGTTTGGGCATAGTTGAAGCATCTGGGGAATACTTTACAGCAGTGCTCCGCAACCGGTGTGCCGCGGCACACTGGTGTGCCGTAAGCCGACTTGAGGTGTGCCGCTCTTGCAGACAATACGAATCAGATTCGTATTGTAGCGAGACCCGCGAAAAATAAAGCAATCTGACAACAGCGCCGATGGTAAACGTCTATCCGTCTATCGGCGCGGCGCGGTGGCTTGATTCTCGAAGGCGACTAAACTAGAAAGACCCGTGCCGTTCGAGGCGCGACTCGATGTTTTCCTGAACATCGCCACTGCCTATATAAGCGCGCCTGTCGTCGCTCAGAGACTCAGAGAGAGTCGAATAGTCAAGTGAATCAGATAAATACGCGGGCAAACAAATAAATCGTAGAGTGAAATAAATAGTGAATTGCTATATAAATAAATTCTTGTGCCTTATAAATAAGTGAACTGGACTAAGTTTTGTTGCAGTATCTACTTTTATAAATAACTATAGTGCTTCAAATATGGATAAATTTTTGCTGAAATCACGAGCAGATGACGAAGAACCTAGCACAAGCTCCAGCATAAGTGCTGCAAAAAGAGCAAAAAAGGTGCTGAAAAGGAAGTACAATCAAGACTACCTTCGATATGGTTTCACTTGGTGTGGCGACGAAGCGGCTCCAAAGCCTGAATGCGTCATTTGCGGTGAACAGTTGTCAAATGAAGCAATGGTACCAGAAAACTAAACCGTCATTTGATCACAAATCATCCCAGTTGCGTCAAAAAAGACATTTAATTTTTCCAACGGCGCTTGGATCAAAATAAGAAACAAAAGCAGTTTATGAAATCGGCGGTTACGGTTTCTGAAAAGGCATTAGAAGCAAGCTACCTTGTTGCAAAATTAATTGCACAACAAAAAAAACCGCACACTATCGGTGAAACGCTTATTAAACCAGCATGCATGGAAATTGTTAGACTTATGCTTGGGCCAAACGAAGTTAAGGACGTGAGTAAAGTTTCTTTGTCGGCCGATACTGTTAAAAGACGTATCCAAGATATGTCAAGTGATATTTTGGGAACACTAATTAAAAAAATCATTTCGGCTGGAATTTTTGCGCTTCAAATCGACGAATCAACCGATATTAAAAATAAAGCACAACTGATGGCTATTGTACGTTTCGTTGACGAGGACTCTATTAAAGAACATTATTTATTTTGTAAGGAGGTTCCAGAGAGAACTACCGGTGAACAAATTTTCCAAGTAACTGATAATTTTTTTAAAATACATAATATTCAGTGGACCAATTGCGTTGCTATTTGTACAGATGGTGCTGCTGCAATGATGGGCAGTAAGAAAGGTTTTGTATCTTGTGTAAAACAAAAAATCCGTCAATACAAATTACACATTGCTGCATACATCGAGAAGCATTGATGGTCAAAAATTTGCCCGAACAGCTTTCGATCACAATGAATGAATGTATTAAGATCATAAACATAATTAAATCGAGAGCCTTAAATTCGCGAATCTTTGGAATACTCTGTGAAGAAATGGGAAGCGAACATGAATCCTTACTGTTTTATACAGAAGTTCGTTGGTTATCCCGGGGAAAAGTTTTAGCTCGACTGTTTGAACTTCGCTACGAAGTGCGTGAGTTTCTTTCAAGTCAAGATATGTACGATCTATGCCAGCACCTTCATGATGAATACTGGATAGCCAAACTTGCATACATGGCGGATATATTCGAACATCTGAATGAACTTAATAAAAAAATGCAAGGACGGAATGAAAATATATTGACGTGCTCCGATAAATTACAAGGGTTCAAAAAGAAACTTGAACTTTGGCAGGAACAGTTGCAAAAAGGATGTCTAGAAATGTATCACAGGACCAACCACAGTACGATCGAAAACAAGCAGTTGATTGTGGATTTGGCCCAACAACATTTAAGTATGCTTCAACAAAAATTTGAATACTATTTCCATTCTATCAACACGGAACAATACAATTGGATTCGAAATCCTTTCGCAACCAATGCAATAAGTTCCACGGAAGCACTGCCATTGCAAACTCGAGAGGAGTTCACAGAATTAAGTAATGATATGACCCTAAAACTTAAATTCGACGAAGTTCCGTTAGATGTTTTCTGGATTTCCATCAAGACAGAATATCCACGCATCACCGACAAGGCCATCTTCACACTACTTCCGTTTTCCACAACATATTTATGTGAGCAAAGTTTTTCAACGCTTGTATTAATTAAAAATGATAAACGATCATGCTTAAAAGATCTTGACCAAGAAATGAGAGTTGCGCTGTCTAAAATTGAGCCGAATATAAAACTTTTGTGTTCAACGAAGCAAGCGCAGGTATCACATTAATCAGTCATCATCATGTCAAAATATTTATTACTATTGACGTGTCAACAGAAGTAAATTTAGTATACCTACCTGTCCTACCTAGTATTTAGTATAGTTCTTATGTATGTACCTATTTGTATTTTTCATTCTATCTGAATAATAAAAAAAAATTAAAAAAAAATATGTATTATGTCCTGAGTGAAAATTTTGATGCCCCAAATCTGAAAGGGGCTTCTTCACATTTTAAAACAATAAAAAAAACTAAGGTAGTTTGGACATCCATAAATAATTAGTATACATGGAGTGAACTGACCCCCGACCTAGCTACGCCACTGCTATAAATATATTTTAGATTTTGGTGTGCCACGAAATTCTAGGGAGCAGTTTGGTGTGCCTCAGATGAGGAAAGGTTGCGGAGCACTGCTTTACAGGGTGTCGTTTTTTTTACTTTAAGAAAAAAAATAGTCTGGACCATATTTTCTTAGGCAACCCATTTGCGGTATATTTATAAATATAGTTTATGTAATAAAAAGAAACTTTCATCCATTAAACAGATGGGCGAAGGTGGAATTTACTTCGGATCTTAGACTAAAATGTTATCAAGACGTAGCTAAAGGTGCATCCAGAAATGACTGGGAAAAAGCCATCAAGGATGAATTAAAATCATTAGAGAAAAACAAAACGTGGACATTGCTACAAAAGCCAAGTAATGTAAATATTGTCGACTGTAAATGGGTGTTTACAATAAAAGGCGATAGTAACGGGAATTGGGTTAAGTATTAAGCTCGCTTAGTGGCGCGTGGTTTTAGTCAAAGAAAAATATTAGATTACGTTGAAACGTTTGCACCGGTTGCTCGTTTAAGCACGTTTCAGTGCATGCTTGCGTTAGCAAATCAATATGAGCTATTAATCCATTAGCGCCCAGTGATACCATATGGTATCGCTATATTAGTCTTTCTCTGGACGCCGGCCATTTAACTAATATCGGTGGGGGAATAATTTCGGCCGCTGCATTGGTTTCAGGTATCATCAGGCCCATGACACTCCCTGGGCGGGAAAAAGACACGCAGCTTTTACTGCGCTGACGTTTTCGGGATATAACCTATCACTTGTCATAAATCCGGTTAAAAACTCGCTACCATGCGCAGGCAATCCATATTTCGTACACAAATACAAACTTTTGTTTACATTTTATCGAAGTAGTTTTTGTAATACATTCACAGCTTAAAAACGGAAAATTTGTTGTTTTGATAGTGAATTTAGATCAAAAATACCCCAAATACACTTTAGTGTGTGTTTTATCCTTATTGTTACGTATTATTGCTCGTTTTATTTGAGTACATTGGAATAAATAGAGTACTAGAAGTAATCAAGCTAAAAAGGTGTCTTATAAGAAGAAAATACATTGCATTCGACTGATTTATGTTTAATATGTTTTCGTAAAGTATTTCCAACATGCTAGTTCCTTGAATGGTTGTAAATTGTAAGTGTATAAGTGATAGAAACTGATCTAGTGCTTTGTGCTTCGTTTTTTTTTGTGTGTTGGTGTCCCAGCCCAGCATTCCTAGCCAGTAGTAGTAGCAAAAACATTAACATTGTCTACATTCAACCCGTTTACATGTACATGATTTATCAGCTAAAAGCAGAATACAATAGTTCTCTGCAAAATGTAAACAATGCTACAGGGAAAATTTCTCATGTATAAATTCAACAATTAAATCAAAATATATTATTTTTAAAGGACGTATATCAACTATTATGTTAATTATAAATATTATAATATAAATATTTGTAACAAAATAATAGTTGTGTATTAATAAATCTGTTACTACTCCAAAAAATATATTGTTTATTGATTATCAGGTATCAAAAATAATGTTTCTTATTATAGTTGTAAATAAAAACAACACTTTTTATCCGTCCATTTAACACTTACAAACATATGCATATTTTATAACCGTTATAAGATCTCATATAAAACTATGCTCCATAGTTTTAAGATTAAATCTCTTTTACAAAGAAGAAAGCAACAGGCTGTGATATATATTTTGTACTCTATTTTAAATAATGTTAAGTACAAAGCTTGTGATTTGATTGACTATATAAATTTTAATGTGGCAAAGATTAATCTAAGAATCCCAAGTAACAAAAAATTATTTAGTTTAGATCCAAGTAGTATATTTCCTTTTAACAAGATAATGGCTGTTACCAATGAGTTTTTTAGCGAGGTCCAAATAGATATCTTTAATGTTAGCCTAAGAAAGTTGAGGACTGTACTAAATTAAGTTCACTAGATATAAAGGTTTCTTTTGTTTTTAAAGTTCTTGTTACTTAACTCTACATGTAACTACTATTAATTTTTTTATAGTATCCAATAAATAAATTATACTTTATAGCTGATTTCAAACAATTCTGTGTGTAGTCACTCAGTTTAAAATTAATTTTTAATTAATGAGTTTAATAAGAATGTCAAATAGTGATATGTATAGTGTCTATGAATTTGCTGTGTGTAGTAAATGGCCAATAAACATAACTTTGATATTTTTATTACAAGTGTAAAAACTACGAAAACCATATACATATAGTTCCCATTTTTAAATAAATTCATAATAAAAAGTAACGATTTTAGTCTGCCATACTTGAACTCATTCACTAAAACAAGTCACTGAGTATATATTTGTAAAAAAAAACTACACTAAATATGTCTCCATTATACATTTTTATATTTAAAACTACATACTTTCCTATAGATTTTGCAGTAAGTATCTAAATAACGTATAGAATAAATTTCTACAACATAGAAAAGTTTTAGATTAGAGTAATTCTTAAGAAATAAAGCAAAACCTCTATTTTGTTACTCTAACCTTGTGTTATATATTTTCCAAGCTAACGTTATATTTTGAACTAAACGTAATTAAACTTTTCACTAAAAAGTGTTATTTCACATAGGTATATAAAATTTTTTTAAAACGGTTCTGCCTTCTCACATTTGCGAAGACTGCCCTGATATCTAATCTATTTTCTTCTTCAAAGTAATTAAGTTGTTCAACCGTTGTCTATAAAGGTATCTCACATCTCGCTCATACACACAAATTTGAAAAGCAGCAGAACAAAAATTCAACTAACCAGGTATACCAAGTCCGTGTAAAGAAAACTTTTCATATCCCGAAAACGTCAAGTGTCAACTAAAATTTCTACTTTTAAAGATCAAACGTGCCGCCTCAGAGTGCCAATACTGATTGGTATATATACTGGGGTATCATTAGCAGTCGCCGTAAAACTGTTTTGGTGAGTGGTTGTTAATTTATGAACTTAAGAACACTTGTTTGTTAGCACCGCGGTTTACATAAACAAGAAAACATGGACCTTCGCTTCGAGTAAATTTTCCTATTGAATTGAAATGGTGTAAAGAGCAATATGTAAGGTAAAGGTGTTTATTTTTTTTTAGCGTGACGTTGTAAAATGGCCATAAAATTTGATGATACCATATGGTATCACTGGACGTTAGGACTACTACATTTATATTTTTTTCAGACATGTATTTTTATTGTCGGAGGCGTGGGATATGGTTTACGCAGATGACGATTTTGCAAATGAAATAGACGGAATATTTATTAAACCTCCTGAACCCAACGTAGACACCGATGAAGATTCTGCTGATGAACATGATGGGGGTATGATTCATAACCTAACAGGTCGCCAGTTACGTGCTCCCGCGGAAATAAAATGTATAAATAATACACGTATGGGCAGCAATTATGAAGAAGTTCCCGCAGAATCAACTACACAGGCATCTACAGCTCAAAATTCTACACCATCATAATAATATTCAGTTAGACGAGTGGATTAAGAATTATCTCCATGACAAAAAAAAAAGATTCTGTATGGATTGAAGGAGATCTCCAGCCTGCATCCTCCCGTTCGTTTCCGAAAGAAGATTACAAGAGGTTTGAAAATATGTGTTGCGTAGATATTTTCGAATTATTTTTTGATGACGAAGTGATTAATTATTTGGTTGATGAAACACAAAAATATGCCCAATTTTGTAACAATTTAGACCCACAAATAACTTTTTCTACACCCGTATTATAATAATGCACTTATATGCCCATAATCCGTTTCATAATGATACCCATTATGATACAGATTTTTCATTACGATACAGATTTTTAATCAATAGAAACCTACAATTTTTCAATCAAGCATGCTGTTTGACGTTTGTCCTAGGTTCCTATGTAATTATTTTAGTTGTCAAAACGTATTAAATTTTCGTAGGTAGCTAAACTTCGATAATTATAATATTAAAATGTCTGATATTAGCGATATAGAAGACTCCTCCACACACATCGGAGAAAGCAGAAAATACAGTACAAAATATTTTACCGCAAAAATCTAGGGAAATACCAATACCTGAAGTAATACCATTAATTACAATTTTGTAGAATTTTTTATAGAAATACGAGTAATTACTGTTATTGTGTTCAATACCAATATAAATATAATATTTATAGGTCTTGATTATTTATCGGGTGTAGAAAAAATAGCGTATGCAACTCTCATGTAATGGTTATTAAAATACTCGCATAAACCATACGAAACTCGCCTTTGGCTCGTTTCGTATCCCGGTTAATGCTCGTGTATTAATAACCATCATTACATGATCGTTGCATAATATACTATTATCTCAAATAAGATGTTTCCTAGGTATCCTCATTCTAAGTGGATATAACTCACTTCCTTCTAAAAGAATGTATTGGGACGTGAAAGATGATGCCAAAAATAATTTAGTTTGTAAAGCCATGCGACGAAATACGTTTCTACAAATACAAAGATTTATCCACTTTACATATATTACCCATATGGACGCTTCGGATAAAGCTTGGAAAATACGGCCTCTCATGGACAAAATAAAATAGCGTTGTTTGCAAAATTTTGTTGCAGTCCTAAACCTTGCCTATGATGAAGCGATGAACAAGTATTACGGTCGACATGGATGCAAGCAATATATTTGAGGTAAACTGATCCGATTCGGGTATAAGATGTGGTGTCTAAATTCATCATCAGGGTATTTGGTCAATTTTGACCTATACCAAGGAAAAAATCCTCGCAGCAATCAAAAATATGAAGATCTGTTTGGAAAATGTTCATCACCTCTTGTACTTATGCTAAAAGAATTACATCATCCAAATTTACCATATACTATATACATGGATAACCTCTTCACGGGACTGAACTTATTCAGCTATTTGAAATTCTTGGGTTACAGTGCACTTGGTACTATTAGACAAAATCGCATTCCACAATCTTGCCCATTGGAAGACACAAAAATATTTTCTAAAAGAGAAAGAGGTGCTTCTCAACACATTTTAGAAAAAAACTATGGAATTCTTCTGATACGCTGGCTAGATAATTCTGTTGTGACCATGGTTTCAACAAATGTGGGTGTTTCTCCAGTAAATACAGTCAAGCGATATTCTCAGCAACAGAAAAAGCATATAATGGTTAATCGTCCTGATTATATTGCGCAATATAACCGTCATATGGGAGGAACTGACCAAATGGACCAGGGCATTGCGAATTATAGAGTTGGTATTCGCGGTAAAAAGTGTTATTGGTCAATTTTTACGTGGATTTTGGATGCAGCAATAAACAACAAAACATCCAATCTGGACTTCCGAAGGGAGTTGGCCCAAGTTTATTTTGCACGTTATGGCATGCCACCAAAATCACCAGGTCATGCAAAAACGTCCGTCACCCGCACTCTTTTACTAGTTATTCGGTATGATGGTATGTACCATTACGTTGCTCCTTGTAACAGACGGCGTTGTGCGGGCACTGATTGCAACAGCTTTGGAAGAATAATGTGTTCTAAATGTGACGTTGGTCTATGTGTATCTTGTTTCGCTAACTATCACACAATATAATGTTTTGAAATATTGTTTTGAAAAAATTATATAATTTGAATATTTAGTGTTTGTTTTCATATTTCTCAGTAGCATATACGCCCAGTGATACCATATGGTATCACCTTTTTTCTTTCTAGTGGTCATATGATCTTGACTAAAATTACTCATTTTTATCAAATTAGCACCATATTAGTCCAAACATACGAAAAGGTATAAAATATTAAACCAAAAATAATTCTGGGCGCTAATGGGTTAATCTATCAGATGGATGTTAAGACCGCATTTCTAAATGGGACTTTAAAAGAAAATATTTATATGAAGGTACCTGACGGTGTTGTAGTCCCAGAAAATAACCTTATATGCAAATTACATAAATCTTTGTATGGATTAAAGCAATCGGCTCTGTGCTGGTACGAATGTTTTAATAACGTATTAGTTGAATAAGGATTTGTAAATTCATCATCCGATCATTGTCTTTATTTCTTGAATAGAGGTGATGTTAATAAAAACAGATATTTAATTTTATGCGTGGATGATTTGGTAATTGCAAATAAAGATATGAATACAATGACTAATTTTAAAAACACTGCCCGTAAAATTAAATTATGCTGCATTAAATTCAGATGATAATTATGATGCACCTTGTCGAAATTTAATTGGCTGTTTAATGTACGCAATGCTTTGTACGCGTCCAGATTTGTGTACAGCAGTAAATATTTTAAGTAGATATCAAACTAAATGTAATAAAGAACTATAGTCGTGTCAAACTAGTATTATATCTATAACTTTTTGCGGAGAAGTCGGATCGACATGCGGTTTCCATTAAAATTTTCTAAAAATTATCAGTAACAAAACGTACATCCAACCTTTGTACGCTCGGATATTTATAATTATTTATTTAATAAAATGGACAATATTCTGTAGGAGTTGACGAGAATATGGAAAACATGACTGGCCGTTCCAAAAAAATGTCTGGGTAATTTTCTCGGGCCGGTTTTCGCAGGCGCCCATCATCTTGTTGATGCCAAAACTATTGTTTATTGTTAAATTGTTGTAAACTCGTTAATTAACAAATTGATATCTCTGCTCCCAAAATCATTTCAGCCCTCGATTTTTTTCCAAAAACTCTGGGTCCCCGGCGAGCAGCATGCCCACTAAATTGTGGCCCAAATTGTTTATTGTCAAATTGTTGTAATCTCGCTAATTAAGAAATTGATATCTCTGGTCTCGAAATCTTTAGAGCACTCAAATTTTCTCCTAAACTTCTGGGTCCTGGGGAGGTGCATGGGCACTAAGTTGTGGCCCACAATTGATTATTGTTAAATTGTTGTAAACTCGGTAATTAACAAATTGATATCTCTGCTCCTGAAATCTTTAGAGGACTCGAATTTTCTCCAAAAACTCTGTGTCCCTGGGGAGGAGCATCCCCACAAAATTGTGTCACACAATTGTTTATTATTCAACTGCTGTAAACTCGCTAATTAACAAATTGATAACTCTCCTCCAATTAAAATCGAATCCCCGGGGACCCAGAGTTTTGAATAAAAAAAAAAACGAGGGCTGAAATGATTTTTGGAGCAGAGATATCAATTTTTTAATTAGCGAGATTACAACAATTTAACAATAAACAATAGTTTTGACATCAACAAGATGATGGGCGCCTTCGAAAACCAGCCCGAGAAAATTTGCCAGACCTTTTTGTTGAACGGCCAGTCACGTTTTCCATATTCTCGTCAACTCCCACAGAAAATTGTCCATTTTGTTAAATAAATAATTATAAATATCCGAGCGTACAGAGATTAGATGTACCTTTTGTTACTGTGATGTATTGGGGATGTTAACCCCATTACTTAAGGGTTACAATAATAAGCCGGTATACCACTTAACCAAAACACATTTATTCATTCTTAAACCTCGAAATACAATGCTAATTTTTCGCTCGCTAGATACTTCCACCACCACCTATCGGCATTACAAGAAATCTGCCAGTGGCGTATCTAGCGAACTTATACGTACACTACAATATTTCCTCCCCCAAAAAAAAAGTCTAACAATTAAAAATTTTCATAATGTAAGCGCTCTATTGGTTTAATGTTTCTTTTGGGGCGCACACCATTAGCACTCTCATTATTATTATCTGCACACAAGATTGGATTTTTACTCTGATCACTATTATCACTCTGAGTAATTTCTGTCACTGTAGTTTCAGGTATCTCATCACTTTCATTAGATCCAGAAACCACCCCCAAATTTTCAGAAACTATCCTAGGTGAACTGTGAGGTGAAATGGGAAGTGAAGCTTCCACATGGTTCAGTAATTTAATCTGATTCAGGTGGCGCTTCCAGACCAAATTCAAATCAGGAATTTTTATACGATATACACAATTACCCAATTTTTCACAAATAATACCTTTACTCCATGTAGGTTTATTCACATTTTGATAATTTTTTACTAGGACTACATCGTTTATACACAAATTTAAATTTCTAGATCCTCCATGGTAAATCTTTTGCAAGTCCTGCTTTTCCAAGACATGATCTTTTAAATCTGTATCTGCTTTGTTATTATCAGGTAAAAGTAAGTCAAAACGCGTACGCAACTGGCGGCCAAACATTAGATTGGCTGGGCTTCTACTAGTAGTAGAGTGAGTTACATTTCTATAATCAAATAAAAAATTGTTCAAAACTTTATTGATATCTAGAGAATTGCTTTTCCCCAAGGCATTTTTTAAAGCGCTTTTAATGGTTTTTACCACATTTTCCGCCGCGCCATTCGAAGAGGGTTGATACGGAGGTGAAGTTATGTGTCTAATATTATTTTGAGACAGAAACGTTTCAAATTCTAAAGAGGAAAAATTTGTTGCGTTATCCGTAACAATAAGCTTTGAAAGGCCGTATCTTGCGAAAGTTGTTCTTAAAATGTCGATGGTTGTCTTTGCCGTAATGTTGGTTACTGGAAAAACTTCGATCCATTTACTAAAAGAATCTACTAAAATTAAAAAATGTTTTTGCAAGAAAGGCCCTAAATAATCAAGATGTAAACGCGACCATACTTCATTCGGATAAGGCCAACAATTCAATACTGCTTTATTAGGCGATTTTTTATTTAATATACAATTTTTGCAGTTACTACAAATTTTTTCAATTTCTTTGTTTAAATTAGGCCACCAAAAATAAGACCTAGCCAAACTTTTAGATTTTACTATACCCATGTGAGACGAATGAAGGTCGCTCAAAATCATTTGCCTTAATGACGTAGGAATTATAATTTTATTATTCCACAATAAACAGTTATTATCGATACTTAACTCATTTCGAATTCTATAAAAGGCTTTCATTTCTGAATCTAACTCGTGAATGTTTTTGACATGCCAACCGTTTAAGACCTGATCGTGAACAGCGACTAGATTATTGTCTTTTTCGGTTTCCGACTGAATATTTTTAAAATTCAACGAAAAATGTTCGTTCTTTGAAATAAAATTTACAAAATGTATGTCTACATTTTTCCATGCTAATTCATCTACTGTTTCTGGTAAACGCGACAAAGAATCTGCCAGATTTTTTTCAGATTTTACAAACTCCATTTTGTAATTATAATTTGATAAAATTACCGCCCAGCGGCGTAGCCTATTGGCTGAGAATTGGGGTATTCCCTTTTCAGGATGAAATATTGCTGTTGAAGGTTTATGATCAACGACCAACGTGAACTCCCGACCGTATAAATACTGATTGAATTTGCAAAGCCCAAATATAATCGCTAGACCTTCCTTTTCAATCTGCGAATAATTTTTTTCGGCTGTCGAAAGCGTTCGAGATGCAAAAACTACTGGTTTTTGAATACCATCAGGCATAACTTGAGCTAATAAAGCGCCTACCCCATATTGTGAAGCATCAGTAATTAGATTGATAGGTAAATCTGCATTGTAATGTACAAGAACTGGGGCGGATGTCAACATTTTTTTTTACTTGTGAAAAAGCCTGGTCACAATTTGGTGACCAAAACCAATTTACCTCTGTCTTCAACAAATTATACAATGGATGTAAAATTGTTGATAAATTTGGTAAAAATGTTCCATAATAATTGATAAGACCTAACCAAGATTTAAGTTGCGTAACGTTCTCGGGAATCGGAGCTTTATTTACGGCAGAAATTTTATTTTTAGAAGTATGTAATCCTTCACGGTCTATCACGAAACCTAAATAAGAAAGCTTGTCTTTAAAAAAATCACACTTATTTAAAGACATTTTGAGACCTGCCTCTTGTAATTTTGAAAACACACAATTTAATCGAGACAGATGTTCTTGTCTATTTCGACCACTAATTAAAATGTCGTCTAAAAATATGGCGACACCAGGAATCCCGACTAACAGTGAATCCATTAATTTTTGAAATTTAGCTGGAATACTTGCTATACCAAATGGTGCTCTGTTATATTTAAATAATCCTTTATGGGTCGAAATGGTTACTACGTTTTTTGATTTTTCATCTAGACATACTTGTGTATAAGCATTAGCTAAATCCAATTTTGTGAAATGGACACCGCCTTGTAATTTCACAAAAAGTTCTTCGACTCGAGGCAGGGGATACTGGTCTATTTCAATACAAGGGTTTACCGTAATTTTAAAATCCCCACAAATGCGGACCGAACCATCGCCCTTTAGAACTGGGACTATGGAAGTCCCCCATGCACTCTATTCTATTGGTTCTATAACTCCTAAATTTTGTAGTCGCTCTAGCTCCGTTTCAACCTTCTCTTTTATTGCGAATGGAAGGGGACGAGCCTTAAAAAATTTTGGGGAAATATTTTCACTTTTTAACTTAATGGAAAAAGTTCCCATAGTAAAAGTACCTAAACCTGGTTCAAATACCGAATGAAACTTGCTTATTAAAAATCGTAAATCATCTGGAATATCAATGTAAAAATTATTATTTGCAATATTTAAGTTAAACAGATTAAAAAAATCACGTCCAAGCAAAGGTGGACCGGATGCCTCTGGTATACCATAAATATTAAGACTATTTTTTAAATTCTTGTAAACCATATCGCAAATAATATATCCAATGGGGTTTATTTGGTCTCCATTATATAAATTAAATATTTTATTTGTTTTATGCAAAACTTTTCCTTTGAAATATTGATCATAAAATATTTTCGAAATTACTGTAAAACTAGATCCCGTATCTAAATTAAAAGTATAATTATTTTTATCGATTTGTAGTTCAATTAATATAGGATCTGTTCTTGAATCTAAATTATATAAAGAAAAATCTGATTCTAAATAATTTTGATTAAAATCATTTGAACTTATAATTTTATTAGGGCACATTGGAGCCAAATGACCTTTTTTATCACATATATGACAAATACATTCTCTATAAGAACACTTATCTGGTTTATGGTTTTTCCTACCGCACACCGTGCATTTTTCCTTTGCCGACATGTATCGCTGTCTCCCTCCTTGGCTTTGATTCCTGCTACGCGCATCTGCAGCTTCTGATGACGTGTTTCGTGACGTAGATGGCTTCTGTGTAGTGCGCCAGGACTTGAATTTCGCCTGCGCCTGTGCATAATGGATATCGGGTTCATGTTTTACGACTGGATTCGAATTAAATTCTGAAACTACCGATTGATGTGTTGCCGATTTAGCGTATTGATAATTACGAACAAACATTAGTAGGGTATGTTGATGCTGATTGGGCAAATAATGATGTAGATCGCCGAAGTACAACAGGTTGTTTATTTAAACTCTTTGATAATTGTACAGTAACTTGGATTACACGGCGACAAAACTCAGTTGCTACCTCATCAACCGAGGCAGAATACATGGCTGTGTTTGAGGCTGTAAAGGAAGCTTTATGACTTAAATCTTTGTTAGTTAGTATTAATGTCAATATGTTTAAACCAATAATATTATATAAAGATAATCAAAGTTGTATTATAGCAATGGCAAATAATCCAGTAAATCATAAACGTTATAAACATATCGACATTAAATACCATTTCACACGAAAACAAATAGACAACAAAATTATCTGCTTAAAATATTTGTCCACAGGTGATCAAGAAGCCGATTTATTGACAAAATCATTGCCACCACAGCAGTTCAAGATACTGAGAGAAAAGATGGGAATGCAAGAGAAATAAGAAGCAAGATTTTTTTTTTTAAATTTAACTTGCTAATTAGCATTTAGAATTGTTATTCATTCATTTTTAAGCATTCATGATCTGGTTAGGTTTTTGTGGGGTTTTCCCTAACCCTTGCAATAAATGTTGGATCAATAGTTGTTAAACTTCCCCGTTAGCCTTAAGCTGTAAGCCGTATAGTAGAAACTCATATATTTTTGAGGGGGTGTTATACAAAAATAATATTCTGTTCATTTAGTATATGGAGGATGTCCTTCTAGCAAGCTGAGTCAGTTATTCTTCATATTTCTGTCAACAATAAATATGTGTATTTTTAAGACCGATTGAAACCAATAAAATCCAGTAGAGATTAGTTATATAATAGCACTCGACTAAGCATCATTATAATTATGGCTCTCTTTTAATAAATGAACTATAAAGGATATTCACTGTATGTTTAATATAAGGACCTTTCATACCTTCTAACAAATAATAATAATTTAAACAGATGCCAATAACCCCGGAAAACAGATATCTTTAATAAACGGTGTTTCTTTTGCGTGGGTCTTCCTTTGTTTTTGAATAGAAATTGTCGCTGCCGCAATATTAATCTTTATTAAGTTTCTCATTTCAGTAACATCATTAGGATCGCCCACCTGGTTTATGTTCTGTAAATTATAGAATATTATGAGAATGATTAGTTTGGTCCATAGCTTCATTTACAAAATTTTATCGGATGGTAGAACAATATTTGTGAGTTTATTTTCCAACCCGGTAATTTAGAAAAATAAGTTCAAATTTATCCCTCGCCGCGTTGCAAACGTTACAATAATTACAAGTATACCTCTCGAAAGACAAACACTTTCCACCCTTGTAAGGTATTAATCTGGTTGATAAACAACAAAAGTTTGTTTAGTGTTTATTTCTTAGTTTCATTTGAATGTCTTCAAATAACAGTTTTGCCAATCTTTTTTGTTTTTCAAATTTTATTTTTAATAGTGTTCAAAATATCACTTTTTACAATTTCCGTATTTTTTAAAAGACACAAACAAAATTTACGTCCACATTTTGTTACTTGAAAAATCTCCTAAAATAGGGAAAAGCGGGACACAGTGGCCATTTTTTTATGGAAATTGATAAATAGATGCATAATTAATAAACATAAACAATTAAAAATTTTACACAGGGTCTATTGGAACGTAAGACTGTTATTTATTGCAGCAAGTATTTATTTAAATAACTCTAGGTATCCAGCAAAAAATGTTTTTCTTACATGCAAAAACTGGCCACTGTACCCCACAATCAGTGGTACAGTGAACATAGTTGTGGGGTACAGTGGTTACACCTATTATATACACTGTAACAAAATGTAAATCAAATAAAACAACTAAATAGCTAAAACTAAACTTTCAAATTAAAAATAGCTTTTTAAAAATTTAATTATGTTTTCTGTTAAAATTCTACAACTACGATCTGTACTACAAGAATAATGAATTAATAATGATATTAAAAATAAAAAAACTAGATAAAATGCATAAAGTTCTAATCAGCGGTTTCCTAGAAACTGGTAAGTCTGATAACGCCGACATCTGCAGGATCTGTTACTAGGGCTGATATAATTAGCTGTTAGTTGTATTATAAAAATATAAGTATTATGCTACATTTAAATAACTAAAATCGACTGGAAACTTGTACGAGTGACTATTTCTAGCGGTGCCTCCATTAATTATTAGTTTTAGTAAAGTATGTTCCATGTCATTCAAGTTGACTATTACCACATCTTCAACGTCTGGAAAGACAAACCTTCTAAGTTTGTGTCTCAAATAAGAAAATTTCAATTCAATATTACCCATTTCTTGCATTTGCATAACAATTTCATAGTTTTTTTTGTAGCAAACTTAAATGAAATCATTGTTTTTTAAATATTTTGTTTCTTTTAACAAATGCAAAGGAACCAATTCTTCATTATCTTCTTCTAAATTGGTGTCGTCCATTAAAGGTAGAAAGAAATCAGAATTGTCGCTGTCAGATCGACAACATTCTGTTTTTTTGGTTTCATGCTCTCTTTATTACGACTGGCCCTTCTTTTATCAGCTTTTACTATATTTAAATGAGCCAGTCAAAGACAGAGTTCTGGAACTCAAATATTTTATAATTTGCTCTCGGCTAAAACTCAGTTTAGTACACTTTTATTGTTGCTGAACTGGAGAGTGGTCTGGAGTCTTATTTAAAGAAACAAAATATCTTAAAGCTTCCTTTATGTGCAACAGATAAAATGTCTGATAAAAATTGACAGAATATGATTTTAACAAAACCGTAAATGAACCCACGTAGTACTATGCGGTTTACAGTGCAAGGTAAATACCTTTTTAATCTAAAATTATTAATATTGATGATGATAGAGTTTATCTGGTAAAATATAATATAAAAATATGTTTTACTTAATCTTGTTTTGTAGGTATTCCTGTACCCAAACGAAATTGAATTGGAATCGCCCTGTTATACCCTCGAGAGTTATAATTGGAAATTTCTTACTTGTATCCTTGCAGTTCAAACAACTTTAGTGGTTCAAAAGCTCCAAACTGAACCTGAATATATCTGTAGAAGTGCGTTGGGGTCAGTATCAAACAGCTACAGACTGGAAGGTGAGTGATGCTATGAAATATAATTCTTATTCTAATATT
Source organism: Psylliodes chrysocephalus (assembly GCA_927349885.1). Classification (NCBI taxonomy): domain Eukaryota; kingdom Metazoa; phylum Arthropoda; class Insecta; order Coleoptera; family Chrysomelidae; genus Psylliodes; species Psylliodes chrysocephalus. The sequence goes on along the minus strand of OV651819.1, from coordinate 79,000,745 downwards.
TCGTCCAAGAATATGCGATATATGAGAGGTATTTGTAGATATAGTAACTAGTCCACTATCTGGTAGTTAGACGAATAAAAGCTAGGTGGTAGTTGGTAGTCAATAGTCAATAGTTGATGGCCTGAAAACAGGATGAATCCAATGTGTTGAAAGTTTTTATGATGAGATGAGATCAAGGTAGCTTACCGTGAAAAAGTAGCGGCCTTCTAAAGATATGTATGCAAATCCACTAATGTGTATAATCAGCTTTTATTAATTTTTTGTTATACAATATCTTTGATGGAATTTCTTTTGTTTCAGGCTTTTTAAATCCGAAATAAATTTCGATTTTATTAATGAGTCCACATGGCCCAATATCAGCCAAAAAAGAGACAGAACCAGGAAGTGAGAGAGAAAGCATACTTCCTTGATCTAGGTAGGAGATTTTTGGTGACAATAATTAACCTAACCGTAGTAGGCTTTTATGTTATTATTTTTAGACAGAAGAGTACCTACCTAATATTTTGAACAATAATGGGAAAAAGAAGAGTTCAAGTTCAAGGTCAATATTGTTTGTACTTTGGCATGTAAACAATAATTCAAGTAAAATAAATAATTATTAAATATGTATTAGCATTATTTTAAACTGTAAGTATTTCTTTATACTTTTCTTTAGTTTATTTTAATTTTAAAAATCTCTGTTGCACAAAAGTATTGAGCCCGTAACATCTTCGATGTCTGTTAAATTTCTCTTTACTTTTTGTTTCGCTTCCCTTTTTACACGCATTTCTTTTTTTATTCTTTTAGTTTTTTCTTCCTCCGAAATTCTGTCTCTAATAGGGGTAGTAGTAAGAACCTCAGACAATGCCTTTTTCCTTCCTTTTCTTTTAATCTGAAACGCTGCTACTTTTGGGAACGGTTTTACTGTTTCAGGAGTTACAAAAGATACTGAAGGAGTTACACATCTTTTATTAGCCGCCATCCCTGAGCCACTTGGCTGATCATTTGCTTTTTCTATACTTTACAAAAAGCAATCTGAGGTTCCTGAGAAATTTCCGCAATATTTTTTGCAGAAGAGCAACTAGTTTCTGCATTTCAATTATCTAATGCAATCTGGGATTTAGATCAGTGACTGATGCTGCCAAAAAATCAGTTTCGTCAAATTTATGTTTATTAAAAAGATATATACCAGTTGAACTAAACCCGGTAGTAATATTTTTTAAAGAGAAGGCCAATGAATAGGCCTTTCCGAATATTTCTGAAATATCATAAATGGTTACCCGTTTTTCTGGATTTTGTAATAACCAAGTATTGCAGGCCTCCTTATAAAATTTCTTTATTGTACCATACATTCCACGATGCAATGACTGGAGTTTATGACTAGTGTGAGGACGAATTGTGAACAACACTACGCCGTTTGCTTTTGCTTAATCATAACCTTTGACAGAGATGTGGGTCTCGTGGCTGTCCATTATTAACAGCACAGGATTTTTCTTGGTTGCTCCTGAATATCGTATAAAATATTCCAAATATCGGTTAAAAATTTCGGTTAACATCCAACCTAATGGACTAGCACCCTTTAGCATAAAATCTTTATAGTGAACTCTTGGAAATATTAACAGAGGAGGTATAACGCTTCCTATTGCACTTACTCCTTCACACATAGTTACTCACCTCTTTCTGCCGATGTTACCTATACAACTTGCTTTTGGCCCTTTGCTGCTACAACTTTAGGAGATCTTAAACAGTAGTTAAAGCCGTTTCGTCCACACTACATATTCTATCTGCACTAAACTTAAATTTCGAATAGAGTTCTTTAAGTTTTTTATAAAATCCATCTACCACTGGTTTATTAAATCCCAATGATCTATCCAGTGATGTTGATTGAGCAGGTCGTATTAAAATATTTTTGTTCCTTTTTAAGAATGCTGTAAACTAATCCCGTCCAGTACATATTTTTCCCAAGACTTTGGAATTTTTATATTGTTTGGAACTGCTAGTTGATATGCTAGTTTTTTTACAGCGATAGGGGGTAATCCATGATTAAGTTTTGCGCCTATTTCTAAATATTCACATAAATTTTCTTCTTCACTTTCTGTGAAAAGTTGACGAACCGTTTAATGTGAAGAAAGTTTTGAAAGATCTTCTAAAGTTGCGTGGTCCCAGTCTATATTTAAATTTTTGCATTTGGCTACGTATCGCTTTAATGTGCTTGCTGGGATAGCAAAAGTAAGACTTGCCCTTTTTAAACTGTAACCTCCATTGATTACTGCAATTTTTACTACCATTACTGTTTGATTGCACTTTTAATAACCCAAAAAAAACTGCTTTATGGTTTTTATACGAATTTAATGTAATAGAAAAAATACAAAACTAACACACTGAACCTTTTGCCGGTCAACGTTGCACCCTTCGCTCCAATTTTTATACCATCTTAAGTACCCTATGCCTTTTAGAACAAGGCGCAAAGAATATGCCATATGTGTGCGGCGTTGCCGGTTTTAAAATAAAGTCTAAAACAATAAGACTTAACATGCCGCCCCCTTGAATGCTTGTCATTCAATAAAAAATATTACAAATAACCCAATACAAATACAAAATAATCACAAAAAAAAAAACAGTGGACTGTATATATATATAAAAAAAACACAAATGTAAAGTCAAGTTTCTCGAATATTACTCGATTTCTATGGGTATTATACACAATTTCGCTATTGCTCTTTTAAACACTCCCGTAGAAGTTTTCACTGTCACAACGCGACATTGTCCATCACTCCCGGTGTGAATGTCAATAACTCTGCCCAGTAACCATTTTAACGGAGGCAAGTCATCGTCCTTCAACAGTACCAAAGCACCTACTTGCACGTTGTTCTCAGGTATCCTCCATTTATTTCTTTGTTGCAGCGTGGTAATATACTCCTTGGACCACCTACTCCAAAATCCTTGAATCATCTGAGTCAATAACTGATACCGTTTCAGTCTGTTTTGTTTAACATTCACCAGATCTTCATGTGGAAGAGCAGTCAATGCAGATCCCACCAAAAAGTGTCCAGGTGTCAAAACATTTAGGTCTGAAGGGTCTTCGGATAAAGGAAGCAATGGACGGGAGTTCATACAAGACTCTATCTGAGTTGCAACCGTATATAATTCCTCAAAGGAAAGTATTTGCTCTCCCACCACCCTCCTTATATGAAACTTAGCGGATTTTATCGCCGACTCCCACAATCCACCAAAATGCGGTGACCTTGGTGGTATGAAATGCCATCGGATGAACATTTTCGAAAAGAAATCCGTAAGCTTATTTTGTCTGTCATCATTTCGAAAAAATTCTAATAAATTTTGTATTTCGTTATTGGCCCCCACAAAATTGGTACCATTATCGGAATACAAATCACTACATAATCCCCTTCTCGCGATAAAACGTTTAAAACTATTTAAAAATGCCTGTGTTGTCAGGTCTTCTACCAATTCAAGATGTACTGCATGAGTGGCGAAGCAAATAAATACGCATAAATAAGTCTTCTTAGTCACTGCACCCCTTACCTTTTGCACCTTTGTTTCAAAGGGTCCACAAAAATCAATCCCACAATGACTAAAGGGCCTAGACGGCGTAACTCGCGCTCTAGGTAAATTTCCCATTAATTGCTTTGCCACCCGTGGCTTTACCCTGTAGCACACTATACATTTTCTTAAAACCGATCTGACTGTGCGTCTTCCACCTATAGGCCAAAACGCTAACCGAATATTTGCAAGTAATGCTTGCGCGCCTGCATGTAGCATTTTATAATGTTCGTGTCTTATTAACAAAATAGTCAAGTGACTTTTCTCTGATAAAATTATCGGGTGACTTTGTTCAAAGCTTAATTCCGATTTAGCTAGACGACCCCCAACCCTTAATATTCCTAGTTCGTCTAAAAATGGATTAAGCGATATGAGTTTACTGGACTTTGGCAAACCTTTAGAATTTTTTAGACAACGAATTTCAGTCTCAAAATGTTGTTTCTGAGATAACCGTACTAAAATTTCTAGAGCCCTTTGTCTTTCTTCAACCGTTAATGAGCCTATCTTTCTAAGTCCCTTTCCTTTTCGACAATTTTCCATAAATCGTAAACAAAACCCAGTCACCCCCAATAATTTTACCCAACAAGAATAACGCTCTAAGATTTCTATTGAAATTGTCGACACGAAACATTTTTTCATTGCCCGCCTCTCTGGAATCTCTGCTACCTCATACCCATTTTGTGGCCAGTTTTCTTCATTTTGTGAAAGCCACTTTGGCCCGTGCCACCACAAATCACTACGTTTTAACAAGCCCACATCCATACCTCTGGATATTATATCCGCGGGGTTGTCTTGTGACCTAACATGCCTCCATTTACGTCCTTTAGACAACTCCTGAATTTCAGTAGTACGATTAGCCACAAAGGTATTCCATTCTATAGGTTCGCCTGCTAACCAACACAATACTATAGTGGAATCACACCAAAGCCGAACCTTACTATTTTGCAACCCCAAAGCCTCAACTACTGCATTGCATAATCTAGCCCCCAATAATGCTCCACATAATTCAAGACGAGGAAGCGAAACTACTTTCAACGGAGCAATCCTAGATTTTGCACATATTAAATGTAGCCAATATTCCCCTGCTCTATTCTTGGACCTAGCGTAAATACAAGCACCATACGCAAGGTTGCTTGCGTCGCAGAAGCAGTCGAGCTCTATCTCCACAGGATCGGAACAAAATATCTGCCTGTCAATATGTAAGTCTCCTAGAGATTCTAATTGCTCTTTGAAATTAGTCCATGCTAAGCCTATTCCTGAGGGTACCTCTTCATCCCAATTTACCTTAGACTTCCACAAGGACTGTAGCAACAATTTTGCCCTAACTATAATCGGTCCTATAAGTCCCAGGGGATCAAACACTTGTGCAACACAAGATAAAATTATTCTTTTGCTTAATATTCCCGACTTATTCTGTTCCGTCTCTGATAATTTTCTCGCGTTTATTTCAAAATGTAATTTATCCCTATTTGAATCCCAAAGCAATCCCAACGTCCTTGAACTATCTTCCTCTTTAGCCAAGTAATGATCCATATCGTCATCATCAATTTCATCGATTATCGTTTCCTTCCGATTAGACCTCCATTTCCTAAGATGGAAGCCCCCAGTTGCTAAGATGCTACTGACTTCTTGCCTTAATTTTATAGCTGCCTCTATCGACTCCGCCCCCGACAAGAAGTCGTCCATGTAAAAATCACGTAAAATAGCTTCCCCTGCCTTAGGATACTTCAGCTGATTTTCTTTACCCAATTGCTGAAGACACCTGACAGCTAAATACGATGCACTTGCCATCCCATACGTGATCGTGTTTAATTTAAAATGCTCTATAGGTAGGTTAGAATTAAATCGCCACAAGATTCTTTGGTAATCTCTCTGCTCTTCCTTGATCCACACCTGCCTACACATCTTTGCAATATCCCCTGTAATAACCACCTCATGCTGCCTAAAACGAGTTAAAGTCCAAAAAATATCATCCTGTAACTTAGGACCCACCAATAACCTATTGTTTAGGGAAGCACCATTGCTAGTAGCTGCACTAGCATCGAAAACCACACGAAGTTTGGTGGTACTAGATGTCCCCTTGTACACCCCATGATGTGGCAAATAACATATTTTACCTTCCTTATACTGAATACCCTCAAGTAAGTCTTCTGCCATCTTACCCTCTAAGCCTTTCTCGGATTCAGTTCCCAATTTAGACATGTGACCTAACCTTAAATATTCTTCGATAAAGCTATGATATTCCCTTTTCATCATTTCGTCTTTCTCCAACCTTCTCTCCATGTGATGTAACCGTTTTTTTGCGATTTCGTAAGATTTACCCAACCTAGTTACTCCGTTCTTAAAGGGCAATGCAACAACAAACCTACCCGTATCGTCTCTAGTAGTGTTACTCAAAAACTCCTTTTCACACTCTTCTTCCTCAGCAGATAATCTCTTTTCCTTAGGATACTCCTCCAAAACCCAAAATGTTTCTAACTGCTCCTGAATAGTAACATTTGCCGCTAAATTACATGTTCCTGTTTTCGGCCCTAAACCTTGGTTAAAATTATACTTAGGTACAGGTCCTGATACTATCCAACCTAACTTCGTTTCCTGAATTATTGTTTTACCAGTACCTAATTTAATTCTACCTGTTTCCAATAAATCCCAAAACACGCTAGCCCCTATCAACAAATCCACCTTTGCCGCAGTCCCATAGTTCCTATCCCCTAATTTAATACCTTCTGGAATATTAATCACATTTTGTTTAATAGATACTGCCGGAATGTTGTTTGATATATTTTCGATTATCAAAAATGGTTTCCTAAATGTATAATCACAATATTTCGAAAATACCGTAGCATGCACATATTTATTTATATGGGTAACCCCACTTCCTATACCCAAAATTTTCATGTCCATTTTCTTTAATGGTAGCCCTAACCTTTCTCTAACGCCCAAGGTCATGAATGAAGATTGAGATCCACAATCAAGCAAAGCCCTACGTTCATGCTTGTTCCCAATACCATCTTCCAAATCTACCATTACCGTAGAAAGTAATGTTTCAGAAATATCGTTCCCGTTCCCCTTATTAGTCTGAAATTCACTAACATGTCCAGTAAAACCCATATCGTTCACCTCAACATTGTTTACCAACATTGTATTATGTGCCTCTGCTGCACTTTCTAATACCCTATTTACTTGTGCGGATATATTTTCCACGTGCAAAATTGTATTGTGCTTTCTAGCACATTTTGTACATCCCCTTGACCTACAATACCGCGCTCCATGTCCTTTTTTTAAACAATTATAGCATACCCGTTCCTTGGCTACTACATCCCTTTTGTCCCCTACCGACATGTTCATGAATACCTGACAATTTTGTAGATCATGATGCTACCTTCCCATACACACGGAACAACCCTGCTCCTGAACTCCTACTAATGATTTCGAAAAATTATATTTTTCAACCCTAGTTTTAACTTCGTTTTGATTTAAACCCTTATTACCCTTGTCATTTTTTTCGGCTTCTAAATACTGACCTTTATGCGTTACAAAATCTATGAAATTACTTAGATTAGCAAATTCTTTTAACGGGACCTTTCTCTTCCATTCGCGTTTTGTTAATGGGTCTAATTTCATTTCCAATATATACACTAAAATGATGTCCCAATGTTCTACCGGAACCCCTACATTTTTTAATGATCTTATATTATTTCTTATTTGATTTACAAACCTTTTCATCGACACAAAAGATTCCTTACCCATAACTGGAAAATTATATAAGGCCTCGATGTGGCTCAGAGCTATTAATTTTTTATTTTCATAAGTTTCTTTTAATAAGTCCCACGCTTCCCTATAATTCTCAGTAGAATTTTCTAATGATCTTACTACATCGGCAGCGTCACCTTTTAGGGATCTTTTTAAATAATAAAATTTTTGGGTATCTGAAAGACTCTTGTTTGAATCTACCATAGCTATAAAAATGTCTCTGAACTCTAACCATGTCTCAAAAGCTCCATAAAAGGTGGGCACCTCAATTGCCGGTAACTTTATTTCGTTGTTTGTACCGATCCCTGATTGATTTTCCCCGGCTTGATTACTATTACCACTTAAACTTACATCATTTTGGCCTAACAACACATTTAATCCCGCCATATTTTCACAATATGCATCCATAAAAAAATCTCTTTCGTTTATCTGTTCATCCGAGTCATCTAAAATTTCTATCTTATCCTGCAATTCATTAAATTTTTCCCATGCTTCCTCACAAATTTTAACCCTCGAGGAAATCTGGCCAAATTGTGTATCAGTATAATTTTCAATGAATTTAGAAATCCAGGTTAAATTGCTTTTAACGCCGTCCCTTTTTTTAATTAATTTTTTTAATTCCCCCATATTCCTTAATAATAACGATGCAACTCAAATAAAACCCAGTAGAATAATAAAAGGATATAAAGAAAATAAGGTACTTACTCCGATTCAGCCTAAACTGTATACTACTTTCTCCTTTTATCTTCTGTTACCACGCCGCACCGTCAAAGTTCGTCGAAATTTCCCAACAGCCAAGCTTTTATTGTATACACCGCAGAATACCCAAATCCAATTTCTTCTGCTCGTGCTTCCAATAATGCACCCTTAGCGAGGCTAACTTTCTCGACTCGTGTAGAAAAATTGAAGGTCAACGTCTCAAAACCCCATCGAACAATCGGTCACTTGTTGATTCCCATATGATTTCTTTAAATTCGCACTTATTTTCACAGTTTTATTTCCATAAAGCAATAATTAAATCCGGCTCGAATAGACCAATGTTTGATTGCACTTTTAATAACCCAAAAAAAACTGCTTTATGGTTTTTATACGAATTTAATGTAATAGAAAAAATACAAAACTAACACACTGAACCTTTTGCCGGTCAACGTTGCACCCTTCGCTCCAATTTTTATACCATCTTAAGTACCCTATGCCTTTTAGAACAAGGCGCAAAGAATATGCCATATGTGTGCGGCGTTGCCGGTTTTAAAATAAAGTCTAAAACAATAAGACTTAACAATTACTTTTTCGTTTCCGGTTACGGATCATTTGTTAAAAGAAAAATATCTACATCAGTAATGGAGTATATACTATTAATCTATATGTAAATAAAGCAGTGGCTACTGTACCCCATGTTTATGGTAGCAGTGACCACTGTACCCTTTGTTTATGGTGGCCACTGTACCCTTTTATCTCTCTCTGTATCTGTAACGTGTGGAGGGTGGGTTACCCCCACGGCACTAAGGCCTCATTAGGTTCATTGTTCATCCTCCTAAGATGGTAGGCACCTCCTAGCTCTTCAGCCAGCCTACAGATTTAATGTAGTTGACAACGTCGCCAAGAGGTGCTTCTCTTATATCGGCCGGTGTTAGCCGATACTCGCAGAACACAAATCTTCTAATAAATGAGAGCGTCGGGCAATTGTAAAGGATATGCTCGATGGTCTTATCTTCTTGTTCGCACCCTCTGCAGAGTGCGGATTCTGATAGCCCCATGATATGGAGATGCTTCCGTACTTGGCAATGACCAGTCAGAATGCCTGTGACCAGACGCAGATTCTGTCTAGTCATAGTCAAGTATTTGTTTGCTGCAGTGTTGTCAGGATAACTTCAGAGCTCCCTGGCAACTCTGCAGTTTCATGTTTCATCCCATCTTTCCTTGAATTTCACAAGAGAATGTTCTTTAATTAGGTCTGTTACTACCGATTTTGTCAGGCCAATAGAAGGGCCAGTTCCAAAAAGTATTTGGTTGGCTGCTTTCTTGGCCAGTGAATCGGCAAGACGGTTACCTTTCGATGTGGCGTGAACTTTAATCCATTTTAAGGTGACCACATTGTTGATAGATACTTCAACCATGACATTATAGTACTAACCCTGAATAAATTCGTGGTCTGTTCAAGGTGATATTATTTCTGGTTATTTCTTTTGCTGCTATGAGAATCCCCGTTAGCTCTGTTTGAACTACACTGGCACTATTGCTCACAGCCCATTTTATGTTTAGGTTTAAAAATATGGAGTATATTCCGCATCCTGCCACTTCTAGCTCTTCTATTTGTTCTGTTATAACTTTATATGGCTTATGGAAGATATATCTCGGGCCACTGTACTCCGTGTGCGTCTTAAATGTTTTTAACTCATAAGTAAAAAAAACGTCATTTGTTTTGCTTACGTTTTATATCAAAGTGTGCACAGAGGTATCCTGTACGTGACATAAATATAAACATTTTAAAAAGTAATGAGATGCAGGAGAAAAAACAAGAATTCCTACCATTAAATATTTTACTTGCACACTTCACAATTTTTAAAATGTCACTCAAAACTATTTAACCGACTAAATCAAAATTACAGGAGTACATCGGGGAAAGCATTTGTCACCTTATACCTGACGGCTGTAGAATTACTCCGACGTAAATACAGTTTAAATAAAGTGTGTTTAAAGTGCCCCCTTCATCACTGCACCCCGCTCTCCCCTACTTAAATCAACAAATATTCTTACCCAGCACCCTGCAGATGCGGCTTTTATAAGAAAAGTACGTGTGCTGCGGTCATAATACGTAAAGGTGCGAGTAAAAGAAAAAGAAAGAATATTCGACAAAATGTCATTACATGTCAAGAAATACCTGGACGGTTTGAGAAAGTTCTAGAAGGATAAAGCAAGCTATATAAATCGATGATCCTGACATCAGAGAGTTGTATAGTTGAGTTATAAAAGTTAAGTTAAAATTAACTGAGATACCAAAAACCAGTGTAATATTGGTGACAGCGGTGGGATTGAAAAAAAAAGTTAATAGTAAACACTAGATCCACTAAGTACGAAACAGACATGGATATTTTAGGTCCCCCAGCATGGTTTTTGAAGATAAAAGAGAAGAAGGAACGGCGCAGGATAAAAAAGAGGAGGAAACGGAAAGGTGAGAAGAGGCGAAGGAAATGCGCTGAAAGAAAGAAGAAGAGGAATAATTAAGGCGAAGGAAGAGAAGAAGGAAAATGAAAGGCGAGAAGAAGAGAAGGTAGAAAGGCGTAGAAGAGCTGAGGTGGAAATTATGAATAACTTGCTACAAATTCAAGAAAACTTCTGGCATGAGGTCGAAAATATCTCCTAGCACAACAACAAGCAAATATAAAAACCAATTTAAAACAACAAGAGATTGCTAGAGTAGAATTACAAAGGCAACTTATAACTAAACCAGCTGAGCTAGAAAAAGGAACTCGTAGCCTAGCTTCGGTAGCCCAACAGAGAAACTGAAAACAATACCTAGTCCTTAATTATAACCCAATCAGGCCATATTCAAAACCCAGTTTTACAAAACCACAATAGCAAGACCATTAAGCCACGTTTGGCCTATTCACAGGCGTCCAATGATTTCTAAAAACAAATCGGCGTACAGGCTTTATTTGGTGGACTACAAGATGTGGAAATGCAGCAAGCCCTTTAACATCAACATCACAGGACGCTGAGGGAGAAACTGATTACAGCCCAGGAATATGAAGCAGTAAAACTCATATCCAGATCTTCTCGCGCAAACGTAAGAGAAAGAGCCAAAATAAAAGCAGGAGTTGCTACATTTGCAAAAGAATCAAGCACATTTGGAAAGCCCCTATAAATTCTATAAAATCCATTCTATATATAAATCGAGAATCAGGGAATGAGGCCAGAAAGACACAGAGATAAATCTCATGAAGCCTGTCACGAACTGCACCAAGAAATAATTACAGCAGTTAAGCGTCCCGGAGAAGTCAATCACCCTCACTTTAATGGCTTTTTAACAATAACGAAGAAGTAGAGCATCGAAGAGGCCGTCTCCATAGCAACGCATATATTTTCTCAAGGCGACCCTGTTTAGAACGATAATACTGGTGCAATAGAAGGTTCGAAGAACAAGCGGAATCGGTTGATGAAATTACTCTTCGGGCAACCACTATCAAGCCAGTGGGCGACGAAGAAGAAATCGCACTTAAAAGCCCGAGAAAGGGCTAAATGAAAGACACTAATTTGATGGTGGTCCGAAAATGGCTCAAAAATAAACTAACAGATACTTGGATAGAGATAGCCAAATACAGTGGGATTTCCTGTATTTTCATAAAGGCTTATTTTACCGGAACTAAAAGAGCTGCGACGGAGTACATAGAGTCCGCCAATTGGTACTGACAAAATCATATGTCAGAGGTGTATCTGTATCTGTAACATGTGGAGGGTGGGTTACCCCCACAACACTTACAATTCATTAGGCCCATTGTGCATCCTCCTATATAGATTTAATGTAGTTGACAACTTCGCCAAGAGGTGTTTCTCTTATATCGGCCGGTGTTAGCCGATACTCGCCGTACATAAGTCTTTCAATAAATAAAAGCGTCGAGCAATCGTAAAGGAGCTCGATGGTCGTATCTTCTTGTTTGCGGATTCTGACAGCCTCATGATATGGAAATGCCTTCGTTATTGGCAATAACCAGTGAGAATGCCCCTAGCTAGGCGCAGATTCTGTCTAATCATAGTCAGGTATTTGTTTAAGTTAGTCTGTCACTACAGATTTTCTCAAGCCAATAGAAGGCCAGGTCCAAAAAGTATTTGGTTAGCTACTTTCTTGGCTAGTGGATCAGCAAGACGGTTACCTTTCAATGTGGCGTGACCTTTGATCCATCTTAAGGTGACCACATTGTTGATGGATGCTTCGGCCAAAGCTTTATGACATTCTAGAACTAACTCTGAGTAAATTCGTGGTCTGTTCAGGGTGAGTAGTGCTTGTCTACTATTTGTATAGTTGAGCATATCCTTTCGAGTGATATTGTTTCTGGTTATTTTTTTTTCTGCTATGAGAATCCCCGTTATCTTTGTTTAAACTATACAGGCACTATTGCTTACAGCCCACTTTATGGTTAGGTTTAAGAATCTGGAGTATATTCCACATACTGAGCCTTGTTTTGTTTTAAAACCGTCGGTGTAGATCTGAATCATACCTTCCACTTCTGGCTCTTCTATTTGTTCTGTTATAATTTTATATGGCTAATGGAAGATATATCTTGGTGAGATGGAGTCCATGTTCGCTTAAAGCAGTGGGAGCGTATCGAGCGCTTTTTGCCAAAAGTGGAGGCAGCTACCTGATCTACTGCATTTAGCTGTCAGCAGGAAGTAAATCCAAGGTAGTTCACATTAAAAAGTTAGTGAAATAGGTCCAGATTCTCCCCGTTAGCTCATATTAGGTTCCAGTAATCAATTTATTCGGACGATAAACTAGAGAGGAAGGAGCATTTTTGCCCAGCACCCTGCAGTAGCCTGCAGCTGTTATAAAAAACATAAGAATAAAAGAAGTATGTAACCCATCACTCTACATTGTGCTGTGGTAGTCATAAGTAAAGATGTGAGTAAAATAAGAATATTGGAGAAATGTCTAGAAATGTCACAGAATTCGTCAAAAAAATCTCCATGTTTTCGATTTTTCCCGCTTTCTACTTTTCAAAATATGTCACTTTACCTATAAAAAATATTAACAGTGTAATTATTTGAACTCTAATTTTTTTTTTTATAAATATCGTTAAATATGTACAAAACAATCCTTTGGATTTGATGAAAAAACTATTTTGTCCACGACTGTTCTATAAAACATTCATTATACTTGTACTTTCTTAAGAATAATAATACCTATTATTCACTAGTGAATAATGATCCATTAGTCACGGTATGACGTCACGACAGCACGTATGTCTAAACTGATATGAAAATATTCTTTATAGGTACCTGTTGTTTGTTCAGTATTTTGATTTTTAGGTTATTATTGTTTTTATGTAACAGCAAATATTTTAGGACAAAATGTTATACTATTATTATAGTGCCAAATTTATTTATTCTAATAAAAAGAAATTTAAATGTCTCAAAATAAACCTAAGCTCAAAAGCATATCTACGTTACTATGCGTGACCAAACAAACATCAAACTTACCAATTGAATTTTATTTTGTTAAATACTTATTATTTAGCACTCCAAAATTACGAACAAAACTGCCAAGCATGACTCAAATTTTCTGTTTTCCTGGAAATAAACCGAGAACCGAGGCTCCAACATTTTACATACACATAATCCGTACCCATAATTCTGTATATAAGATTATAGGTAACACATATTACGTAGGTGTACTAAGAACGTTTTGCTGTGAACGCACGTCGACGCTTAGATCATATTTAAGGCTAAGTAACGTCAAATTCGTCAAATCACATCAATTTGAATTTGAAATTAGTAATTTCTGTATGTTTGAAATTTGAAAAAAATCAAAATGTTTCAAAATATCGAGAAGAGGCAAAATTGGTGGCTTTAAATTTATTGCCTGAAAAATCTAAAAAACTTTATACCTCTGCGTATGAATCTTTTATGCAATGGAGAATTTCCAAAAAAACAGAATCGTTCTCTGAACCAGTCTTATTGGTTTATTTTAATGAACTATCAAAAAAATATAAACCATCCACGTTATGGACAACCTATTCAATGCTGAGAAGCACAATAAATTTACATAACGGTATTAATATTGAAGAATATAGTAATTTAAGAGCACTGTTGAAAAGACGGTCTGAAGGATTTAAACCAAAAGAAGCTGATACTTTTTCTCCAGAAAACAAAAAAATTTCTTATGGAGGCATCAGACGACAAATATCTCGCGACAAAGGTAATAAATATAGGTACATATTGTTTAAATACTTGTGTGCAAATAATAAATATTTTAGGTAACATTGATAATGGGAGTAATGGGTGCTTGTCGAGCTAACGAAATGTACCTCACGAAACTTGGGGATATTCAAGATTTGGGTTCAGCTTTTTTAATAACTATATCAAATACAAAGACAAAAATTATACGAAAATTTACGGTAACCGACCATTTCTATGAAATTTGCAAACGATACATAAACCTTCGTCCTCCAATGCAAATGTCTTATCTTTAAACTTCCAGAATGGGAAGTGCACCTCTCAAAGAAATGGGATTAATAAATTTACCCAAATGGGAAAAAACATAGCTAAATTTTTGAAATTACCCAACCCAGGAAAATATTCTGGGCACAGTTTCCGCAGATCTGCTGCCACTATATTAGTCGACGCGGGCGGGGATATAACCGCGTTGAAAAGCCATGGGGGTGGAAGCCTACAGCGGTAGCCGAAGGTTAGGTTGACGATTAGTGATGCCGCGAGACGAGAGATTCTCGTCTCTTGTCTCGTCTTGTCTCGTCTCGTACGAGACGAGAGAAATATTTCCTCTCGAAAAAAGATTCGAGACGAGACGAGAGAGTGTCATCTCTCGACGAGAATTTCTCGTTTCTCTCGAGCTCTCTCGAGTTCTCTCGCGCAATTAACTTTTTACTTATTTAAAATTTATAATTACTTATCGTAAATTTAAAAATATCAGATTTCCAGATAGTCATAAAGTTCATTATAACACACCTATTCTATATACACAGTAAGTTTTAAGTATGGAACGTCTCTATTATCTCGGAAACGGCTTGCACGATTTTTATTTGTGGTGACCCGTCAAATGCGCCCCGAAAAAAACGCTCCGACAAAAGCGCCCCGACAAATGCGCTTCTCGACAAAAGCGCCACCCGAAAACTAACTAACGGAGAGAATCGTAATAATTTCCATGCAGTCAAAGTATTCGGAAGTTACTTTTGGGGATAAGTTAGAAAGACAACAATTTTTAAGTGCTTTTTCGATAAACTGTCAAAGACAAAGTAAAAGAAATGAACGTATAATATATTGTTAACATGCTTCAAAATGCTTTCATTTGATATCACACGAAAAAAAATTCTAACTTCCAAATGAAACCCTACCTCCTCCTAACTGACTTCTAAGACAAAGTATTTATAGCAGAGGCAGAAGTTGGAAAGGCTTTTGCTAGTTCTCTCACTTCATAAACATAACTGGACAGGTTTGCGGCGGATGTAACCGAAGTGGAAGCGATACATTGGCGTACAAAATTATTTTTTAGATGTTTATAACAAATTCGAGTAAATAGTATAATATTATGTGAATAGCTGTTGAAATTTTGTAGAATTATGATTTGGGTATTATAATACAAGTTTGATAATTATATATAGTCCATAAATACATGCGATTGTCCATTTCTTATTATATGAAACGACACTGGCAGGTAAACATTACTGCAAAATTCTGGAAGTCGTCCGACGTGGTTTGACGTTTCCCCCTCTCTACCTACCAAAAGCCTTTCCAACTTCTGCCTTGCTATACATTCTTAGTTAACGCCCAGTTTGGGCCGCTGATTACTTTAAATTTCAATTGTTTATATCAAATAGTGTCTAATTAAAACGATTGTGACAGACGGACAGACAGAGAGATGCCAAGGTAATTTTCCTAAGTGTTTTTTATTGCCAATTTAGGTACTGATGAGACAAATTACTTGAAAAATTATTTGTTATTGTCTTTAAAATTTTACAATTTTTTTATGTTTCGTCCGAAGTATGTCTTTTCCAAATTTAAATTTGCTTGTTTTTATCACGAGAGAAACGAGACGAGACAAGACGAGACGAGAGAATGGCTCTCTCGAGCGAGAGAAGCGCCTTCTCGTCGAGACGAGAGAACAGTTTTCTCTCGCCCTACGAGACGAGACGAGAGAGGCCTTTCTCTCGTCTCGTCTCGCGGCATCACTATTGACGATTCGATGAAAAATAAAATGGACACGGCTTCAAAAATATCGAAATCCATTGAATTATCTCGTTATCAACAGCAGATCGCATCAACGAGTACATTTACTTATCATCAGCATATTGCATTTACATCTAATCATCAGCAGATTGCATCTGCATCTACATCTACCACCAACCAAAATATCAATGTAGATAGCTCAAATTCGATCCCTAATATAACTCTACACAACTGCGTAAATGCAAATATTACTATTAATGTAAGTAAATAAACTATATATAAGTTAGGTACCTAGTTAGTTATTTATTTAATTAGTTAATTAGTAGTTAGTTAAGGTATTAGATTAATTCTGTTAATATTTTCATAAAAAAAAATAGATTTGTTTTGATTCTTAGTTAATTTCATTTAAAAGTCGTGGACAAAGTATAGTATTCTGCTCGCATATAATGGCTATTATTATATGCTCGTTGAATAATATATTATAATACGTCCATGGAAATCACAGGTGTTAAAAGTTCGTAGATACTAGCTAAAAAAAACCTATCTTAAACGTCGCCCGTAATTTATCCATATTTCATTTGTTTATCTGAGGTGGTTATTGATTTTCTTCAGATTTAGTTAAATATTTTCATGGTTTTTATTTTAACTAAATCCAATTTAGTCTTCAACTTAAAAATATGCGTGTTAAATTCAATTGGTTACACCTTCTAAGTCTATTATTTTCATGATTATTTAGTTCGCTTTCGTGATGTCGCAAACTTTTCGTGAATTTTACACTACGTTTCCTATTTTATTACAATAAAATTTAAAAAGCTGTTCACGATGTATTAAAATTTACTTATGATGTGATTTCCTTATAACTTGCCAGCATAGTTTAAAGAATTTTTACCCAACTTGTTACGTTTTGAAATAACGTAGATACATTTAGGGTCAACAAATATCATAAAAAATTCTACTTGGAAAATTCTTAATTTTATTAAGATAAAACTGAATTTTATTGTATTATTCCTGTATAGTCCTTTGGAAATTATGCCTTCGGAGAGGCTAGAGGAGGCGCGACTCTAGCTATCCAATACGCCCTCTGGCAAAACTTTTTATTTGTACTTCATGTAGTTTTTTCAAAAAAGCAAGACCTACTAGATTACATTTGGAGGCTCAAAAATTCAGAATCCATATAAGCGTATAAAAAAATATTTTTGTACTCTACTGGAATCGGCGTTCTCTTCATGAAAAAATATTTTACAATTATGATTCTATGACTAAATTACTGATAAGATGTTTCTTATAGATAAGAAGCATTTTATCTAGTAACCCATGCGTTAACAAAAATTAATATCGCTCAATAAATAAAAAATGTATAAGAGTGGCCCGCTTTCAAATGGGTCACTCTGTATATATGGTATTTTTGTTCCATTTAAAGCTTTTAATTTTTTTTTTTTTTTTTGTATAAACTAAAGAGGATTTTAAATTAATTATTTATTTATTTCTTCTTTTTCTTTTTCTTTTTCTTTTTCTTTTTCTTTTTCTTTTTCTTTTTCTTTTTCTTTTTCTTTTTCTTTTTCTTTTTCTTTTTCTTTTTCTTTTTCTTTTTCTTTTTCTTTTTCTTTTTCTTTTTCTTTTTCTTTTTCTTTTTCTTTTTCTTTTTCTTTTTCTTTTTCTTTTTCTTTTTCTTTTTCTTTTTCTTTTTCTTTTTCTTTTTCTTTTTCTTTTTCTTTTTCTTTTTCTTTTTCTTTTTCTTTTTCTTTTTCTTTTTCTTTTTCTTTTTCTTTTTCTTTTTCTTTTTCTTTTTCTTTTTCTTTTTCTTTTTCTTTTTCTTTTTCTTTTTCTTTTTCTTTTTCTTTTTCTTTTTCTTTTTCTTTTTCTTTTTCTTTTTCTTTTTCTTTTTCTTTTTCTTTTTCTTTTTCTTTTTCTTTTTCTTTTTCTTTTTCTTTTTCTTTTTCTTTTTCTTTTTCTTTTTCTTTTTCTTTTTCTTTTTCTTTTTCTTTTTCTTTTTCTTTTTCTTTTTCTTTTTCTTTTTCTTTTTCTTTTTCTTTTTCTTTTTCTTTTTCTTTTTCTTTTTCTTTTTCTTTTTCTTTTTCTTTTTCTTTTTCTTTTTCTTTTTCTTTTTCTTTTTCTTTTTCTTTTTCTTTTTTCTTTTTCTTTTTTTTCTTTTTCTTTTTCTTTTTCTTTTTCTTTTTCTTTTTCTTTTTCTTTTTCTTTTTCTTTTTCTTTTTCTTTTTCTTTTTCTTTTTCTTTTTCTTTTTCTTTTTCTTTTTCTTTTTCTTTTTCTTTTTCTTTTTCTTTTTCTTTTTCTTTTTCTTTTTCTTTTTCTTTTTCTTTTTCTTTTTCTTTTTCTTTTTCTTTTTCTTTTTCTTTTATTTATATTTTTTTTCTTAATAGTGCTTAGATGCAGGTTATAGTCAGACACGAAAAAGATAATATAATATATAACTGAAACGCCTTGATATGATATGATATTTAACATCATTACATTTTTTTGGTGTTTCCTTTATTGTGTGTATGTGTGTCGCATTTAAAAAGAAGACACCCCTATATTTTGGCTATCTAAATAAATACAGATTTGAAATTTTGCACACTCATGATTCACATTTTAAATTTTAAACGCGGCCTGCTGCGAATCCACAAACAGGGTCAACCCAAGCAGCAAAAAAATGCTCAAAAGAGTTATGTAATCAACTATATAACAATTTGTTATAAAAATTGTATATTTTAAAAGCATTTTATAGAAGCTTATATAGCACTTATAAACACGGAAAAGGCGCAGGTTTATAAAATAAATGTCATTCTTAACAGTTTTATTATGGGGTATAAAAGTAAGTATAAAACATTCTGGAGAATGCTATAAAATTTTTATATAACAATTTTTTTAAAGTTATATTATTGGAACTATCAACATACCTATAAAATAAGTTTGTCTCTGAAACACCTATTATATAATAGTTTTATGGATATTATATATTTGTTTTATTGATATGGCTTACGAACATATTAAAATATTTAGAAACGACTTATAAAATTGTTGTTTAACAGTCTTATAATTATTTTATAATACACAGAATTGATTTATTCGCAATATTTAGATTTGATGCAACACAATATAGTTTTACAGTTATGTAAATTAATATTAAATTGTGGTGACAAAGACAAAACAGATTTTTAAGATGCTCAGAATAAACAAATATATAATGGCAATAGTTTTTATGTGATAAACTATATGCATATTATTTTCACTGTTTATTCAGTAATTTCTTTTGTCACACAAATTTTATTGACATTATTTATGCCTAGTTATGGGAAAATTTTCACGGGCCCTGAATTTAGTTAGTTGTTATTAAAAAAATTACTTTAATAATTTAATTAATGTTTCAAAAATTTACCTAAATTAGTAAATATTGATAATATTGTGTCTATTGTACAAAGTATTTGCTTATTTTCGATATCTGAACAAACTAGTGTGAACAGTTATTATTATATTAATAATTTTGAAATAGTTTACATATAAAAACATGGTAGACATTATATTTACTATTTGATAAACGTATCCAAGATGGAGTCAATCAATAAATCAGTTTTGTTGTTTCGGAAATAATTATGCAACTAAACTATCGTGTAGTTGTTTCTAATAAAGCAATTATATTTCTAAATTGTTATATAATGCTTATTTTTAAGACACATTCGTTTTATAACTGGAAATGACGTAATTTAAATATCCTTAGATATTTTCGCATTTCCAATGTTGCCATATTTCTAATAAATTAAAATAATTTTATATTATTAATCTAAATCGAGGTCTAAATCCTAATAGATAGGCCTTATTACCGGCGGGTTTACCTGGACCACTGTAGGTTTTATGTAGTGTTAATAAAATGTAATATCCTAGTCTCTACTTTATATTTAAATTATTGATAGGTATTTTAAAGATTTGAGATTATATATCTATTTGCTCCAAGTAAGTATTCGTTAAATATGTATTATTATTTGTATTTATTTTTATCTAATAATATTTATTTAAGTTATTAATAAACATATTTTAAGAATGTTTTATTTTATTATTTATTGATATATCTTATATTTATTTAATAATAACATGCAGAACCAACTCTCCACATCAGACCCCTTATAACAAATTAATTCCTCAAATTTGGTATAATCGACCTAAATTATTTTGTAAAATAAAAGTTTCGAACTTACTAGTTCCATACTTTATTTTATAAAATAGTGCAAATCATTTAAAATTTAATTTAAAACTACTACCTACTCTTAAAAATTACAATTTGAATTTATCGCCATCTGTCAATTGTCATTTTAGTTCCAGCTCCAAACACAAGGTAGCGCTAATTTAGTTTAAAAGTTTAACATTGGCGTGGGGTCTCTAGAAGATACGTGCTTTGTGGCTACTGCTGTCTGGCTATTTATGGTCGACGTCAGAAAACGTTGGCCAATAGCAGAATTCTGTTTTATTCACATGATTTAGAATTTCTACAATATTATAGAATATTTTTGAACAAAATTGAATATTTTTCATAAGAAGGGATGTAAAGTATTACTATTTTTTGTAGAGAAAATTACTATTTTTTGTAGAGAAAATTACTATTTTTTGTAGACATAATTTTTAATATTTGTACAAATTTTTACAGAAGTTAGTAGTAGTAATTACGACAATTGTAATAAATTTCTACTTCTACAAACAATAGTAAAATATACTAAACATTGTAGTCTTCTTTCCTATTGTTGTAGCATTTTATTCGACAATTCAATTGCTACAATAATGAATAGTTTTTAACTATAAATTGTAGTAAAATTTTCTACAAAAAGTTAAGTATTTTTCTACAAGTCTACTACTACAACATTGTAGTAAAATTTTCTAATCACATTTTGTCCGTGTTCTTTCTGCATCCTTTTGTCCCGCGTCCTTTTGTCGTATATCTCTTTTAACGCGGTGTGGTTAATATTAAATGAAACAGCCCAAGCTCGGATTTGTTCATTTGTTTTACAGTTTTTACTGGTTTCAGTCAATATATAGCATTATCCTCATCATCACTAGATTCTAGAGCATAGCAGAAACCTGGGCTACTACTACTGCTATCATTATTGATATCTGAACATCTGTTTTCTTGATCAGACTCACGACTACAATGTATATTGGCTGATTCTTCAATTCAGTTCTTACTCGGTCCTATTATATCAGCATTAACTTTTTGGAGATATTGTACCCTAGTAACTGTGCTACTCAAAATCCTCTCATAATTTGCTTTAATTTTTTTTTCGAAAGTATCCGCTTCTCTTCCAGTTTTTCCACGTACTGGACATTTTAAAAAATTAAAATGAAAAAGTTAGGTTAGACTAAGTGAGCATAAATAATCAAATCCTCTTTCAAGATGTTTTAGTTTTGTAAGAGATTTATAAATGTTTTAATGTCCTCTTTTGCAACAGTTATAAAACTGTTATTTAAAAGTATACATAAATATCAAATTATCGCTGAGTATAATTTGTTATATTAGAGAGTTATATAATTACATTTAAAATTTCATTACAAGCGTGTAATAAAAATTGTGTTTTATATGAATCTGGAATATAAGTATAAAACATTAATGAAACACTTATAAAATATATTACACTTAAGCAAGAATAATCATATAAGGAGTGTTATATAAATATTTATGTCATTACATTGTTTTGTTTTTAAACACGTTTTAAAAGTAGTCTTTTAATTATCTATATAACAAAATAATAAAATATATTACTCTTTGAGACATAATTATCTCTTGGGCAACACTTATATGTTAAATTAGTGCCTATTGTAGCATTTTTACGATAAATATAAAATAATTTTTTTTTATTATCATGTCTCCGTGCTGCTTGGGAATTTTCGATATTTTTCTTCGCGTTAGAGATTTCAGAAAAAGTTATTTAAAAAAGTTGTTCCGAATATTATTCTAACCCCATATATCAATATACATTTCATGACAAAATTCGCATTTTTATTCGATAAACTAGTGTGCCATGGATATAAATAATTTGACACTTCTGAAATCATTAATGTCAATCAGATAATTCGATATATCTAGCCATTTTTGATATACAGAATGGGTCACTTAACCCGGCAACGGTCAGGTGGGGTCCTGTAGACCCAATGTAGATAACAGGCGCCTTTACTTTCATATTATAACGTTTGCACGGTCACGCCTCTCAGTAGCCTCCGCCCACATATCCCTCTACCTAATTCGAAACGCATTTCATTTGTTATTGTGCATCCGGAGAGATAACATCGTTATAAACTGGTCTGGGGTCTAATAAACCCCACCTGACCGCTTACGTGACAATTGTATAGCAATTTTCTAGTAAGTAATTTTAGTAAATTTCAATAATATTTGTGACATTTTGACATTTTTTTAGAATTATGGCTCGTAGCACCTACGAAAGTGAACAAGAACGTCTCTTACAACTTTGGACAAAGCTAGATAAAGATGAAGAACAAGAAGATTATATTGATTCAGAAAATGGAAGTGACTATGCAACTGATCATGAGAATGAACGAGTTCAAGATCGAGAAAGTAGTGGAGACTTAGAAACTGAGGAAGTGGAACCGGAAGAAAATGGTAGGGAAACTGAAACAGAACAAGGTAATAATGAAGCGCAGAGAGGTAAATATTTCAAAGAAAAGGATGGCACTAAATGGTTAAAAGATTGTACTAATAGTAGGGTTCGAACCAGGGCTGAAAATATTATAAGCCATTTACCGGGTGTCAAGCGAAATGCACAATACTATAAAAACCCGCTTGATTGTTGGTCGTTATTTATTGATAACCAAATAATTTCAGATATTGCAAAATATACTACAATCAAAATCAGAGAAAAAGCTACAAATTACAAAGACAAATTTTTTTGTAATGATACAAATGAAGTAGAAATTAAAGCTGTTTTAGGTTTGCTTTATCTTGCGGGTGTGTTTAAAGCTAATCACAGAAATCTAGAAGACTTTTGGAAAACTGATGGCACAGGCATGGATATATTTTCAACAAGCATGTCTTTCAAAAGATTCATGTTTTTGCTGACCTGTCTGAGGTTTGATAATATTGAAAATAGGCCAATTAGACGATCAGTAGACAAGCTTGCCCCTATAAGAGCAGTATTTGACAAGTTTGTGAATAATTGTCAATCTGCTTATACCTCCAGTGAGTATGTAACCCTAGATGAAAAGCTGGAGTCGTTAAGAGGCAGATGCTCATTCCGTCAATACATCCCAAACAAGCCCGCAAAGTACGGCATCAAGATACAAAGTTTGGTTGACTGTAAAATTTTCTATACGTTAAACATGGAAGTATACACAGGAAAACAGCCCGATGGCCCGTACCAGTTGAGTAATTCACCAAAAGACATAGCTCTTAGAATGATTGCAACAATTTCAGGCACTAATCGAAATGTCACGTTTGATAATTGGTATACTAGTTGTGAACTCGTACAGAAACTCTTCGAAAGACACAAACTTACTTCAGTCGGTACCCTTAGAAAAAACAAGAGACAAATTCCTCCTCAGCTACTTTTAACTCGTAACAGATATGAACAATTAAGCCTATTTGGTATTCAAACAAACATATCGATCGTGTCATATATTCCTAAGAAGGGCAAAAACGTCTTACTTCTTTCATCGCTCCATCATGATAACTCAATCGATAGAGATTCCGGCGACAAGAAACTTCCAGAAATTATAACCTTTTACAATTCAACCAAGACAAGTGTCGATGTAACAGATGAATTATCAGCATCCTACAACGTAGCTCGCAACAGTAGAATATGGCCTCTTACAATTATGTTTTGTCTACTGAATACCGCAGGTATTAACTCGCAAGTTGTTTATAAGTTCAATACTGGTGACTATAAATTGAAAAGACGAGATTATTTAAAAAATTTGGGACTAGCATTAGTACGCGAACAAGTACAAGTTCGAAAAGACAATCCTAGAATCCCACGTATTTTGCCCGAAAAAATCAATACCTTTTTTGGCGAAAAATTGGAAGAACCACCTAAGAAAAAACAAGTTATAGCTCGTGGTCATTGCAGTTTTTGTCCTCGAAAGATAGACATAAAAAAAAATATTCGTGCCGTTCATGCGAGGTTACAATTTGTTTAGAACATGTTTTTATGCAGTGCGAAGCTTGTGCCAATCCACCGTCTGTTTCCGAATAAATCAATTATTTTTTGCTGTATAATGTTTAAGTTGCAATTTAGTTTTTTCATAATTTATTTTTTCTTTAAGTGTTTGTTTTAGCACATTCATTGTATATATTGGATTTATTTTAGTTTTTATAAAAAAAATAACATATTTTCCTAGAAATCAATTAATATAATTTTGTATTTATTATTAACATAGTTATTTGTGATATTTTTTTCTGGATTATTCAGGGTTTTATTAAGCTAAAAAATAACTAAAATAGTTTTTTAGCATTCATTTTACAAATTCCAAATAAAAAAGGAAATCCACTTCAAAAAAAGCTTAAAAAAGCAGGTCTTACTGTAAAATTATTATAATTTTTTTTAATAAACAACACTTAAGCTATGATTGATATAGTTTTTATTAATACGATTTAAAAATTAAGCTAATTTGTCAAAAAGTATCTAAAAATTAAATTTGGCCCTGTAACCTACCGCACCCAGGTACCATAATCATTTATTAATTCAATTTTATTAAAAAAAAGTTGCATTTTTACTTAATACCAAATTATTCATTTAACAAAACTCTCCCAGATAATTAAATCTTATTTACGACACCTAATAAATAATATCTATAATCCATAAGAGATCCAATTTCTTAAAAGTGTCTGGGAACGCAATCTAAAACCACTTATCTTAAGTCAGTTTTGAATAGGAACGTTGTTTTTGATATACAAACTTTCCAAGGCAAGTAATAAATCAGCCAACCCCTATCCACCTAAATTCGTATTTTCTATGAGAACCAAAACGATAGAGACGCCACAAAAACGATTAAACTGTGTATAAAAGCCAGACCCAAATGAGCTCAGAGGCATTCAATTTTTGTCACTTGATGTGCAAGCATACATTTGTTATTTTACATTCAAAGCAATCACCTTATTGTCAGTACCCAGTTATATAGTCTGTACCTTTTCTAAACGCTCTTCCTAAACGACGTCTATCCCACAATACCTCCTATTTCCCAAAGGTGTCAACGTCTCGACGCCCAACGCCTCTTCGTTCTACCTCCCTACCTTTCGACGTCCCATCTATATCACTTCTAACACCACTTAGTATTTCCTACCATTATATTCATCCCGACGCTCAACGTCTCGACGCTCGACGTCGCTACGTCATCTCTTTATCCGACGTCCCCATCCGACGCCCAATATCTCATCCGACGCCCTACATCCTTACTTATCTACCTTCCTGCGTTTGACGTTCTGCGTCACGATGCTCCTTCTCCGCCCCGCCATTCTAAATTTTGACGTCAACGTCTCAACGTCCCTGCTAATTATCCAGAATTCAAAAATATAAAATGTCTGAAATAGAAACAGACGATAATATAAACCCAGCGGTCTGTTTATCCGACGGTGAGTTAATAACAACCAAATTAAATTTATAAAAGTGGGAATTTATTGTTGAATAATAATGAGCATTATTGTGTAACTCATTATTATTCAATAATGGTAAATCTTTACCTTTGAGAAATTTATTGCTAGCCGACGTCGCATTTAGCTCGTCCAGATGTGTATGCTATGGGCCATGTTGCCTTCAAATTAATATATCACTGTAAAAGATATTAAGAGGCTGGTTACCGAACTGTCAATGAACCCTCGCAAATAACAGCTTTAAATAATGGATTATAATTACAATTTAGGTGAATTTAAGTGTTTAAACAATGATCGTGATTCAGGTTCATTTCACGAAGGATCTCCAAATCCTCCAGAAGGTCCTTCTTCCTAAAGTTCTTGACTGGAATACTATGTAAAAGTGGTTATACGGTTATAAAATAGGTAACCTAGCACACAGCTGTGTCGTAAAAGGCGAAAAACGTGTCTTTGTACTATCTTTGTTACTGCCTAGTATGGATCTAGGTAGTAATTTGTCTTTTCTATACCCCTTTCACTTTTCGGCAAAATTCTCTCTCTATTCTTATCTTTTTCTAATTTATCCGTCACTCTTCGACTACTAGCCATGTATGGATCATGGTCTAATCACGTCTATCACCTTCAAGTTCTCTAGCCTAGTATGGATCTAGAGTCATTGCCCTTCCTCTACTCTAAAAATTCGAATCTACAATAGTTCCCCCAAACCATTATAATAAGTCTCTCTGGAACGCTTAATGGATCATGTCCTGCAGAAACTTATTATACCCTTTCCAACTTTTCAATCGTTGTATAATTTTTGAATAAGTATAGATCACATGGATCGGTTAACTCCAGAACCAATGTCGAACACACCTTCCTTATGCCTATGTTATGTGTCAGTCTATCTATGTGTCATTTGTCTACTGTCTAATAGGTACGATGTACCGTTAAAATTTAAAACTTTTTAACTCATAATTTATTTGTAAAATACGAAATACAAGGGTGTGTCTGGCTAATTTTCAAATTCAAATTGTATTAAACATTTATATATACACACTTCAGTACTCAATTCCTCAATTCAACCCAATCATTTAACCACTGAGTGTGTACTTCTTTCCCTTTCTAAACATTAAAATAAATTAAGTTAAATATACTTTGAGCATTATTTCATCCACAAATTTGTACCAAACTTGGCATCGAATCCTGGTTTATTTTAATTAACATTATCACAACGTGGTTATATAAATTATCAATTAATTAACTAGACGATCACTACACTACTAGAGGAAAAGGCCATATACAGTAAGTATGAATTTCTTTGAATTTCAGAAGGGGAGGGAGGTGGTTAATTTAAAATACGGGCTTTTAATAATTATCTACAAGACCGGGGGGTGGGAGGTTATAGCCCCAAAATAATTTAGAAAAAATGAGGTCTATTGGACCCCACCTGACCGATCTTGAAACTTTTGGTTACCTGACCGTTGCCGGATTAAAACAGTTACATCCTGTTTTTCAGCATTAATCATTGGATTTTAAGAAAATTCTTTTGTTCCAAATTAAAAACATTTTGACAATACAGACATCTGTCATGTGTTAACCCCCTCCCTTGTACATCTCCACACAATAATTTTAAATAGGTAATGTACCATGTATGGCACATCATTGAAAAGGTAATTTAATGGGGGATTTAGAAATATTTCTGTACATTGCGTTACTTAAATTTTATCGCCCTCTAGCGGGATAAAAAACTACTACGTATTATAAAGTGTGATACTACAATGTGTAGTACATAATTAAGAAGGTAATTTTATGAGGAATTTAGAAATATGACTGTTCATTGTGATACTTTTAATTGTACCGCCCTCTATCGGGATAATAAGAAACTACGTATTTTAAAGTGTGACACCTTATTTGAAAGCAAATTTAGTTACAAATTCAATATACTACATAACATTAATTAATAACATAATATTAATATAAATATCCATATTGCACTTCCAATAGTTTGAAAATTAGTCATACATTATTTTAAACATTAATGCTAACTTTATTTTGTTGCAAGTGCAATATGAAAATATTTATAATAATGTTATGTGGTGCATTTAATCAGTAATTAAATTAGCTTTCAAATGAAGCGTCACACTTTATAATACGTTACAGATTTTTTTATCTCAATAGAGGGCGCTAAAATTAAAAATATCGCGATAAACTCTCATATTTCTGACTTCCTCATAAAATTACCTTTTCAATGATGTGCCGTACATGGTACATTCCTTATTTAAAATTAAGGGGTTGGAAAAGTGGAAGGAAGGGGGTTAACAAATAACAGATGTCTGTATTGTAAAAATGTGTTTAATTGGGAATAAAAATCAACCTGTTTTGGAATTTTCTAAAAATCCAATGATTAATGCCGAAAAACAGGATGAAACTGTTTTGAGTGACCCACTATGTATATTAAAAATGGCTAGAATTATCGAATTAGTTCATAAAACAAAATTTGCTTTAAAATGCATTTTTTACAAGAAGCGCTACATAAGAAAGATCCTTCCATCGAAAAAAAAAAAAAAAATATTGAGCACAGCGCCATCTACATATTGACCTATTTAAAATCAATTTATATCTAAAACTAAAGCTCTCTTAGCGCTCTATGAACTGGCTTTTACAGAATTAAAATATCTCTATTACTTACCAAAATATCCGGCCTGATAATTTTTATTGATACACCCTGTATAGTATCTCTGTACTAAACGGCTTGTTTTGTTCATTATACGTCTTATCTTTCTATGTGGGTACAAAACTATAAAAGGAAAGTTGTAGAGAAAGGTTAAATTCACTCGTAAAGTATAGATTCAGTGAAAATTAAAGAAATCCAAAATCAAAGCTACTCCGTTAAGATCATTTTATGAATTATTTTATAATATTGCTTGCAAGACTTAAATATGTTGTTGAGTGCCTCTACAAAGTAAAATACCTAATATTTGTAGACAAAGTTATAAGATCGTAACCGAAACCAAACGAAAATGATCCCAAAATTTACCGATCTGCCCCATTTACGACATAAAACCCAGAGTAACAGAAGCCCGTTGCCAAATTAAAACGAAACCCGAAACTCACATGTAATAATTATCATCCGCATTCTAATTAACCCAGTTCCCAATTGTTTTTCCAAAATGGGCTAAATGGTACGCGGAAAGTAATTAACAAAACGTAGAAATTAGAAAATGATCGATAGTAACGGGCCAGATAGGGGTTCGAAAGACACAATAAATAATGTCGGTGTCGGAAAGGAAATGTGAGGTCAGGTCGTCAAATGTAAGGATTCGGCGCCCGGTACCAGCAGACACGGCGAAAACCGTCCCGGCACCTTCAGGCGAGGTCGACGGCGTCGCGACAGCCACCCTTTTGTCAAAGCGATACCTACTCGTGAGCTAGTCTAGGCGATAAAGCTATAATTATTTTTGTTTTCGACATATTATATCAGTTTTGTATTATTCACCTCAATTTTTTTGAGTCCAATATTTGAATAAAATTAAAATCAGTGTCAAAAATAAAAATGATACATATATAAGAAGTTTTAAAGAGTGGAGGCAGTGAAAATAGTCCACCTTGATATTATGTGCAGCATAAATTTGGTATTTTAGTATATAGTATATTACATTAAAAGTGTGGAAAATCACTTTTCACACAAATGATGTACAATATTTTTCCTACTACCACAAAATAATTTCATCAAAAAATGTAAAACCAGGTTATTATTATAATAATTAAAATGTATTTAAAAAAAATAATCAACAATAATTGTATTTATTCAATTTTCTTATTTTTCGAAACAAAAAAAAACAAAAAACAACAAAAAATTCTGCAATCACCAAGTTTTGAACGCGGGCCCGCAGAACCGTCGCGTAAGCCAAAATTTAAATTGCAACTACCCTACAACCTGAGCTAATGTGTCTTATGTCAAATGCATTTTAATTTGATTTTAAGTTTAAACAGAATAAAAAGCCAAAATATTGAGATGTGAGATTGTGGGATGCACACCGATTTTAATATTTTCTGCCCAAATCATTCCAACGTCATTTAAAATTATAATAATATTAAAAATTTTTACATAATTTCCCACTAACCAAAGGTCTGCGCTAACTCTTTAACGGTTTTAAACAATTATAATCGGTTTAGTGTCCTTTAACTAATAAGGCCAGATTTGTATGTAATTATAAACTTACTTCAGAATATTTCTTTATTAAATCCTAAATAAGAAAGTTTTCGCGTCACCATAGAACTATTGTATAACTTATATTAGATCCTGAGATATTTTGTAATTGTATAGCTGCTGATGCAGCAGTTGTCTGTGTAATTAGCATTTTAAGTTTCCTGTTGATGAAGATTAAGAAGAGTCGTCTAATTTTCTTTTAATTTCATTTATAGCTTTCGAGTTTAATGATATTTTCGCCCAGTGGCGTAGCCAGGTAGGGGCGGGGGCGACAAACGTTAGATGTTAGCTTCCAGTATTTATTACATAAATATTTGCTAGACACTCCCTGTAGTATTTTTGGATGCGGTGCGTCTTTCGCTGACAAGATATTCTAATATTTGAATGAGTGGACAGACGCAGTTTTAACAAGAAAGAAAGGGAAATATAGACCGGCATTGATACATTCATTATTAGCTGTTCAACCATTATTGATTAATAAAGTTTATTTTTGTAAAATGAATTTCTATTACCCCTTAGCTAATATCAGAAGTTGGGATAAAGAATCTTTTGTTGCGTGGTGTTGTGATGTTCGAATAGTTTCTGTTGTAAATTAAAATTGTGTTAAAATTTTTGTCAAAATGCCGAAAATTAACAGAAAACATCGTAATTCAAGTAGTTACGGCAGTAACTGAACTCTACTTCTTCTTGTTTTTATCAGAAGCGCTCTACGTCATCTAGTTCAACGTCAACTAGCTCTACTGCATCCAAAGAAAATCGTAGAAGCCACAGACGAAAATCTAGAAAATCAAGGGGTTAAAAAAATCAAGATAACGACGAAATTTAAAAGAAAAAGGTTATCAGATAAAAAAAACTAATGGAAATTGGGGTAAGTGAGTTCCTTTAGGGAAAAAGTAACTCTCACTCACAATAATACCAGATTTTGACCGTAAAAATGAAAATATCTATGAATGCTTACATATTTTCGGTGAACATGCCTTTTGATACAAATTTGGACTAGCGAAAGACAAAATTTCAAACTTTAAATAAATTAAAAGTTAGGCGCTGAAAAGTGGTACCTATAAAGATTTGATTATAAACGAAATTGTGCATGGTAAACATAATTGTAAAAATAAAGAGTGTTTTATCAGAATATATTATAGATCGTAATTTTACGGAAAATACATAAATAAAAAAGTTATTGCCGTGTAGACGAAACATTACATTTTTTTAGGCATCAACAATATCGACACAACAAAATAAACGAAATATGTTTGATTCTGTAGGTGGTGTAACTGTTAATAGCTTACTGTGCAGCTATAATTGTATTTTTCTTTAAAATCTCACAAGGATTTAAGCTAAGTCACCAGTGTTACTATGAAATTACATTTTATCTTAAACAAACGCAATCTATAATCTATACAGGATGGCCGATGCAGTATAATTAAAATTAAAAAAGTATATATCGCCGAGCTATTACTAGCTAATATTATCCAAGAAAGTAATTCAAGTTCAAAGCCAAAAAATAAATACAGTTTTAGAATTAGGACAAATAGTCGAAGAAAGGGAAAGTTTTTAATAACTACGATTTAAGAGCAATCCAATTTTTTTAATTAAACGATCCTAGGTGGATTGTAGGCAGTGTAGTTCCTGGTTGTACAATTGTACAAAAAGTTGGATAATCAGTTATGCGGTTGTACTGTTGTACGCACTTTCAAAAAAAAAAGACAGAAATATTGTACAATTTGAAGAGAGAGACAGAGAGAGAGAGAGAGAGAGAGAGAGAGAGAGAGAGAGAGAGAGAGAGAGAGAGAGAGAGAGAGAGAGAGAGAGAGAGATATGCTTTATTGTCGTAAAAAAATTTACAAAAATTTTATAGACAAAGCGTGTAACTTAAATACTAAACATATTACAAAAATAACTAAACAACAGAAAAAACAAACAGAAACAAACAGACAAAATAGGAATAACAATTGCAATGGATATGCAATATCCGTCATTATAATTATTCTAATTTAATTTTTAAATTTAAATTTAAACTTTAATATTTAATTAATGCCATTGTATGTGGAACTCAAATGTCTAAGGTACGTTATAAAATTCTGCTACTGTGTAATATGGTCTTTCTAGAAGAAAAGCTTTAGCCAGTCTTCGGAACTTATCGTATGTATTTATAGATTTTAATTGCATCGGAAGGTTATTATACAATTTTTTGGCATTGTAGGTAATGGAATGTTTTAATAGGTCAGAAGTGGGCATTGTTAAATAAACATCAGTCTCTAAATTTCTTGTAGGATATCTACGAGTCGGTCTTTCGGATAAATTTTGAATGTGCTTGCGAACTAAGCAGACGGATTCGAAAATAAATAGAGCAGGAAGGGTTAGAATTTTGAAATTTTTGAAGTAATTTTCGCAATGTGTCCTACTACTTAAACCAAATACATAGCGGATTGCTCTTTTTTGCAGTTTAAAAATAGATTCGAAAAGGTATACGCTACAAGAACCCCAGAAAGGTAAACCATAGCGAAGGTGAGATTCGAATAAGGAAAAGTAGGTTATTAATGCAGTAGAAGGAGTCAGCTCTTTAGAAACCGATTTAATGGCAAAACATGCGGAGGATAATTTTTTTGCTAAGGTATCTATATGAGCAGACCATTTTAGAGAATCGTCTATATAAAGACCTAAAAACTTGATTGAAGTCACCGTTTGGATCAGATTATTGTTTAAAGTTATAGGTTGTAAAGTACCTCTGTAAGACAATGCTACAGTTTTACTGGTGTTAAAACAAAGTCCATTTGAATCAGACCAGGACTTAATAGTCACTAGATCTTCACTTATGATAGATTGTAATGTCTGCATGTTAGAATTATTCCAGGTTACACTGGTGTCATCAGCAAATAAAGTAATTCTACCACTTATTCTTAAGTCTGTGATGTCGTTGATGAATAATAAAAACAAAATTGGACCTAATACTGATCCTTGAGGTACTCCACTGCTTATTGCTAGATTTGTAGAATCCTCACCATTCGCCCGCACCTGTTGATTTCTATTTTCTAGGTAAGTTTTAAACCATTGTAAAGGAGAACCCCGTATGCCATAAATTTGTAACTTATTAATTAAAATATCGTGATTTACACAATCGAAGGCCTTTGCGAAGTTACAAAATACTGAAGCGGTGAAAAGTTTATCATTAAGTGATGTGTATATTTCATTAAGAACGGAAAACATTGCGTCGCTAGTGCATTTTTTAGGTAGAAAGCCATACTGATGAGCTGTGAGGATGTTATGCTTGAAAAGAAAGGGCAAAAGACGGTTTTTCATTAGCCGTTCTACTATCTTCGATAAGGTAGGCAATAACGCGATAGGTCTATAGTTACAGGTTTTGGTTTTGTCGCCACCTTTATGAAGTGGGATTATTATAGCTGTTTTTAGACAGTTAGGAAAGAGACCAATTTCAAAGGATTCATTAATCAGTGAAGTTAAAATGTTGATTACTACATCCGGTATATTTAGAAATATTTTGGTGGACAGGCCATCAATTCCA
This sequence comes from Psylliodes chrysocephalus, assembly GCA_927349885.1. Lineage (NCBI taxonomy): Eukaryota > Metazoa > Arthropoda > Insecta > Coleoptera > Chrysomelidae > Psylliodes > Psylliodes chrysocephalus. The sequence continues at coordinate 78,967,261 of OV651819.1, read as the reverse complement.
CAGGAAAATTTATTTTGGATGTTGTTTATGGTTTGCACTAGTTCATGCTTGTCTACTGGTCTTAGGAAGAAACTTTCAGTGATCCTTTTAGTAGGTAGGAGGAAGGAGAGAGCATCCTGACTCGGAGCTATGTTAGATTTGATATTTTTACTTACATTTACGAAATAATTGTTTAGTTCATCTGGGCTAGGATTTACACTGTTTGAAGAACGGGTTTTATTCCTTAATTCATTTATTATAGACCAGGTTTCTTTGGAGGAGTTTTTAGCTCTTGCGATGCGATTTTTGTAATAGTTTTTCTTAGCAGATTTGGTGATTTTCCGATACAATATTCTGTAGTTGTTGATATAGTTTAATATTAGGGGATTATCTGTGTACTTTTTAATATACATGAGTGACCTCATATTTTTAGATGATGTTCTTATTCCTTTAGTTGTCCAAGATTTATGACATTTAGTTTTAATGGGGCGAAGGGGGAAAGCTGTATTGAAACAAATAATTATTTTATTTAAGAAGTCTAAAAATTTAGAGTCAATATCTTCAGAAAGACCATTCCAATCAGTAGTTAGACATAAATTATAGAAATTTTTGAAATTATGCTTAGAGAAAATTCTACCTAGCTGACGGACTTTTTTTGGAGCTGTACGGGGTATCAAAAATTTGGCAAATACTGCTTCGTGGTCTGAGAGACCTGAGCTAATTACTTGGTGCTCTACATCAACGGGTTTAAAATCAGAGACTACGTAATCTATAATTGTAGATGTTGTTTCTGTGATTCTAGTTGGAGAATTTACGTGCATAGTGAGACTGAATGATTCAAAAATATTGATGAAAGACTTTTGAGTAGCACATACATTAGCAAAGTCAATATTAAAATCGCCGCATAAAATTTTCTTACTTTTTATAGGCAATGCGTCAAGTAGATTAAGAAGATTCTCTAGAAAGAGGTGAACATTTGATTTAGGTGTTCTATAAATACAAATAATAAACAAATCAATGTTTTTGTTGTTTACAATGGAAAATTCGAAGAAATTTTCAGCTTGTAGAAAGTCGTATTTAGATACAGAGTTCCACCATGGTCTGTATTACTTCTATCATATCTGCTGACGATAGTATATTTTTCGACAAAAACTGGTTCACCAACTTGTAACCAGTGTTCTGTAATAGCAACTATTTGGGGAAACCCTAACTCTTCCAAAAACAAATACAATTCATCAGTCTTATTCCGTATTGATCGAATATTAATTAGAACCATTCTTAATTTACTGTCGGCATAGCCAGTAAGACTAGTTGGGGATTCTAGTTCCCCAGGACACGTCGTATTAATTAAAAATTTTTCCTAGGTGAATCGGCAGTAAAATAACGATGATTGTACTCCCTTTGCTTCTGCAGGTGTATTCTTCGTTCCGCGGATATATATGCTCTGTAGGTAGAGAGATCGTTATCCACTTCAGCTGAGCCAATACCATATAGATCATGATAATCATAATAAATGGTCCGTAAAGCTCCAGGATCAACAGGCAGTCCCTCAGAGGCTAGAAACACTTTTACACTTGTGTTCGTGTAGCCCTCATGACAGACAGATGATGGTTGGTCATGAAGATAGGCGAGGAAGAGCTTGAGGGACGAAGTTGCTAGATATTTTTGTAAAATAGTGTATATCAAAGATTTTCTTCGCTCAAAAAATCTACGATTCATTAAATAGCATGCATGAAAATTAATAAAAAAAAAGACGAATTTTCAACATCGGGTAGTAGGCCATAGTTTGTTCATAAAAAAAGAAAAAGATGAATTAGTGGTTGTACAGTCGAACCTAAAAATGTACAATTTTCACACTGAAAGTTGTACAATTCAGAAATACCTAGGAACAACACTGATTGTAGGGTGATCGGACACGTAAGTAATTTTTGGCGGGAAAACGTATATAATTGAGTTATTTTTGTATGTATATTACTTATACAGGGACATAAGTAATCAATGGAGTATTGAGGATAGGAAAGGAAAAGGTAAAATATGTTATGTGAATACATTTTAAAAATAATTAAGAAAAAGTTGGGAAAAGTACCTTTTACCAGTTTTCGATCGCCCTAGGTAACTTAAAATTGCCGATGGCAAGTAGGTAGTAAAGGCAAATCACAACCTAATTGGTGATTTTTCAGTAGATAAAACAATTAAATCAATAAGGGACCGGTTTTGGTTTCCTAAAATGTGAAAATTATTTAATAATTATGTCAAATATTGCCGCAGTTGCCCATATTATAAAGCTCAATCACGTAAGAAACCAGGGTTCTTATTTGCCATTGTAAAACATTTTCGTCCATTTCATAGTATGGCAATTCATAGAAACGAAAAAGGGTACAAGGTATAAACAGCAGAAGTTTCGTGTAAAAAAAAAGGAATCGACATTATCATACAGCTGTGGGTATATATGGCTAGATCAAGTGTAGAGTTTGAAAGGTTTAGTAAAACAATTTTAGATGCCTTGGCCGTTAGTCGCAAGTGAAGCTAATACTAATTTAGACGAATGAAATTCTAATATAAAAAAGACAACCAAGTATCAAAAGTATCACCAATAAATCAATATAATTATATTCCATAATGAAACAAATAAAAGTTGCGAGAAAAATTTAAAGGTTTATTTTTTAATGTACAGGAAGTTATTGGTTACGATCGGTAGGTACAAGGTAAAGACTTACAGAGTTTTATCTTGAAACAATACTGTAGAAATTACTTATTATTTCTAAAACATTGTATTTGAGAATAACAGAAATTATAAAAGTATTTGTAAATTATCTATTTCTTGTTATAGTGTGTCAAAGTATTTGTTTGTAAATATATTCACCTCTTTTCTAAAGACTTGAATGAAAAGCCGACACTATAATTGTATGATTATTTTTCTGAAACTTCTAAACAAGCAAAATGTTTTATGTTGACGATGCACATAATGCAAGGTCTTGAATTCGAAAACTAATGTCAATAGTCCAATAAATAAAGGGATAAAGTTGGACTTAATTACGCCCTATTTTCATCTTCCGGTTGGAAGTAGCTTTTGGTACCTCATTAAACATGGGACAAAGTTTGCGTGGAAAACGCGTGCGATGGCCGAGAAAATGACCCCAAAAGACCAGAAAAATTGAAGTTCAGTTAATTTTCTACAAAAATGGTCCATATGATTTTTCTCGAAAATTTGCCCGGTTTCGAGAAAAACGGCACCAAGCGCGCCTTGAATAATGAGCTTCTGTGTTGTATGCCGGAGAGCACAGTTCGTGTATTTACACATCAGCGGGGGGACAAATTATTTAATAACTTTGTTAAAAATGCATATTTTCTCATGATTTAAAGTTCATGTGAAAGAGGAATTCTGCTGCTATCATAACCTGTGACTTGAGTCACGCTTGCAATTTTGACCTCGCCAGGAATTTGTTGCTATTTTTTTTGTATTGCACTAATTTCCTCAAAATTTTCTTGATTATGGGTCCTCATAAGGTCCTTTGTCATTTGTGAAATTTGTATACCCTAATTTTTTGGAATTTTCATTTAATATTTGTTTATTGAATCCCAAATTTTTGCTGTTTTCGGAGCGCGGGGAAATTTTGTGAACAACCATCAATTAAAAATTAATACATGATCGGATCGGTCTCTATGGTACATCATTCAAAAGCTAAGAATGTCTACTTTTCGATTGTGCAATTACTTTTTTTGACCAAGTCGTCAATTTTTCAATAAAATTGGAAAACGCGAGCTCAAGGAAAAAACGCACTTTTTTTTTGGTGGTTTTTTTTCTCCCTGCTATTTATTTCTAACATTTTAACACCTTAACTAGTGTAACGGGGGAATTCCCACCTTTTCATCGATGTATATAAGTCATAGCTTTGATACCCCGGGAAAAAACCAGTGTATCTAAATGTGCACGCTATAATTTGTTACTTTCGTTCCTCCCGTCGTTCGTCGTGTGTGCGCTCTATATGGCGCTCCTGTCGCCTGCTAAAAACCATGCGGCCACACTTGGAGGCATAAGTGAGGGGCCTAGTATCAAAACCGGCAATATCCCACTTTCATAGTTTAGAGATATTTACGAATAACTACTGCTGCCTTATTATTTTTGCTAGATAGTTGGAGATTATTGAAAACGGTAGTTTACTCGATTCTGAACAATAACTAATAGTTCTATTACTTAGAACTGACAAGGTTTTTCCAAAATATAATACAAAAATATGGAGATTGCCGGTTTTGTTCCTAGAGGTAGGACATTGCTGGTTTTGATACCGAAATGTATAAATAGACCCGAGAAAAAAGGCAATGAAAGACGAAGTGAGTGCTAAACTAAAACTGTATTTTTCTTTAGGTAACAACATAGTAGAAAATAATATCAAAAATTAAACCAATACAGATGGAATCTCTGCAATGAATTCGCAAGAGAGTTCATCATCAACAAGTTGATTAGCTTCTCTGTCTTGGGTTTCCTCCGACTCTTCAGGATTTTCTGTGTGGCTCTCCAACATTTCCTCGCTGGGAACGATATCATTATAAAACATCAGTTCATCTAGATCTCTCCACTTTTTGCCAAAGTGTTTGGTCAGCAATTTGTTCACGTCATTTAACTTCAGACTGTTGACCTGAGGCAGGCCGGCGTTGATTAGATCTGGTTTAATCATGCCAATTGGTTTTCCTTTTTTTGTGAATCCCCTAAAGGTTTGCAAGTCGCTCCTATAATGGACTTCGCCTCTTATTAAAATATTTCCAGACTGGCATCTCTTCAGATAAAATCGTTTCGTATTTTTAAATTGGAAGTGCCATGATCCTGGGGGTTTCAGTACCTCTTTAACGCTTTTTTACCAGTCGTAAACAGTACAGTCTGTACCTAAACGAATGGGAGTCGCAATTTTTGAAAAGATTTCAATGTAGGTGTTAGGTTTGGTTATTACTTCCAGTTTTTTAATGTTCTTTTCGATGTGACCAAACACCCTGTCTGCTGGAAGAAAGGAATGCCCCACTACGGGAAAGATGACTTCCAAATTCTTAATATTTAACGGGGCATTATTTGCTAGCAATTTGGAGCACATCCCTATAAGAGGGCTATTCTTGTTTTGGCGGCTACATCCATCTGCCATAAGCCTAACCGTGGTATGGTGAGGGCCAAACTCAATTTTTTTCAGTCTATCATATACAGCTGATGAAACCTCATTGGAACTTTTTGCGAACTCATTTTCGGTCCATTAGTACGAAAAAACATTTTCTGGATTAAGCTTGGATTTTGATGTACCGTCTACAATCGTAAAGTTGTAGAGGTACAACTGCCTTGAATAATAGGCTGTTTGGTCTGGCACCTTTGGTAGAACTAAGTTTTTCTCGTAATCGAAAGATATGGTTACCATGTCATCTCTAGCTTCTTTAAGTAAATTGAAAAAAGCATCTGCTCTCAGTTTGTGAATTTTGTTGTCTGTTGAAAGTTTTTTCTTTTCTTCTTCATCTTCGCAACGTTTGATTCTTTCAGCCAATTCAAGGCACGTGGAACACACGTCAGTTCGCGGTGTTGTGAAACTCAAATTATACTTTGTGTTGAAAATTGTTCGAAAATACGACAATTTTACTTTTTCTTCTGGACTGCACTGCTGATCATACATGGTGTGCATTTTTTGTATCGATAAATCTGAAGGAAGGTATAGTCTTTTTGTACTGGAGCGGCAATAGTGTGATTCAATGCACTTGAAACTATTGATGAACTGTTGAACCGCCGCTTGTTTGTCTTCGTATTTAGGAGTTTTTCGATCTCCACCTCTTTTTTCTATTGGTGCTTGACCACTGGAAGTAAAACTCTTCATGACGTGGCTCACACGATGTTTTGTAATATCAAGTATGTTTAAAAAAGCCGACTGGCATACGGGAACGTTCGCTTTTGAGGAATAATTTCTCACAAAACATTTTACATGGGTAACTTTGGCTTCTCGTGTTCCATTTTTCGGACGGCGACGTTTGCACACATCAACAGAGCAATGCTTTAGAATGAACGAGTCTTGCAATAGCTTGTTTTTTGTCGCATAAAATGCTTCATGAAAGTCTTTAACTTCCTTCATGGTTAACGAAGAACACTGAAAAGCCTTCGTTTTGTGACCACATGTTGGATATTGTGGCAACTGTTTTGCAGAATATCTGCAAAGAAGACTAGACAATACAACTCTATTATCAGTATGAAAAGAAAGAAAATACCTGAGCTTCTTGCGAACATTACATTTCCATGTGACTGGATCACGTTTTCTTTTACGGGCCTTACCCGGCTCAGCAGGAGATGCATTCACTTCCATTAGGTTCTCAGGCAAAACTCAACAATCAACACAAGATTTAACAGGATGAACAACCACAATGGACTAAACGAAAGCAACAAACATAATAGGTATTTGCTATTTAAATGCTATTTCATGTGATCAGCCGATCACATGTCGCGATTCTGATTGGGTGGCATGGAGTTTGCCGATTTTGATTCTGAAAGTCATATGGAGATTGCCGGTTTTGATTCTGATGAGTAGTTTCCAAACTAAATTTATATGGGATAAAACCGTTTTTGTTACCAACTAGAAACATATTCCAATAGTGCACAACGAGACGAAAAAACTGCTATATGCAACACATTTTACTGAAATTTGGAGATTGCCGGTTTTGATACTAGGCCCCTCAAGTGTGTTTGTTTTCTGTCATCATTTTAATAAATATTATTGTTAATTATAGAAAGAAAAATCATAAAAGTAAAGAATATTGAACAAATATTGACGTTTTTCGTTAAAATTAACTTTTATCACCAACCCAAAACATAGAAAGTGAAGATTCAAATCTTGTAAAATTGAAGCAAAAGGTGAGAATTTGTTCATGTTGTTTTTATTCAAGAACATTTGTTTACAAGTAACTATTCTAAGTGAAATCTTGGTCTGCTTTGCTTGTTATAGAAAAATGGAGGTCAACTCTGGTACAGAAGTGTGTTTCCTTTGTAAGGAACCCGTTTCTGCGGATGCTGTCACCGTAACTCGGGGCTTAGAAAATTTTATTTTTGTTAGCAAGGAAAGGAAAGATAAACATCATATTTTTTTGGAAAAACAAACGTCTTTGCAAATGTACAAAGACTGCAGGAGACTCTACATTCTCAAACGAAATGGCAGCTACCGGTGCAACAATTTTGTCTCTGACGCGACCAAAAAATTACAAGAATTGTGCAGCCCCAAGGAAAAAAGAGCGAAGGAGTAATGGATTTGATTTCAGGGCCAATTGTATGTTCTGTGGCTTGCCAGCTTCCAAAGAACATGACAAGATGAGAAGACGTCCAGGAGACGAGTTTGTTGTAATTAAAAAAGAAGAATACCATGCAAAGATCATAACAGAAATCAAAAATCGAATCCAGTACGAATTCTGTAAGACACTATTGGATAGAATTTCAACAGTGGAGCTTGTAAGTGCCGAAGCACGATACCATAAAAAATGTAACCGGAGATTCTTCAGGCCTCCACCAGTTTATGACAACCCTGGACGTCCCAAGGAGTAACATGTTCAGGACACAATGGTTCTTCCGTTGATAAATATATAAATAAATAAAAATATATTTTTCTATAGTAAATGAAACATGAAGAACATTTATAACTCTTTATTCCAAAAACCTCAATCAGTCTGGTTGCAAAAAAAATTGCAAAAATTTGCGGAGAATCTGCAAGAAATAGTTGCTGAGTATCATGGGTAAATATTCTTCACTCTTGAGGCATTTCCAGTTTTCAGTATTTTGCCACATGTGCAAAGCTGATTGCTACTAGTTTCAGGCCAATTGGTGGGGTCCATCCTGCTGTAATTAATCTTATAGCCTGTTTTCCTAAAAATTATATCTTGAGGCCTCATCTGCGAGGAAAACAAGACCCTCGAAAACATAAATATCCTTCAAAAGTGTCTGGTTACAGGGTTTCTTATTTATGGCACCGAGGATTTTCCTAATATATAAAATGTAATGGCGCCATCTACAATTGGTTTCCACAATCCAAAACATTGAAAATAATGGATTTCCAACACCCCCCAGCTCAAATTTTGTACAAAACTTGCATATTTCACGAGTCTCAAAATTTCCGGTTTTTCAACCCGATTTTTTTGCAGAAAATATTAATGTTGCGAAAAAAATTATAAAAACCATTTTTGTAGAAAATTAACTGAACTTTAATTTTTATCTGAACCGAAAATCTCTAACTGCCATATTTTAGGAGATATTGGCTAAAAACCTATATTTCTGGTCTTTTGGGGTCATTTTCTCGGCCATCGCACGCGTTTTCCACGCAAACTTTGTCCCATGTTTAATGAGGTACCAAAAGCTACTTCCAACCGGAAGATGAAAATAGGGCGTAATTAAGTCCAACTTTGCCTTTTTTTCCTCCTTCAAAATACAAATCAGTAAAATGAATAGAGGATTTGATATATCATGCATTTTTCCTTACGCAAGCAAATTAGTTCTACTGTGATTCACATGAGCAGATACTTAACAGAATCTATACAGGGTGTTATTGAAATACACGTACATATTAAAACTGGGTATTACGCAGATCCCCACTGAATGTAGAAAAATATTATTTTTTAAAAATACCCCTTATTAAGGGAGTTATTAATTTTTGAAAATTAATTCTAAAACAAACGTACTTCACTGATATGTTGAGGATGACCTATATAAATTAGGTTTATTTACCTATTTTAAACTTTAACAGTAATTAATATGCAAGTTTTTGTCAAATGATAAGAAAACTAGTCTTGTAAGAAATAACCATGTTGCCAAGATTTTCGAATTAATTTATATTTCCGAAGACTGGTTTTTACTACCCTCGTTATCAAAAAACTAGAATATTTGATAAATGATTGTTTTTAAACTATACATTTTTGAAACTATAGATTATTAAAATTTTAGTTGATTTACGAATCTGGCTAACACGATCGCGTCATTTCCAAGTTGGTAAAAAGTGTTGTTACGATTACTTTTAAATATTTTTTTACGATGCCACTATTTACGAATATTGAACTAACGGATATAGTGCTGGTTTATGGGGCAGCTGGAGAAAATTCTCGGCAAGCACAAATCCTGTATCGCGAACGGTTTCCAAATCGGAGAATTCCGGACTGTCGTACGTTTATTTCAACTGTTCAGCATCTAAGAGACCATGGAAAATTTGAGAGTGTCAATGCAGATCGAGGGAGAACAAGAACACAAAGAACATTGGCGGCCGAAGAAGAAATATTGGAAGCTGTTGAAAACCGGCCTCAATTAAGTTGTAGAAGACTAGGTCTTGAAATTGGAGTGTCCTCATTTGTTGTGTGGCGGACACTTAAAGAACAAGGTTTACATCCTTATCACATCCAAAAAGTCCAGGCCTTATATCCAGGTGATGAAGAAAAGAGAGTGGAGTTTTGTGAATGGATGATTCAAAAATTTGTTGATATTCCTGATTTTCTAAAAATATTATTGTATACTGACGAGGCTTCATTCACTCGTGATGGCGTGTTCAATATGCACAATACGCATATTTGGAGTGATGAAAATCCTCACGCCATTAGGGAAACTGGGCATCAAAGAAAATTTTCAATAAATGTTTGGGCTGGCATAATAGATCAGTATTTAATCGGGCCTTATGTTCTCCCGAACAGATTAAATGGGCCAGGATATCTCCACTTTTTAGAAGATATTTTGCCAGTACTCCTAGAAGAGATACCGTTACAATTAAGGCAACGGATGTGGTACCTACTAGATGGCGCTCCTCCTCACTTTGATTTAAACGTACGGCAGTTTTTGAACATTAGATTTCCTCAAAAGTGGATAGGCAGAAATGGACCTACTAAGTGGCCTCCGAGATCTCCGGACTTAAATCCATGCGATTTCTTTTTGTGGGGTCACATGAAACAACTGGTTTATAATGAACCTATTAATAGTGTTGAACAATTAACCAATAAAGTTAATGCGGTAGCCGAGGAACTACGACAAAATCCAAGACTAATTTCTAATGTTTAAAGTTCTTTGGAAAGACGATTGCAAGTGTGTGTAAATAATAATGGACGGCATTTTGAACAAGTACTGTAATAAATTTTATTTTGAATTAATTGGTTTTGCTACGGCAACAGTGCAATTTCTATGGGTAAGTTCAATTTCGATTTATTTTACTTCTTTAAATATGGAAACTAGTAGGTCGGAAAAGGGGACTCTTCCCCAATATTTAAATTTTAGAATTTAAGGTTAAAATTGGTGCCAATCGTTTTTGGTCATTACATACTATTCCCCATTTTAATATGTACGTGTATTTCAATAACACCCTGTATACTAGGAACTCAATAACAATAACAAATAATATTATGTTCCAGGCGCTTCCAACACTAAGAGCAAATCAGTTTTCGCTACAGACCGGCGTTACATAACAGTGCGGTGTTGACGATGTTGTAGATGTAAATAAAAATAATGTAAAGTAATTAAATACGGTTATTACAAAATTAGTAGTGTAGAACTCTGTAAAAAAAAATACTGACGATGAACAAGGTTTCTGAAGATGAAAAACTCAAGGAAAGCAGTTCCATGGAAATAAATATCTCTAAAACACTATCAGGTGGAAATGTTTTCAGACATAGCACTGCAAAAAGGCTATCAGGTGAAAATGTTTTCAGGCAAAGTACTGTAGAGGACCCATTTCTAAAACACTATCAGGTGGAAAAGTTTCAGACATAGCACTGCAAAAAGGCTATCAGGTGAAAATGTTTTCAGGGATATTACTGTAGAGTCTCGTTTCTAAAACACTATCAGGTGAAAATGTTTTCAGACATAGTACTGTAAAGGGTCTGTCAGGTGAAATTGTTTTCAGGCATAGTACTTTAGAATCTCATACTAAAACACTATCAGGTGAAAATGTTCTCAGACATAGTACTAAATAATTTTCAGGCATAGTATTGTAGAATATCATCTTCAAAACACTATCAGGTAAAAATGTTTTCAGGCATAGTACTATAGAAAGTCTATCAGGTAAAAATATTTTCAGACATAGTACTGTAAAAAGTCTATCAAGTGAAAATGTTTTCAGTACTCGCTATCTAAAGTCAACAAAAAAAAAATTAATATTTGTATGGTGATAAATTATTATTATTCCAGATATTTATATATCAGATATACCTTGAGGACAAGGTTCACATCTAGGATGGCCGGATGTTAGCTTCCAGTATTTATTACATAAATATTTGCTAGACACTCCCTGTAGTATTTTTGGATGACACAAGATATTCTAATATTTGGATGAGTGGACAGACGCAGTTTTAACAAGAAAGAAATATAGACCGTCATTGATACATTCATTATAAGCTGTTCAACCATTATTGATTAATAAAGTTTATTTTTGTAAAATGAATTTCTATTACCCTTTAGCTAATAGGCGCCACTTAACGATTGGCACTTGGTGCCTATACACACAATAAATAGTTACTTTTATTACACCCTGTTACATTTATTAAAATTGTAAAATATTTCGAAATATATTTTTAAAAAACAAACACCTTATTTGTTTAAAATGCCTCAAATATTGTTTATTTATTTAGTCCAAAGTTAGGGTAAAATAAGGTCGTAAATCATAACGAATGATATCTTCAAAAACAATGCGCGACGCGGTAGTAGCGACGTTTAGATGGAAAACCCACTCATGCAACACGTCGCGCGCGACTGATCGCGAGGCATCGCGCGCGGCAATACTTTAGATGTTTTTGAATGACTCAAAGCCCATTAAGAGGGAAAACCCACTCACGCGACATGTCGCGTGCGACCTGCCGCATGCGATCTTTTAGGTGCGATTTTTAACAGACGACAAGCAGCGATACAGACGTTCAGTATCAAAATAAAGGTGGAAGAAGTAGCAACGGTGTTGTTTTATTCTGTTCGTTGTCGAAAAAAATTGAAACGACGTAGGTATTGAGTTCATCCATTATTTATAGACCCTTATCTAAAAGGTGCATTTAATTTATTATATAAGGATTTACGTCAACACGAAGATAGATTCTTCAAATATTGCAGAATAAGAGTAGTGTCATTTGACGAACTGCTAGCGCAGATTCCCGAACAAATATTTTTGTCGCTATTTTATTTCAATTAACTGTTTGACATTTGAGGTCGGTCTTGAATATTGGATATAAATTCATCTATATCAATACAACTGTCGGACATTTTTTCACTGGAACTGTCGAAAAGTTAACAGAAAACTCTAACTCTCAACTGGCGTTTCGCACGCGATTTGACGTTTGTATGAGTGATACTCCATATGAATCCATGATAACGCTGTCCGCGTGCGACAGGAAAATCGCGAGCTTGTCATTTCTAATTTTCAGCCGCGTGCGACCACGTGACAAAACCGCGTTAATTGGCTTTCAGTCATTTAAAAACATTTAGAGTATTGCAGCGTGCGATGCCTCGCGATCAGTCGCGCGCGAAGTGTCGCATGAGTGGGCTTTCCTTTTAACGCTTCCCTATAACTTCAAATCCCGCGATTTTCCTGCCGCACGCGGCTAGCGTTATCATGGATTCATATGGAGCATCACTCATACAAACGTCAAGTCGCGTGCGAAACGCCAGTTGATAGGTGGAGTTTCCTGTTAACTTTTTATCAGTTCCAGTGAAAAAATGTCCGACAGTTGTATTGATATAGATAAATTTATATCCGATATTCAAGACCGACCTCAAATATCGAACATTTAATTGAAATAAAATAGCGAAGAAAATATTTGTTCGGGAATCTGCGCTAGCAGTTCGTTAAATGACACTACTCTCATTCTGAAATATTTTAAGAACTTATCTTCGTGTTGACGTATATTGTTGAATTAGGTGTATCGAATCGTGGTTTTTAGAGAAAAATAAGGTATATTATGATGACGTTATTAATTTATTTTTTTTCAAAAGTCAATATGACAAAAACAGATCCAACAAAAGATAATAATTAACATATAGGGAGAGGTAAAAACTATGAACATTAAAATCCTAACATTCTCCCCCTTTAAAAGTTACATCAAATATCTTAATTAGATTTAAAACGCTGTGGTTCTTTTACAATGCGCCCACTTCTTGTCGTTATAACTTTTCTTGTTTCTTTTATAGATGTTTTCTCTTGTTCTGTATTCTTGTCATTAAAGTTTACGTTATTACATTTCTTCTTTTCAGTGAGGGGTGTCTTGGTTTTCGCAAATTGTTCTCTAAATTCATGAATTCTTTCGTCTCGATCAGGTATTTCTAACTGATATAATCTCTGAATAGGTCGTAATACTTCTCCATGTTGCAATTTTATTCGTGCAACACGTGTGATTCCATCTTTTCCGGGGAACAGTTCTAGAATTTTCCTTAAGGGCCACTTCAAACGCTTCACCCCCTCTAGTCCAACGTACACTACTTCTCCTTTTATAAGGTGCTTTGTATTTGTCTTTTTTGTGTAAACTAGCTCGCCTAGATATTCTTTTCTAAATCTGGATCGGAAATCGTCTCTTAATTTTTGTAAATATCTCTGTCTTCTTAATACGTGATTTCTGTCTATGCTGTCCATATCAGGTATCTCGTTAGTAGGTATGTCTTGAATAAACATTAAAGAAGTCAAGGTTGTTAAGCATTCATCTTAATAAATATAAGTTAAAGGTCTGCTATTGATAATTGATTCACAATCACATGTTATTGTTAGAAGTTCTTTGTAGTTCACAGATGCTTTACCCAAATTTCTTTTGAGCAGGTTTTTAATCATTCTAATGAGCCTTTCCCACCATCCTCCCCACCAGGCAGCAGTGGGAGGATTAAAAATCCATTTGATCTTTTTTAGTGTTGAAAATTCTTGAATTTTATTCCAATCAATTGCACTATACAAGTTATTTGTTCCTACGAAGTAAGTACCATTATCGGAGTAAACTATAGAAATTCTTCCTCTTCTTGCCAAAAATCTTCTAAATGCCATAATAAAACTATCAGTTGATAATGACTGTACAATTTCTAGGTGTACTGCTCTATAAACTGCACAGGTAAATAGAACTATCCCCGCCTTTATTGATTGTTTTAGAAATAAAGGCCCTGCTAGGTCAACGCCCGTTATTTCAAAAGCTGCTGCCGTATTTATCCTTTCTTTAGGTAGTGGAGCAAAAGGAGCATCTAAAGCTTTCGATGAAAATCTTTTACAAATGCTACATCCTTTTATTACTTCTTTTATCGTCTGTCTTCCTCGTAAAATCCAATAATTGTCTCTTAGAATACACAGCAGTGTTTGTACTCCGGCATGTTGGTATTGTCTATGTTTGTCAAAAATTAATCTTCCGACTAGCTCATGTTTCGAGGGCAATAAAATGGGATATTTAAAATTGTACGGATCTTCTCCTAAAGCTAGTCTCGTCTTTATTCTGAGCAACCCTTTTTCATCCATGAAAATGTCCAAATTCTTGAAATTGCGGTGATCGTTGAAACTCTCTGTTTGTATTATCTTAAAAACTCTACTTTCTGCTTCGTTTATTTCATCTAAGGTAAGTTCTCCTTTTCTCTTTTCTTCATTTATTGATAAAACATTAAAGTACCGCCTTAACATCCATGCAACCATCCGTAATATCTGTGAAAATTTGGAAAAAAATGTTAAACTTTTGGAAATATACTCTTTTTCTTGGCAAATGGAACTCGTAGCTACAATCTTTCTTTCTTTACTTATTTCTTCTTCAGAAATATCACAAATTTCTTGTTGAGGCCATTCTTCTTTTTCTTTTAACCATTGTGGGCCTTCCCACCAACGAATTTCTAAAAGATGTTTGCAACAACCTCTTGAAGAAATGTCTGCTGGATTCTTTTCACCTGGAATGTGATTCCAGTCTTCAATGCTACTATATTCATTTATTTCTTTTACTCTGTTGGCAATGAAAGTCTTCCAATTCAAAACCACGATTCGATACACCTAATTCAACATATATCCTTATGTAATAAATTAAATGCGACTTTTACATAAGGGTCTATAAATAATGGATGAACCCAGTACCTACGTCGTTTAACTTTTTTCCGCCGACGAACAGAATAAAACAACACCGTTACTACTTCTTCCACCTCTATTTTGATACTGAACGTCTGTATCGCTGCTTGTCGTCTGTTAAAAATCGCACCTAAAAAATCGCATGCGGCAGGTCGCGCGCGACATGTCGCGTGAGTGGGCTTTCCCTATTAAGTGGGGGTCTGTAAGTGTTTATTGTGTTACCGATGACAAAAAGTATTTTTTGTTTACAAAATCGACGACTCATTGGACACGACACCCTAGAGCTGTTAATTCGATATTTGACATCTTCCCGCTATAATAGAGGTTATGGAAAGCATATTGTCTAGTGAAATTTCAAATACAAATGAGAGTCAAATGATTGATGCTTGTGGAATTTCAACTTAGGTATATAAAATCTTTTGAATCTGTATACCTTCTTTGATTTTGGAAACAAAAACTTTTAGTTATTTAAATTATATTATTAAATTATTTACAAATGGTCGATATAAATATATCAGCAGCAATTTCCTTAACTAAATCAACCGTACATACCTTTAAATCATTGAGAAATGACAAATTGTACAATAGCTTTAAAGAGACGGCTAAATAAATTTCAAGTAAGTATGACTTGTCCAATGAGTTCACAAGAAAAAGATCAGAAGATAAAAACCTATCTGGGCACATTGAAAATTGCCCTAGGCAAAATTTTAGAATTTTGGTATATTTTTTTGTACTGGATACATTTATTCAAACACTAAAACAGAGATTTGATGACTTTTTTTTAATCACAAACAAATGTTAATGCTTAGAGGCGGAAAATATCGCTATTTCTGAAGGGCACAAAGGTATCCAAGGAAATAAAAAGCTGATGAACTCGCCAAACAGGGATCAGATCTACCATTCACAGGACCCGAACCTGTATGTGGGATAAGCAAAACCTCTGCTCAACAGGTAGTAAACAGGTGGATAACCACAAAACACCTAATTCACTGGCAACAGATAAGAGGGCACAGAATCAGAAAGCTAAGGGGACCAAACCCACGCATGGCTACTGAAGCACTATAACTCGTAAGGCCTCAAATATCCACCATTGTGGGATTACTAACGTGGCACTGCTTGCTGAAACACCTTCATGTAACTGGATTACACAATGATCCCACTACGTGTAGAATTTGCATGGAAAAGGAAGAAACCTCATACCATGTAATCTTTGAATGCGAAGCTCTTAATGGACGACGTTTCATCCTTTTCGGCCTAGAACCGGAAATAATGCCCCAGGCACACTTGGTAGGGAACCTTTTAACAGGTTGGATGCCACTGTCGCTTATAAGCGTCAGAAAATGTTTTGCGCATGTGCCACTGCCGCTAATAAGCGAGTTATGTGCTTTAATGGGTTGGGTTAGTCAGTTTGGTCGGGATCGCATTTGTGTTAAGTGTATGTTTGCAGGCACTGAAGTAAAGGTATTTAGAGATCAAAAATACACGTGGTTCTTTTTTTTTTTCGCGTTTTTTAGAAATTTTGGGACAATGCAAAGTGATAACGCTATGACAGGGCCTTCACAATTAAAAAGACGCCGTTTTCATAAGTATACGGATGAAGAATTGTTAGAACTTTTAGAAAATAGTGACGAGGAAAGTGATTTTGAATTGGCGCCAAAATCAGATAATGAATGGTTTGGTTTGGGGACGGACTCTGAGAGTGAGAGTGAAGATGAAAACCACAAAGATGTTAGAGATATTTATTTATTGTTTTATTATGTTATCGTTACTAGTTTTAAATCACCCAGTATATTAAAAAAGATATGTATGTCACAGTGACTGATTAGTTTTGTAATTTTTTCTGAATAAAAGTCATTTTTCAGACACAACATTTTTATTTAAAAGACTCTGCTAAACCAACAAAACTAACAGGTTAGGGGCCCAGGACACCTATAACCAGCAGAAGAGACGGCGTAAGCAAAAAAAAAAAACAGAATTGGACGAGACGAAACCAGATGTAAAATAGGTGTACCTAGTATATAGTATAGATATAGACGAAGAAACGAATATGGACGATCTGAAGATTGAAAAGTTAAATTCAGAGAACTATCGATATTGGTCGATGCGAGCCCAAGGTATATTAGAAATAAAGAGCCTATGGACAGCGATTGATCCAGGATTTACTGAAACTGAAATAACAGCTGCCGAAAATAATAAAAAGGATAACAGTGCAAAATTACTTTTATATTTACTACTAAAGAACGACAGTTTAGACGATATTATGCAATGCAAGACAGCGAAAGAAATTTGGGAAACATTACAAAAGATTCATACAAAATACGATACATGGCACGGATTGCTACTTCTCCAAGAATTTGTAAACACCAAAAAGAAATCAGACGAAAGTATTAATGAATATTTAACCCGAAGAAATGGATTGTACCATAAAGTAAAGAATGCCGGTTACGAATTTCTTGAGAAGATACAAGCAGAATTTGCCGTTCTAGGACTACCAGGAAAGTATGAATATTTGGCAAGAAATTTGAGAGCAGATGAAAATGATTTAAATTTAAGTACACTAAAATCAAAGTTATTAGAAGAAGAAAAGCGCCTAGGAAGTGATTCTAAAGAAGTCGACGTAAAAGTACTGGCAATTGAAAATAGAAGCATAAGAAATTTCAATAAAAAAGGAAAATATTTTAAGAACACCCATAATCAGACGACTACCCCATTTTTAAATTCATATCGATACGGAGCAAAGAATAGGAAAAAAATAATCATTGCCCAGTTGAATATATGAAGTGCTACAGGTGTCTTGAATTTGGACACATCGGCAGAAATTGTCCTATATCCCAAAAGAAAGATGAACAAAAGGGAGCAAACTTGGCAGAAAATACACAGCCTAATGATGAATCAGATCAGGGTCCTTCAAATTTTGCATTCAGTGCATTGTATGGCTTAAATACAAAGAAAGAACATTTTGCATGTTTAATAAATCAAAAAACAGGCGCAAATATATGGATTTTAGATAGTGGATCAACTGATCACATGACTTCAAATAAAGAAAAATTTATAAATTTTATAAATTTAAACAGTAAAGTTGAAGTTGCTGGAGGTGGAATATTATTATCAAGTGGCTATGGTGACATTAAGATAAACTTAATAAAGGAAAACGGAGGAACAGAAATAACGCTAAAGAGGGTACTGTATGTTCCTGATTTAAAAACAAATTTACTGTCCTTAAGTTTAGCAAGTGAAAGTGGTTTAAAAGTAATATTCGATTGGAAAACAGCAAAAATTATAACCAAAGATGGAACATTAATAGCAAAATCAACCAAAATAGGAGGGTTGCATTGTTTGAAAGAAGATGAAAGAAATATAGAAACGCGACAATCAGCAAATAAAGCAGTGACGAAAAATAGTATGTTATGGCATAGACGTTTAGGCCACTTAAATATGCCAAGTGTACATAAACTAATGGAATCAAGTGACGCAGATATAGAAGATAATGAAGGTATAATCAAGGAAAACTGTTCAATTTGTTACCAAGGAAAAATGAAAAGGAACTCCTTTCCAACTAAAAGTATGAATAGGGCAATATCGCCATTAGAGTTGATACACTCAGAAGTTGTCGGGCCGATTTCACCACTCTCTAATGGAGGGAATAAGTACATTGTTACTTTTACAGATGACTACTCGAGATATTGCGAAATAGGCTTCATGAAGAAGAAAAGTGAAGTGCTAGAAAAACTTATAGAGTTTAGACGAAGAGTAGAAAATGTACATAATGGGAAAATAGTAAGTTTAAGATCAGATAATGGAGGTGAATACTGTAGTACGCAATTTATAGATTATTTAAAAGAAAATGGGATAACTCATCAGCTCACCATACCAGGTACACCGCAGCAGAACGGAGTAGCGGAGAGAATAAATCAAACATTATTCGACGCTGCAAGATGCATGTTAATCGAATCTGGTGTTCCACAAAAATTTTGGGCAGAAACATTAGCTACAGCGTGTCATATAAGAAATAGAAGTCCAACCGTTACGAATCAAGGTATCAGTCCTATTGAAAAGTGGAAAAAGGGGGTTAAATTTGATTTATCATATTTACGAGTATTTGGTTGCCGAGTATGGTTTGGAAACAAAAAGAAAATATCAAAATTTAGTCCGAAAGCGATAGCAGGCATATTTATAGGATATGATAATTATTCGAAAGCGTATAGAATATGGAATGAAAAAACTGATGAAATTCTTATAAGCCGTGATGTTAAATTTGAAGTAAACGTTTTTCCATTTAAAGCTAAACCAAGCTGCAAAACAAGTAAGAAAAATGATGTAACTTTAAAGATTGATCTTTTAAATACAACTGAAGATATTGACAAAGACATAATAAACAACGATATTGAAGAAAATGAAAGAGAAGGAGAAGAAGAAGAAGCAGATGAAAAAGACGATGGCATCATTGAAAGTAAAGACGAAGAACTGCGAAGCAGATCAGAACGATTATTAAAAAAGCCGAATTGGTTAAGTTATTCGGTGACATATAAAGACGATGAAGATCCACAGGAAGTAAGTTTATGTATAAAAGAAGAAAATTTGGAAGATAAGTATAAAAATCCCATGACTTTTAGTGAAGCTTTTTATGGCAAAGACAAAATATTTTGGAAGAAAGCCATGGGTAAGGAATTTGAAAATTTAATAAGAAATAAAACCTGGACATTTGATAAACCACCAATGTTCAGAAAAGTTATAAAATCCAAATGGGTTTTTAAAACTAAATACAATGCAGATGGAAAACTGGAGAGATTCAAAGCTAGATTAGTTGCTTTAGGAAATACTCAAATGCCAGGCATTGATTTCGAAGAAACGTACGCGCCGGTTGTACACAAGAAAACTTTAAGATTTTTATTTGCCATGAGTGCTGAAATGAAATGGTCAATTCATCACATTGATATAACCGCTGCGTACTTGGCAGCAGATTTAAAAGAAACTGTATACATGCACATACCAGACGGTTATTATGAATTGTATGAAGATTTGAAAGAAAAGTTTCCGGAATTATTAGCAAAAGATGAAATCAGTAAAAAAGGTTTAACATGTAAACTAAATAAAAGCTTATATGGATTACATCAGTCAGGTTTAATGTGGAATAAGACTTTAGACGAATTTATTAAAAGTCAAGGATATATGAGAAGTATGTCCGATCCTTGTGTATACTATGATGGTAATAAGGACATAATTATATCAATTTATGTAGACGACATTCTTTTATTTGGGGAACGTACTGAAATAGAGAAAATGAAGAATCAATTTAAAACACGATTTGAGACTAAAGACCTAGGAGATGTGAAAAATGTTTTATCAATTAGTGTAAGTATAGAAAATGACAGGATAATGTTAAATCAAAAGAAATATGCACAAGAAATTTTATCGGAAATGAATATGACAAACGCAAAAGTAGCAGCAACACCTCTACCAGTGGGAGAAAATTATCTATTAAATGACGACGAACCCTTAGATGAAGATAAAAAGAAAATGTACCAAAAAATAATTGGTAGCATTTTATATTTGGCAACTTCTACAAGAGTGGACTTAGCATTTCCAGCAACTTTTATAAGCCAATTCAATCATAACCCTTCAAAACATCATTGGAAAGGAATGAAACACATTTTAAGATACATAAAAGGAACTCTCGACTACACCTTAGAATATAGAAAAACAAACAAAAAAGCAGAAGCCTATTGTGATGCGGATTGGGGAACTAATAAAATAGATCGAAAATCTTACAGTGGATATGTATTCATAGTTGGAGGAGAAGCAGTTAGCTGGATAAGCAGAAAACAACATTGTGTCGCTCTGAGTACAGTTGAATCTGAATTCATTGCTTTGAGTGAAACAACAAAAGAATTTATATTTCTCAAGAAACTAACTCAAGAAATCAATAAAGAACATCTATTCATGGAACAATTTTTTATTAATATTGACAATCAAGGAGCAATAAAACTGGCTGAAAATCATACTACGTCTGAAAGATCCAAACATATTGATTTAAGGCTGTTTTTTGTAAGAAAATTAATCGAAAACAAAGAACTTACTCTAAAATACATTGAATCAAAGAAAAACCTGGCAGATCAACTTACCAAGGCAGTATCACCGAAAATTTTAAAAGAGCACCTACCGCATATTGGAATCATAGATTCAGGAAGGACATCAAGCCGTAATGAATCAGAGATTCAGGGGGAGTGTTAGAGATATTTATTTATTGTTTTATTATGTTATCGTTACTAGTTTTAAATCACCCAGTATATTAAAAAAGATATTTATGTCACAGTGACTGATTAGTTTTGTAATTTTTTCTGAATAAAAGTCATTTATCAGACACAACATTTTTATTTAAAAGACTCTGCTAAACCAACAAAACTAACAAAAGATAATTCTAATATAATTATCGATACAGTAAACGAAGCAGAAAAATGTGGAATTGAAGAAAACTCAGATAACGAGTCAGATGTTGGAAAAACGACCCTATTGATATGAAAGATTTCCCGTTTGTGTGCAATGAGGCATTCAAAATTGTACCATCTGAAAACACTCCGTTGGGTTTTTTCCGTAGTTTACTGACTGACGATATTTTACAATTAGTAGTTGATGAAACCAATATCAATGCGGAAAATATTTTCTTAACGGTAATGACAAAAGAAAAGTCTAGAATTTGTTCGTGGAAACCAGTGACACAGGATGAATTATTGATATTCTTGGGAATATTTCTACATATGGGTGTTGTACGACAGCCAAGAATGCGTGATTACTGGAAAAAATATCCTTTATTCCACAATAAAGGAATAGCAGGCAGTATGGGTAGAAATCGATTTTTATTGATATTACGTGCACTTCACTTTTCGGGAGATCCTGGACCAACTGAACCAAAACCTGAAGATAGGCTTTACAAAATTAGACCAATGATAAACGTTTTTAATGAAAAAATGGCTGAAGTATTTTCCCCTGGATGTGAGCTATCGCTGGATGAGTCATTGGTGCTTTTTCGCGGCAGACTAATATTCAAACAATACATAAAAAACAAAAAACATAAGTATGGCATCAAATTGTACATGCTGACAAATCCTAGAGGTATTGTTCAGAAATTTGCTGTGTATACTGGCATGTTAGATGATACAGGCGGCAAAGGACATTCTCAAAAGATTGTATTACATTTATTGGGAGGTCATTTGAATGTTGGTCATCATGTTTATCTCGACAATTATTACAACAGTTTTGCTTTGGCCAGAACCCCATTGGAGAAGCAGATTCATTGCACTGGAACATTACGATCAAACAGGAAAGAAACACCAGATATTGTAATTTCTACCAAACTCAAAAAAGGAGCAACTATTGCAACGTATGCCAAAGGGGTTACTATAGGTAAATGGAAGGATAAAAGAGACGTCCTCTATATTTCAAATAAATATGAAAATAGAATGGTTGAAGTAGTAAATAAAAGAAACCAAAGAGTTTCGAAGCCGTTGCCTATAGCGGAGTATAATAAATATATGTCTGGTACTGACCACCACGACCAAATGTTGTCCTACTATCTACATGAAAGAAAAACCATTCGTTGGCCAAAAAAACTTTTTTTCCACATTATTGAAATGATGCTAATCAATGCCTTCCATTTGTACAATAAGTATTCCGGACACAAAATATCATCCTTTGATTTTAGAGTGGCCGTTATTAAAAAACTTTTGCCAACTTCCATGGAAAATAATGCAGAAATACCTAAAAATAACGGACACAGGCTCAGAAAACGAGAAGCTACACCAGGTAAAAAGCAAGTGTCTCGAAAAAGGTGCAAAATGTGCTCAGAGCGACGCAATATACGTACAGATACAACATTTGAATGCGAAACCTGTCTTGGAAGTCCAGGGTATTGTCTCAATTGTAGCATTATAAATAAAATATTTTTACCTATTTTTTTTTTAAATAATTTTAGGTTTTTAAAAATACCAAATTATTTTAATTCTGTAATATTTTACATTTTGAAACACTTTGTTGTCTTTTTTTTTTAATGTGTATTATTGCTTTTAAAACTCATGAATAAAATAATTTCACTTAAGATAGGCTCGACGCTTATAAGCCTTGACAGCACGTGCTAACAAAGTGTGATATTTAGTGCCACTGCCGCTTATAAGCGTCAGTTTTTTGTTTTTCTTTTATCTTCTTTTTTGGATAGGTATCAATTATTTAACATGCTGACAATTAATTTTAGATCATTATATGTAGTTTAACTCTAATTTATCTTTTTGAGACCGGACAAAGTGCATTCAAAGGAGATCGGCATCCAACCTGTTAAAACTAACCAAAGACACATGACTATTCCAAAGATAGTACCTGAATACGGGGGAAAGCAGGGGAATACAATAAACCCAAGAGGCCGCAGTATTCTGGGCCAAAGCTAACCTCACTTGGGGGTCGATTCTCGACTTTTATTCCCATGGGAAAATAAAATTTTCCCATGCGAATTCAGTTGTCGTATTCTCGACATAAGCGGTGGAATATTTTCCAATAAGAAGTATAGGGAAATATTCCCCTGCTTACGAGCATTGAAAATTGTGTTTTCCAATGGGAATTGTACTAGAGTTTGCGCATTAAAGTCAAAAATTTGACGAAAGACCACGCGAAAGACTAAAGATTATTTTGGATATCTTGGATTTTTGGTGATATTGTAGTTAAAACATTTTTTTGGTATATTTTATTTTATTTATGTAGGTATATTATTTTTACTTCTCTTTCACTAAGAAACTGTATGAACCTAAATCAGTAAGAAAATGTGGGAGTTGCTAAGGGACTGGCAAATAACACAAATTGAGAAATTTATAGTTAATTTAATAAGACATTTTCGAAAATTTTATTATTTCCGTTAACGAAAGAATTTCTTAGTTTCTCGAAACTTTCGTTGTTGTTCTATACAAAAGCTACTTTTTCTTTTTTCAACATGTGAAAAGAAAAATTAAGAATAACTCGACAAGTTTTAATTATACATAATCGAATATTTTCACTAGTTCCTCGGTCATGCTATCGATTGCTCGGCACGGCACCTGCTCCAGCGCGGAGGCTCAGCAGGTGATCAATTACCCAAAAACCACAACAAATACAAATAATGCCAACAGTAAATTTGAAAATATCTTTAATGTTATTGGTTGTTTCGAAATATTCGTGGACTTAATATCAGATATACGTGAAACTACTATTTCCAAGGGAATGTCTATTTTGACAAGTTCGAGAATTGCATAACCTATTACCATGAAAATATAAGCAGTGCAATATTTTCTAATGGGAAAATTTTCCAATGATCTTGAGAATCGAGCCCCTGTTTACAACCGATAAAGATAAAGAAGAGAATAAAAAATCTTTGTGTGATTTATTGTATTGTACGAAGCCCGAAGTCCGTCGTCATCTTGTCAAGAAGAGATTGAAAAAAATTTTGATACAGTGGGCTGAGCTACGTGTTTTTTTTCCAGTTCTTGAAAATATGTCATATCTTTGTGTTTCTTATCCAGATGTATTTTATCTAAATGTTCTTTCAATCTCGAAGGTTTCATGGCTTCTTTTGAAAACGCTTTTTGACAAAGAAGGCACATTGGCGATGATAAATTTGTACGATTTTCGATAAACCCATAATTAACATTCCGGGACTGACGCGCGGACTCTCAGTCCGCAGCGCTTTTTATTTGCCGTTTGCCGCGTAACCCACTCTTTCTCAAATCGGTGTATTTCTGTATTATTTAAGCATTAAATTAGTAGTAGTATCTCAAAGTTTGAAGAGTGAGTGTATTTATGTTCTTATGTTATAAAAGACTGCGGAGTGAGAGTCCGCCGCCAGTTGCCAATCCCATTTTTGACCACACTATTAATATATGTGGAAAGTTCATGTGTGTGGAACATTTGACACCTATATGTTTGGAATGTCACAGTGAATAGTTTATAATAAGTTTATATTTTTTTTGTTTAAATTACGTTGATTTTATGTTTTTAGTAGCTAGTTTCAGGAATGTTAAACTTTTCTGATGTATTTCTAATAATGTCAAAAATACATGTTCCTTTATGTTTTTTTGTTGTAAAATTAATGTTGTTTAATTATTTTTGATGCTTTTAAATAAATATACAAAAATAATTGCAAACTGTTTTATAATTGGCTCAAATTTATTATGCGGACTCACAGTCCGCCGCTATCGCCGGATCACAAAAATTTCACACCAGTCCCGGAAGGTTAATATATTTTGCACTATACTGTCGTTTCTTTTGTTTTGTCTCTGGCATGATCAGCACATTACTTAAGTAAAAAAGAACAAACAACTATTTATTTTGGAAGCGCGTGTACCAATAGAAAACTGCTACCGATGCCAAAATGCTAATGAGAATAAAACAAAGCCCTGCCTTATACCCATGCAACATCATGCCGTCAATATGTCGTGATTTTTAGGTGTGCGTTACGTCATTTGACGAGAAAATAACGTTATGGTAACGTGAGAATATCACAGTGAAATGACGTCAATACATATCGTCATTTTGACGAATCGATATCACGTTAAAGTAACGCTAGGCAAATTGACGCCATTATCACGAATCTACCTAGCGTTAAAGTGACGTCTACATTGGGTGTCCCAAAGTTGAATGGAATTATTAAAAATACTAAGCAGATGAAAGTTATTTACTTAATCCAAAAAACACATGAAAAATATAATTTAAAATATAAATTACACTGGTAAATAAAAAAGTTACGAGCAAGAAAACAAAAGAAATAAAATGAGAAAAGAATATTAGAGGAACTGACACAACATACTTAAAATTGTAGATTTAATTTTAATTGGGGGTAAGCGAGAATGTTTAATTTCATTATCTTCAGTGTCATCGAATGACAGCTTTCTAGTCTGTTTTCTTTTATTAGGTACTTTATCAGCCTAAGAATGTATATCTAAGGTAACTTCGACTTTTCCTAATTTGATACATCACTTATCATTATCATCTAAAATAAAAGAACTATTAAAACACAGACCACTAAAAATTCTCAAAGTAAATTGTGTATCTAGTTGTAAAATCTTAGGGGATTACTTTACCGGAGATTGACGTAGTAGCCCCAAAAACTACCTCCTTAGATGTATACATATGGTCTGAGTTTATAATAAAAGTTAATAAAAAAAATATTATATATCCGGTGAGATGATAAAAGGTATCTAAATCAAGCGACCATTTAAATTTTTTTTATTTTTAAATAAACTATTAAAAATACCCTAGAAGAACTTATGATTAAAAAATAAAAGTATAAAATAAGTCATCAATCTTATATTTCTTTATATATTTCTTTATAAAGGCGGCCAAAAGACTTGTTTTTTTAAACAGCGTCAGCTATTTTCTGCTCACCTCACAACTGCCAGACCATCATTATCCGGTTTTTCAAACTCAATAATGCAATACATCTGTAAAATATCAAATTCGGATTATTATAATTTATTATTTTGTCACATTCTATTTTTTTACCTTTTTCTAAAACATCTTATCAAATAAAGTACAATTTAAAAATGCACCACTTTCACGAGGTCACGATTGTCACGAGAATAATGAAGATAGAGGAAACAGGAAACAACAATAACAATTGCCAATATGACATTGTCAAAAATTTTTCAGATTAGTACTAGATTGGTATAAAAAAGTGTACCAGATTTCTTAAAAATGTACTAGGATCGGTTTCCTCTCTGGTTACCTTAGAAATATTATCAATTTTTTAAGATTTATTAAGTCTTTACGGTACTTTTACTAGTTTAATTTATATTAATTACACTGGACGATAGCGGATAATGTACTGAATTTTGTTTCTAGCGTAAATGTTACCTTTAGGATGTAGTAGATGCAATTGTACTAGATTGGCAAAACTCATTGTCATTTGACATTCGAGGATATCGGAATTGGGTTAGCAATACGTTAAAAAGAGACAGGCAACAAAATCTTGAATGATTAATGCTAGAAAACGGAACGTTACGAATTATCCATATCAAAACATAAGGCAACATAATTTTTCCAAAAAATTTTACAAACTGCAGCTAGAACAAACTTTATGTATACCTGTCTATATTGACGTCTAATTAACGTTGCAAAAACGACGTCAAAGTAACCTCATTAGAGAGTTAAAGTAATGCTATGAACGTAAACGTATACGTGAAAATTTACTTATACGCATGCGCATTCAAATATCATTCACGTTTACTTCTACGTACATACGTAAGCTTGCGGGCTCTGGCGTATGCACGTAACGCAAATAAAATAACCTCATTTTAATTGATAAAGAAGAAATCCTAATAACAATTGTCATTATTTGTCATAACACGTAAATGTTACGATGCGTTTAACAACTTCAACTCATATTTTGGACTATAACGTAAACATTATTTTTGAGCATTGACATTCACGTTTACGTTAACGTACTGGAAACACTTCAACTCTCTATTAACTGGGATAGTGACGTTTCTGACGAGTAAACCCAAAAAATCACGTCATAATGACGGCACCTTGCTGCTTGGGTAAATAGATTGGAAATTTGTATTTTTTATTTATCTTCTATCCAACCGAAAAATAGTTGACGAATACAAATCGTATTGTAGCACATACTTTGATTTTCTTTTACTATACGGAGAATGGTCGCACTGCGCAGCTTTCTGAGTGCCTTTTAAAAGGAAATAGAAAACTCCGCCATTTTGAACCGTTATTACGTGTTGCCTACATCTTGGCTTTAATAGGTGCGTTTTAATCATCCGCTTCTGCTTCGGAATTGTCGGTTTTCTTGTTTTAATCTGACAGGTTAAAACGACTAAACCGACAATTACGGAAGCAGAAGCGGATGATTAAAACGCACCTGACATTTTGCTTGCTGCTGTCAGTGTCAGTGAATATTATTTTTGAAGTCACAGTTTATTGCTAAAGAATCAGTTAGCTCACTCGGACCAGTTGAAAGTTCCAAAATAACATCCACTCCAGGGATACAAATTCAGGATACGCAGAAGACTGCTGTTTTATTATAGGCGGTTGTCATATATTGTATTATCCGAGTTGCACAGTGTATAAACTGAAACATTGAGATCCAAAGTGCCGACGCAGAGTGAGCGATCTTATTCTTTAGCTGTAAACTGTGTCACAGGGTTCAAAATGGCCGCGCCCTATGTTGGGCGTGTCGGACCTCTCTCTTGCCTCGTATAGTAATCAAAGTATGTGTATTGTAGTCTATTAACTGAAATAAATAAGGAGTATAAGTAAAAAAAACTAAAGAAATATACCATTTCTTAATTTCCAAAAAAATGTAATTATTTTTTCCTAATTTATGCAAAATATACCAAATGTTTTCAACAATTGCAACGAACACTGCAATAGGCGAAAAATCTTTTAATATCAAGGCATTCCCCACTCGACCATTCACTGTTGGGTTGTAATTAACAAAGCCTACACAGAACACGAGGCGAAATAACCATAGCAGTTAAAGCCGTTGACACAAAAAAAAATAGACTAAGAAATATTATAACTTATATTAGGTCGACCATGTTTGAGGACAAATTGATATACGTAGTATTACTGAATGCGTTTAATATTGATTTGCAATCTGTAGTAGACAAATTTAAGACCATATAAGAAGTAGAAGAATTATTTTGTAAAAGCATTTAGAATTATAAGTTATGACTTAAGTATTTAGTATTACATATATTTTGATTTACGAAAGTGACAGTGTTATTTGACCATATTTTTTAAATAATATAAATTCTGTTTATTTTTGTTTATTATTTATAAAATTATGATCTGTCTTATATAACTCGATTATTCTCATTTTTTTTATTACATTTTATAATACAAAATACTGTATTTTTAATAATAATAATAATGGTTCCTAAAATCATAGAGCGCCCCTTTAAATGTTTGCCTCCTGCGCCCCTTAAGGCTGGCTAGGCCACTGTTTCCGTCGTAAATTATTTCTTTATTTTCAAAATTTTTTATACTGATTTATGAAGAAGTACAATAAATTATGATACTGAATATTTAACATAACCTATAATTGCATACATAGTAAGATATGTCGAACTTTTAGACTTATGGAAAACTTAATTTCCAATTTAATTAAAAAGATAAAAGACCTACTTGCAATCGATTTTTGGTAAATTCAAATTTTTCTTGAACTGCAAAATTTCTTCATCGGTGATAAAACTTTTATCACTATCCACGTCAGACATCCTCCTGTTCCAAACACTTTTTTTTTCGTCATCTTCTTCATGTATACTCTCCGCCCTTCGAGGCATAATTTTCTCTATCCAGTCCTGCACATCCTCCAAAATATTCCTGTGAAATTCCTTATCCACAAGAATTTTCATTGTTTCCCAAAAACCCTCCTCCATTGAAACCGGTAATTAGCAATTATTGACAGGACGAAATTGATGATGTATTTTATTAATGTCTCTCGGACAGTTTAACAAAAACTGTACTATAATAACACCACTGTACTATTATACTCTTCCACTATTAGTCTTTTTACTATCAAGCTAGATAGGATAAACTGAATAACTGAGTGTTGGATAATTTTAGGGTAGGGGTTAAATAGTGGCATTTTCTTATTATTCCGATCAACATCAACATTCTAACGAGGGGTGGTAACCCCATTCTGTAACGTAGAGTGTTGTATATTATACAGAAGTATTCTATAGAGTGGCCAGAAAAACTAAACTGAACGTTTTAGTTTCGTGTTAGTCACTTAACAATAATTATTTCATTTCATTTTAAAACACATTTTGTCTTAAAATCAGACTCAACCCAAAGTTGAAGCCAAAACCAGATACATCCAGAGATATTTGTCATCTATTTTCTTTAAAACGATATTTCGTTATCGCTAACTGTAAAGCTTTTCATCTAAATTCAAAGAAACAATGTGTTTAATTTGTGGATGTAGTAGAGATGAAGTAAAGATGCACTGAAGATTGTTTTCATACTTTGTTGTCATTTTCTTTATTAAAAGAAAAAAAAATTTATTTTATTAATAATTTTGCATTTATGTCTAATAAAATTATCTAATTTAGTATGCTAGAAAATGTGTATTAAGAATTGTAACACAAGAGAATATTTTATTCTTTATTCCCATTTTCAGTGCATCAATAAATTAGAAAAACAAATTGATTATAGATAAATTGGATCTATATATTTGAACTTCCCGGCTTTATTTGGCTTTTAAGCAAAATTTTAAAATCGCTGGCTGTCTGTAAAGAAAAAGGCCACTATTAAAGCAGAAAGTATACCATTGCTCTTTGCTTATATCTTGTGGTACAATCGTCTACTTAATTACTTAGAATATAAAGAAGAAAGCCTCCGGGTGAAGAGGAGAGCCGTACACCTCCCACGTAAATACAGAACATTTTTAGAGAGGCCACCCAGTTTAGCTGTACAAACACAAGCGCAGAGAATAACTTTGTTAGAAACTGCAACTGAACTGGGAAGGCCTCTACATCGTTCTCAAGAAAATTAAAGACCTGATCTATCGCGTTCAGTGGTCAGCGAGAAGTAAACTCAAGGTGGTTCACATTGAAAAGTTAGCGCCATATTGTAGTGCAGATTTTCCCCATTGACATGAATCAGGTCCCAGTATTCAAGTTACTCGGGACAAATAACACAGGTTTACAAAAATATACCGGACTATTTGACCAGATCATGTTATTCCTAGTTATTTTGGCATCCTGAATCCAATCCCGAGATCAGTTTTGCCCCACCACGACAGAAAAACCAGATAACAAGGTCATTTAGAGGTCAAAATGGTGATTTTTTGGAACTGGTTCTGGGACAATTTCTTAAGCGATCAGCTAAGTTGAGTGGTAACTGTGTAGGTCTTGAATATCTTCCAAATCTCGACCAGGACCAGCTCAGAGCCAGCCATGTAGATAAAATGTTGTCATGATCGTTGTATCTCGCAAATTTCGGTCTCTCTGCCAAGGCGTTCAATTTCGGCGATCCATTTGCTGTGAAATAATGCCAGTGAATCCAGCACTGACCCAAATGGTCCTAAAACCTTGTCAGAACATTGGAATTATGCTCAAGTGATTCGAGGTATTCGAGCTCGTAAATTTTACTTCTTTTGTCAACACGTAGAATTTTGGCGGTTGAGTTATCGTCAGAATCTCAGAATCTCCAATTGATTTGGACCATGACAGCAAAAATGAGCTGCTCCAAACTTTAAAGTTCAATCAAATGAAACTTAATGACTGTTAGCTTATCGTTTCAAAGAGAAAGGTTGTCTAGAGACAGGAACGATAGAAACGTATTAGAGAAATAGGGATTAGCCTTTTCGAAAATATTATAATCAACATGAATCATTAGTATTTTGCAGATATATAGAAGGTCTATTCGTTGAATTTAAAGTTAAATATGATTCGGACGATTGGCGGCTCTTTATTGACTCATCGAAGAGGAGATTAAAAGCTGTTTTGTTGAACAATGGCAATAACCTAGCGTCCATTTCAATAGCCTACTCGACGATATTGAGTGAGAACTACTGCAATATGGACTATTTGCTCCAAAACATCAATAACAGCAGGTACAAATGGAAAATATGTACGGAGTTGAAGATGGTAACAATACTTTTAGGACAACAGAGTGGATTTACAAAATACTCTTGTTTTTATGTGAATGGGACAGTCGATCTCATAATGAGGATTATCAAAGGAATGTTTGGCCATCAAGAGACAATTTTGTTGTGGGTCAGATGAACATATACTAAGTGAAATCAGTGGATCCCAAAAGTATTTTACTACCTCCTCTTCATATTAAATAGAGGTTGATAAAATAATTCGTCAAGAAGTAGCGAAGCCTTCCAATATATCTACCAAAAATTCCCAAAGTTGTCAGATGCTAAAATCAAAGAAGGTATTTTCAATGGGCCGCAAGTACGAGAACTTATAAAAGATACAGAATTCCCGAAGAAGATGGCGTTAGATGAGAAAGAAGAATGGAAGAGCTTCGTGAATGTTTCTCAGAAAGTAATTGGAAATACTTAACACCCAAACTATATGGAATTGGTGAAGGGCTTGCTCCAGAACTATAAAGCCGTTGGATGTTTAATGAGCTTGAAGGTCCACTTCTTGGATTCAAATTTGCGAAATTTCCCAGGAAACCTCAGACATTTTAGCAAAGAACAAGGTGAAAGATTCCACCAAGATATAAAAGAGATGAAAAGACGCTACCACGGTTTCTGGAACATTAACATGTTGGCAGATTACTGTTGGAACTTAAAGAGGGATGCCAACAAGGGAAATAAGAGGGAGTTTTAATCAAACCTGCAGACGTACAGGCCCCTTAAACAAGCACGCAAAGATTGAGAAATTGGAAGGGAAAAAATGAGAGGCAAGGGGAATTACTATAAACAGGCAACCCGAAGGAAACAGTATCTCCAACATCCCCGTCGTTGTTCCTGGGTAATGCTAATAGCAGAACTGAGTTTATCAGTAGACCCTAAGTCATAGTTGCAAATATTATATGACAGCCACACCAATTCACTTGGTGGAATGTGACGTCAGGGGGATTGAATTCCAATGGCCTGTCTCAGCATAACAAAAGTTGCAAACTCTGAAGTTGCGGGTTGGGTTTCTCGGACCTTTTTCTGCAAACTTAGTTTGCCCAGGACAGTATACTTAGCTTCACTCAATTTTTGGATGATATTCTAGGAGCACTTTTACAAGTGCTGAAACTAACTGACGATAACCCAATCGCCAAAATTCTACGTAATGGCAAGGGAAGCAAAATTCACCAGCTCGAATACCTCGAACCACTTGAGCATAACTCCAATGTTCTGTCAAGGTTCTAGGACCATTTGGGTCAGTGCTGGATCCACTGGCATTATCTCATAGCAAATGAATCACTGAAATTGAACACCTTGGCAGGGAGATTGAAATCCGCGAGGTACAACGATCATGGCAACATTTTATTCACATGGCTGGCCCTGTGCTGGTCTTGGTGAGATTTGGGGACCGCTTTCAATATTTGGAAGGTATTCAAGACCTACACAGGTACTTTTCAATTTATCAGATCGCTTGAGAAATTGTTCCAGAACCAGTTCCACAAAATCACCATTTTGACCTTAAAATAATCTTGAAATCTGGTTTTTCTGACGTGATGGTGCAAAACTAATCCCAGGATTGGATTCAGGATGCCCAAATACATACCTAGAAATATCATGGTTTGGTCAAATAGTCCGGACTTTTGTTTGTAAACCTGTGTTATTTGTCCCGAATAACTTTAATACTGGGACCTGATTGATGTCAATGGAGAAAATCTGCACTACGATATGGCGCTAACTTTTTAATGTAAACTACCTTAAGTTTACTTCCCGCTGACAACTGAACGCGATAGATCAGGTCTTTAATTTTCTTGAGAACAATGTATAGATCTTCCCAGTTCAGTTGCAGTTTCTAACAAAGTTATTCTCTGTGCTTAGGATTGTACAGCCGAACTGGGTGGCTTCACTGAAAATGTTCTGTATTTACGTGGGAGGTGTACGGCCCTCCTCTTTACCTGTAGGCTTTCTTCCAAAACAAAAATCAAGAGTAAGCTTTATCTCCTTCCAAAAAATTACCATTTTGACTTCTAAATGACCTTTAAATCTGTAAAACTGACCCCAAGATTGGATTCAGGACGCCCAAAATACCTAGAAATACTATGGTTTGGTCAAATATTCCGAATTTTTTTTTGCAAACCTGTCTGGTTAGAGAGGAGGGAGAAATGTTACCCTGCATCCTGTAGTAACCTGCAGCTGATATAAGTAAACATTCAAATAAAAAAAGATGTCGCTATCGCCCTACAATTTTTTGTTATTTCAAGCGTGGCTTTAATCCCTCAGGTAACCTTAATTATAATTTTCTCGATGGCTCGCTAGAAAATAAATGTTGTCTTCTTTATTTTCTTAGATTATTGGTAAAATGAATATACAGATTTACTTTCTTGAAGTGTTTGTTCTATAATATCAAGTAGAATATAGGTAAAGTGAGTTGAATGTTCTATCTCATCGTCTTCCGCTGCTGCCTATTGTGGCTCATGTCTAACCTACTGCTTAAGCCGTACCTTTTGATTACGGCCATGTTTAAGTTGGTTGTGACGTTTTTAAAGTAGATAGATAGATTCCATTTGGGTGAATCTAAAGATCTGGAAGCTAATTATTTTAAAACTTGGGTAGGTACATAGATTATGCTTGTCGGATCATTTTCCACGGCTGCAGAATTGACAGTCTAACTTTAGTTGCAAACCTATTAGTCATTAGACCCGTAAGAAGCATATATCCTTGCTTACTCCGCTCCTGGATCTAATCAGACTCATTCATAGAAGGGTTGGGTATAAATGAGTTAGCCCTCCCCAGTTCGTGCTACCCGCTCTGTCCATTTTGACATGGTTTCTTTGGCAGTGCTTTTTGCAATGCCAAGAATTGATTCTGCTTCTATAAATTCAGATTCGTCTACTCTTTTAGCAAGTGCGTCGGATTTATTATTTCCCTTTACACCTGTATCTCGGAATACTGATCATAGTAACTTTTCCGGACACCGGGAACTTAAGGGTGTTTATATCGTTCCAAACCAGCTTTTAAATAACTATTGTGAACTATTGGAGTTTAGCTCGGATAAAGAATAGAGTTTTTTAATTAATGTTAAATATGTATATCTAAATTAAAATTGGTAATCAGGTAATCTTTGAAGATATAATATTTTAAAGTATTTATACAATTAATTGTCAGCATTTAGGTGGGGCTATATTTTAATGTCCTTCAATAGTTTCCCAGGTTTAGGTATTAAAATTACTTCTTCTACTTTCCAATAAGTGAATAGGTTTTTTTTTTAAATTGTAAATATGTCTTGAAAAGATATGTAAGCATGACAGTTTTTTTAGACATCTTATATTTATCAGAACGCAGTATTAAATATGTTGTCTAAAAGAATTTAGTAAAAGTTTCACTTGTAATTGTCCAACAGATGTTTATCTAAAATGTTAAGCATGTGAACATATTTAAAGCTCTCTGAGGTTAGTTCTATTATGGAATAGTAAATTAAAACGAGTTTATTTTGTAAAGTTAAAAGTCTGTTTTTGCCACTATGTATTTTAGAACCAACGACCCAGCACAAGGTGAGTTACATTTTGCATGTGAATTTTACCTTTCATAATCAACTGTCTTACACAAAAATGCATTTCGAAATTCAATAGACTACAGACGTTTAACAAGCACCAATTCCCTTGAAGTCGATATTTCACGCGATGACAGAATGATTAATCGAAAAGTTGCGCAGTAGCCGTCTGCCACTTTTAACATTTGAAATTTGTTTGTATTAGGAATATTAGTGCAGCCTACTTGTTCTGTTTTTGTTGTAATAATTAAAATAATTTATTATAGAGGACAAATTAGCCGTCAAAATATAATGTCGTTTCACTAGTCATAGAATGAGTATACAAACTCCGAATTAAAGTAAAATGTTTGTTTTTCGAGACGTAAATAATATTACAGTTTATTGAAATATGAACACAAATTTAATACATGGATTACATTTACTTACTTAAATATACTAAGTGACATAGAAAACAGAACACCCAGTATTAATGAATTTATTACAAAGAATTTCTAGGAATATGTTTGTTTAAGTTAGAATAAAAAACGATCAGTTTTTCAGCCATATCGATAGAGTGGTTTTTGTGTTATCGTCCTGTTCTCACAAAAAAGTAAGACGCGATAATTGTGTTTTGTAGCTACAATTCGCATTTGATCGTCGTACAATACTTTGTGAAGAGCTTTTTGATTTGTTTATCTTGCCTAGAGTGAGAAGACGAGAAAATTTTCTACAGCTTAGCGAGTTTGATAGGGGGCGAATAGTGGGCTTACGCGAGGCTGGTTTGTCCTTCAGAGAAATAGCCACGAGGATGCACAGAAATGTAAATACGGTGGTGGTTTGTTGTCGGGTATGGAATCAAGAAGGCCGTACACGAAGAGCTAGAGGTACAGGACGTGTCAGAAGAACGGCCCCACTCCAAGATCGCCGCCTTAGGCTTTTGGCTCTACGGGACCGCTTCACGTCCACAAGGTCAATTGCTGACCAATGGTTTGCAGAACATGGCAGGCCAATAACAATGCGAACTGTTTATCGCCGTATCAGAAGTTTCGGACTTACGTCATACCGTCCTCAGTTTGTCCTACCTCTCACTCCTAGGCACCGAAGTGATCGACGGGCTTGGTGCAGAGAACGGCTGAACTGGGACCATGAATGGAATACCATTGTCTTTAGTGATGAATCCAGATTCTGTTTGGGCATGCATGATGGACGTGCAAGGGTGAGAAGGCGGCTTGGTGAAAGACGAGATCCTCAATTTTTCGTGGAAAGGCATGTGCACCACACTGTCGGTATTATGGTATGGGGGGCCATTACTTCTGGAAGTAGGTCACCTTTGGTATTCATCAGAGGCAACATGACCGCCGTGCGTTACATCCAGGAGGTGGTGGAACCACATGTTCTGCCTTATATTCGGACGCTCCCCAACCCACTTTTCCAACAAGATAATGCACGACCACATGTAGCCAGAATTACGTTGGCCCATTTTGAAGAAAATCAAGTCGATTTGTTGCCTTGGCCCCCTAGATCTCCCGATCTTTCACCCATAGAACACGTCTGGGACATTATGGGAAGAAGATTACTCCATTTACCCCATCCTCCTCAGACTCTAGCGGCACTTCAGCATGAGGTACAAGTTGCCTGGGATGAGATACCTCAAGAGGAAATCGACCATCTTATTAGGAGTATGTCCCGACGTGTTTCTGAGTGCATAAGAGATCGTGGAGGACCAACACACTATTCATTTTTTACTTTTTTCCAACGGTTGGATTTTTCTTACATTTTGATCAATTACTTAACTAACCCAAAGACACATGTATACTAAAAATGATTGTAATAAATTCATTAATACTGGGTGTGCTGTTTTCTATGTCACTTAGTATATATTGAACAGACTTTGATATATTTTTAACATTAACATTAAAAACATTCTAAATTACATTAATTTAAAAAATAAATTTATAACTTTTCTAAAAATAAATTAAACTTTCTTATAAAGGAAAAATAAACAATTTGCACTATTTACAAAAAATCTACATTGTTAGAGTCAGCGAATTAGGATATCGCCGCCACTGGGGTCGACGGTACCACGTCTGCCCGTTGCAGTTTCCAGGACCAGGAGAAAGCGGGGGCTTGACTTTCGACGAGCCAAACGCGATGAAGTGATAGGCCTTATGCCCTTTAAATACATTTTTTATTTTATTCCTTAATTAATTACATTTCAAACACTGTTTACGAGATATTTAATAAGACGTTATAAAACCACGTTAACACGAGAAATGAAATCTTGAACCGAAAATTATTTTTTAAAAAGTTTTATTTTACTTTTATTTGCTTTGAATGCTAACTAGGAACTGACTAGGAACTTGCTTTTACTGATTAAAACTACTTTTTTCTACTACCGTGCGTAAAGTACGTACTTTACGCACTCCACGAAGTGTGTAAAGTTGTGCTTTTTTTCACTAGTGCGTAAAGTAAAACTCTTTACGAACTAGTTAAAAAAAGTAAAATTTGACAAAATTTGTACATAACAACAAAATATAACGTTTTATTTTATATTAACATTTTTTTGCTATCTCCTTCTAAGACAAATAAATAAATAATTTTTGCTTATATCTATTTAGTGTCCAACAAATTATCAACAGTTTATTTTAATTATAATTTTCTCTAAATGTCATCGATTTAATTAAAAGTAAACATACAGTGGATGTCGATTTTGGTAAAAGTAAGTTGGCCGTGGCTGTGTGGATTAGAAGAACTGTCAATCTCTAAACTTTTAATTAGTACCTAGCTTATAACAGAACACGACAAAAGTATACTTAAGTTCAAGGTTAGATTCTAAAGCCAATTTAGCATTTTTTTAAACTCAATCAAGTTTGAGAAGGTAAAAAGTTTTACTTTTTAATGTTTGTTTACTTAAATTCAAATTTTATTTGCAGTTTATTATATCTGTCATAATCGATATGGATTCAAATTTATCTAGCGATAGCGAATTTGATAATACTCCCCCAGCTATCTTATGCAGTGCACAAAAGGCCACTGAAAATTTATTGCCAGAAAAATATGCATATATTTATCAGCAAAAATACAATGCATTTATAGAATGGTGTAGGAAGAATAAGGTGAAAAAATATTCGGAAAACGTTATTTTAGCATATTTCTCTGATGAATTGAAGAATTGCAAAGCTTCTACTCTATGGTTGATTTATTATATGCTTAAAAGCACCTTAAAATATAAAAACAACGTTGATATTTCGAAATTCAACAAGTTAATAGCGTTTCTCAAACAAAAAAATAAAGGTTATAGACCAAAAAAATAAAAAATTTTTAAACGAGAAGATCTAATTAATTTTCTGTTGAAAGCTCCAGATTCCAAGTTTTTATTGATCAAAGTAAGTAAATGCCTCAGTAAATGCTTGAATGCTCAGTATAAAATTAAAATATTCTGTAAAGTTTTGCAACGAGATGTGTGTTCGTATGGTGTGTTGCCTAACAAAATCAGTTGATGTCCTAACAGGCCACCGGGGTTGTTAGGCAGCACATTATACCTAAAACTTTTGTATTTTTTACAATAGCATTTATTTGGAGTTTTACATGCTCAACGTCAAGATATTTCCTAATGTTTAACATTACAATGTGTTATTTTTTAGGTAGCTTTTATAATTGGAATTGCGGGAGCTTGTTGCCGAGAAGAATTATGTAAAATGACAATTAACGATGTGGAAGATAAACAAACAGTGTATATTGTCAAAGTATCAGAAACCAAAAATGGAATAGAACGCATTTTTACGATTTTAAATCCAAATAATTCTGCAGTTGATTATTTATCTTTCATAAAAAAATATACCTCATTAAGACCATCAAATATAAATTGTAACAGATTTTTTTTAAAATTCGCAAATGGAAAATATTCTAAACAGCCTGTAGGGATAAATACTTTTGGTAAAATGCCAAGTGTTATAGCAACGTATCTAAACTTGCCCAATCCAACGGCTTTTACAGGACACTGCTTTAGGAGGTCTTCAGCCACTATGCTGGCAAATTCTGGAGGAGACCTTTTAACGGTCAAAAAACATGGATGATGGAAATCATCTGCTGTTGCATAAGGCTACGTAGACAGCACAATCACCCAAAAAAACAAAATTTCTAATAAAGTTTTGATGGATGACAGTATGCCATCCACTTCCAAACAAAGCTACAATTTTACCGTTGACAACTCTAATGAAGAATTAGTGGAACCACTCGACAGTGAAACTAGAGTTACACAAAATATTTTAACCTCTTTACTTGAAAAGGCCAAATCCATACAACTCGAAGCTCAAAATAGGGTTACAAAAGTAATATCACAACATTTTTCAAACTCTGTGCTGGAAAAGGCCAAAACCTTAAGTTTTGGTAATTGCAATAATTGCACATTCAATATTAATATTCATAAGAGTTAAAAACCTATTTTTTTAAATATTTCTTCATTTGTTAGTCATTTTGTTCTATAAGAATTATAAATTTGTAAAGTTCCAATAAATTTATTTTTGTTGCTGTGTACAATTTTTGGCACATTTTACTTTTTTTCACTAGTGCGTAAATTATTTCTAATATTAGTGGATTATATGTACGGTAGTAGAAAAAATATTGTATGCCACTCGTGTGTAAAGTTCCTTTTTTGACACATGTGATTGTCGCACTGGCCTACGGCTCGTGCGACTACATTCACATTCGTCAAAAAAGGGCAACTTTACACACTTGTTGCATAAATAACTATTATATAAACAACTATTCTAAAATGCTAACTATGCAAAATGGTATATTTTATATATTTTCCATTAGTATGGGTGATATAACTCCTCCCCCTGAAGATCCAGGTTTCG
>OV651819.1:78894768-78924768 GCA_927349885.1 Psylliodes chrysocephalus | reverse complement strand
TTATTCATGAAAAAGCAAAGTGAACTTATTTCAAATAACATACATTTTGATTGGAAAAGAAAACTAAAAAACGGCTGATTATTTGGATAAACCTCTTCTAAATCCAGGGATAGCTGTAGTTACCTGTTTTGGCACAAAAAATTAGAGAAATCCAACTATTCAAGGCCTCCCTTGGAGTAAACTCATAAAGGAAGATATTGCGAATGTGAATCACCCATTTATTCACCAAACAGAATGAGAAGAGCTCTTTAGATATATGTAAATATCCTATTTTTACTAAAATTTGACTTATCCACTTATTCACGGATGGTACAGATTTTATTTTTAATTGGAGTATCTGAAAAACCTTGAGTATTTAGTAAGCGTAAATGCTCAATTATCGTAGAATGGAATCTTTCTATTATTCCATAAAATTCAGGATGATCTGGGAAACAAAAGTGTATTTTAATTTTATGAAGTCCTGATAATTCTGTTAAAACTGAGATTTTGAACTCTGTACCGTTGTCCAAAATTATTTGTTTAGGTATGCCATGATGGGAAAAGAATTTTAATAAATTATCTGCTACTTCTGTACCTGCAACCGCGTTTAAATAATAGGCTTGAGCGTATTTGGAAAAACTGTCCACAACTGTCAAAAATTTGGCTTTTTCAAAAGTAAAAATATCAATATGTACTTTTTCGAATCGTTTAGTTGCAGTAGGGGTGAGATTGATTTGCACTTTTACAGGGTGCCTATCATATTAACATTGTTGGCAAGTTTCGCAATCATTAATGAATGACTGTATTGATTTTTATTATATTGGGCCAATAGTACTTGTCTTTTATACGATTTAAAGTTTCTTCAATGCCACACGATGGTTTGTTTTTCCTTCGTGATAATTTTTTATATTTTCAAGTATGTCTGTTTTACCGATAACATCTATTAATTTTTTATTACATTTTCTAAATTTTACTAAGGATGATTTAAAGTGTTTTTGTAAACAAACTGAAAAAGGTTCATAGAGACTAGACTCCTCAAAATATAAATAATATTCTACTCTTAGGGCAATATACTCCTTAATAAAGTCAATAATATCTTGTTCGGTATTGTTTTGTGAAATTTGTATATAAAATCTTTGCTTATTACCAAAAATAATTCTTAATTTTGGTTTAGCGGGTGAATTAAGGACATAATTTACTGCATAGTCTACTATAGGGATTCCGATAACAGGGTTATCATCTGAATTGGAATGTACAGTATGATCATCATCTGATATATTTGTATTTTGAGTTTCGGAAGGGTCATTGTCTTTTGGTATGTCTATGTCCACTATTGGGATTCCGTCTAAATTTTCGATCATGGATATGTCGTCTATTTCTTTATTAGATATATTCTCATGTAGTTCAGGAAGCTTTGAAGTAGATGGGGGTGGTGTATTAAGTTCTGTGTTAGAAGGGTTTTGATCAAATGTAACGGGAGGATTGTTATAATTTGTTGATTCATTTATTATCTCATCTAAGCTATCCCAAAATGATTTGGTCTCTTTTGTATGAATAGAGCGTCTGCATTGGCATTGTCAATCTTTTACAGCGCTTTCAACAATGCCTCAACCAGGTCAATAACCAAGGCTCTAGAAGGGAGAAACGTCCCAGTAACAATATGCCAATGGATCACTGCCTTTCTAGAGAACAGGATTATTTTATCCACTCTAGGAAAGGCAACCATACAGGCAAAAGTTACACGGGGCTGCCCACAAGGAGGAATACTATCTCCAATGCTGTGGTCAGTTCTTGTGGACGACTTACTCAAAATATTGTCCAAAGAAGGCTACCAGTGCCTAGGATACGCAGACGACCTAGCATCGTCAGGGGGCGATTTGCAGGTACAGTTTCGGAGCGATCTCAAACAGCTCTAAACATAGTGAACAACTGGTGCAAAAAGGAACAATTGTCCATCAACGCACAAAAAACAACAGTTGTACCATTTACACAAAAACGGGTACTCACAGGTCTAAGACCACTAGTACTAAACAGCACAGTTATCCCATTCGTCACAGAAGCCAAATACCTCGGAGTCATATTTGACCAAAGGCTGACATGGAATCAACATCTCAAAAAACTCACACATAAAGCTAAAATAGCTCTTGTAAGCTGTAGAAGAATATGTGGGAAAAACTGGGTTCTAAACCCCAAAATGACCATATGGTTATACACAAGGGTAATAAGACCCATGATAACTTATGGCGTAGTGGCGTGGGTAACCAAAACTGCACAGGCAAGTGCAATAGGCCCACTCACTAGCATTCAGCGGCTTGCCTGTCTAAGTGCTACTGGGGCCATGCGCACTACGCCGACCGCAGCAATGGAGGTATTACTAAATCTCACGCCATTGCACATCTTCATACAAAGAGAAACCAGGTCAACTATTCACAGGCTAATGCAGGGACAAAACCCAATAAGCCAACCACATAGCGCCAACCACACAAGGCTATATCAACAAGTAAAAAGGGATAATATTCTAGCTATGCCTACTGATAGAGCCATAACCACATACAAATTTGAAAGAAATTTTCAAATTCAAATACCAGCCCGAGAATTCTGGAAATATGGACCTCCCGTACAGGCTGAACTCGTCTGGTACACAGACGGTTCAAAAACCAAGGAGGGAGCTGGTGCTAGAATCTATGGACCTAAGTCAAAATCAACGATTTCACTAAGCTTAGGAAAATATGCAACAGTGTTCCAGGCTAAGCTAATAGCCATACAACACTGTGCAAGAGAAATACTAAATCAGCAAGTATCAGGCAAAACTATTGCCATATACTCTGATAACCAAGCAGCTCTAAAGGCAATTCTCTGACCAGAAATCAAATCACGACTGGTAAAAGACTGTCTAGAAGACCTGACAGAG
The DNA here is from genome assembly GCA_927349885.1 of Psylliodes chrysocephalus. NCBI lineage: Eukaryota > Metazoa > Arthropoda > Insecta > Coleoptera > Chrysomelidae > Psylliodes > Psylliodes chrysocephalus. The sequence goes on along the minus strand of OV651819.1, from coordinate 78,921,878 downwards.
CTAAGTAGTCAAAATAAGGTGACCTTAGCCTGGGTTTTAGACCATGAGGGATATCAGGGCAACGAAAAGGCCGACGAATTAGCCCGAGAAGGCTCAGATAAGGCCATGACAGGCCCTGAACCCTTCTGTGGAGTTGCTAAGGCATTGTGCAAGGCATCCATTAAACAATGGATGCAAAAAGAGTCTCAGGAATGGTGGAACAACTATCCAAGACTAAGACAGGCCAAACAGTTCACCAAGGAACCATCGGCCAAGTTTACGAAAGACCTACTGGATCAAAAACGTCAAATCGTTAGGATAACAGTAGGCCTTCTTACTGGACACTGTCGCCTCAAAAGGCACATGAGTGTCATAAATTCAGCAACTTTGTGCAGGTTCTGTGAAGAAGAAGAGGAAACATCATTCCACGTCCTGTGCCAATGTGAAGGCTTGGCTGGAATGAGGTTCCTAACATTGGGCGAAGAAAAGCCAATTGCATGCAACTACATGCGGGAGCCACTGTCAAAGCTACTAAGTCTAATAAAAAAGACCAGGCTAGACGACATACTCTAAAACAAACGGAGTCCCACAATAGATCTGAAAAGGTCGCGGTGGACAAGGACAAATAACGTCCAACTCCTAATCTAATCTAATCTACTCCCATGTTTGTTGTTATATTTTGTCTCGAGGGCGAATAATATGCATTGAAAGATGGGGTCAGCATACTCCAATGAAATATTTATGAAATGTATTTTTTAGGATTATAAATTGAAAGATAGGGTCAGAATACTCCCATGAAATATTTATAAATTGTTTTTTGGTTTAAAAATTAAAGAATGGGGTCAGTATACTCCCGCATGGATTATTTTATTTATGAAATATTTTTCAAGATTTCAACTTGAAAGATGATGTACTCCCATGAAATGTTTTATTTATGAATTGTTTTTAGGATTACGAATTTAAAGATGTGGTCAGCATACTTCTATGAAATATTTATTGCTTTTCAAGATTACAATTTAAAGAATGGGGTTAGCATACTCCCGCGTGGATTATTTTATTTATAAATTATTTTTGAAAATTACAAATTGAAAGATGTGGTACTCCCATGAATTGTTTTTTTTTAAGGATTATAAACTGAAGCATGGGGTCAAAATACTCCCATGAAATATTTTATTTAATGTTTGTTTATCAAGATTACAATATCTTGAAGCTTGGGGTCATGAAAGTATATATTGTACCTTGGCATCTAGATCGCGTTTTACCTTTTTCCACAGATAATGAACACACCAGAGTGAAAATGAATACATGTTTCGAGAACGAAACACCCGTCAGTCTGGCCGTGTTAGAGTCAGCGAATTAGGATATCGCCGCCACTTTGGTCAACGAAACCACGTCTGCCCGTTGCAGTGTCTGTTAGAGTCAGTGAATTAGGATATCGCCGCCACAGGGATTGACGGTATCACGTCTGCTCGTTGCAGTGTCCAGGACCAGGAGAGAGCATGGACTTGACTTTCGACCAGCAGAACGCGATGAAGTGATAGGCCCTTTAAAGACATTCTTTATTTTGTTCTTTAATTAATTACATTTCAAACACTGTTTACGAAATATTTAATAAAATGTTATACAACCATGTTTACACGTGTTTTTTATTAGGCGATGCTTTTAACTTCTCACAACATAATAACCTTTTAGGCAGGATTGAAGTCCCTGCAATTTTCACAAAATAAATGTGCGCGCTCCGTATAGTCGACAGCATAGATAAATTTTACTTTTTCACAATTAAATATCAATATTAATAATAAATCTATATATAATTAACAAAGACACCGCCGACGTCCAGAATTAGAAAACACAGTTGTTAAGCTGCAAAAAAAATGATGCGTTCAATTCCATTACAGCTAAACGACTGTGTGCGTTTAGCCCATAGTGCCCTTCGAGCAAATATATTCGAAGCAAGTACAGCGTGAATAGTTTATGCCTGGGATCATTGTACGACAAGCACGTTTATGTCAGATTAATCTTATACAACTTAATTTTAACGTTTTACTATTAACTGAATTCACAAATTTCTATTTGTAGAGCACACCGCTACACGTGGACTTAGATATCCATTGGTAATTTTGTGATTTTGCTCATTTTTAATTCTAATATGTTCTTCGCCATGCTTGACTGTGTCATCGCCTTGTTGAGTGAGCACAGGTGGGCAGTGTTTGTTTATCTCATGTTCTATTTACATTATTGTTTGGATTTTTCATTTATAAAAAGACTTTTTGGAGGTCTTTTGAAAGTAATGAAAATAATGTAATCCCTAAAAGTATGTAAATAATTATAACCATTTTTACTTTCCTATCTGTATACAGATAAGGAAAGTATAGGAATCATGATTTTTTTTTGACCTCGAGTTTTCAACTGTTTTTTACGTTTTGGGGTCCCCTGAATCCATTTTGACTATTTTCGCGATGATGTCTCTGTGTATGTGTGTGTGAGTTTTCAAAAAAATTGTTCATATAATAGTCCAATTAAATAACGAAAAAAAGCCCCTTCGAGCTTACATTAATTTGTAATTGGATGAAACAAAAAGGACCTTGTGTATTTTGATGTGATCTTTCTGAAAAAACGAAAAAAAAAAGATGTAGCAGTTTTTTAATTTTTTTTAAATTAGGAAAAACCGGGTTTTCCAGAATTTTCCATTGTAAAAATGCTAATTATCTGGGCAAGTATCATTCCGATAGTGAAAATAAATGCACCATTCGAAAGAGGAGGCAAAAATAGTTCGGAAATTCATTGCACAGGTAGTTTTAATGGCGAATTTCTCGCCGCCAGAAGTGCTTTTACCAAAAAGTCGTTTTTTCGTTTTTTTGATCAGAACCATGGACATGAAATTTGCGATGAATTTGTGGCGAAATTATAAATGTTAGACATATGTGCCCATTAGAGAAGTTGCGTATTTTTTTGTTGGCTCTCAAATAAAATAAGTCCGGCGAAATCTGACATAATTTTTCGGGAATTCGCAGGAAACCAGAGGAGTAGTTTTTTTTTAATTTTTTTCCCATATGATTTTTTCTGGGTTTTCCGAAAACATCTAACAAAAAAAAATATATTTGAAAAAACTAACTTCGCCATCGAAAAGGGCACAAAAAAATACACAAATAGGTATACTTTAAAAATGTTAGGAAATTAATCCTAAGCCTGAGTGTAAGTTCCAACTTGGTGATAAGCTTGCTTTTTGTTCGCTAATATCTGGTAATTCTATATTTTGCATAAAACTCAAGAAACGTCTTATAACAAGTCAGTAAAATACAATTTAATAAATTTTAAGCCTAATAAGTTTAGATATGTAAGAAATTTAAAACTGGAAAACGCAAAAAAATCAAATTATAGTAATGTAGTGTATACACGAGTTTTGGAACCCGCGGAGCGCGTGAAATGGGACTTTTGTCGGGAGAATTCTACAACTTAGAAGAAACATACACACTTTAAACTTTGTATACACATTTAGAAGACATGAAATTTGGGTTTGTTTAATTTTCAGACAAAAAAACTAAAAATTGTCAATTTTAGGCAACTTTTCTCAAAAACCGTGTTTTTTGGTCGTCACTCAATGAACAGTGGTCAAAAAATTAGATAAAATATATTTGCAGAATTTTTCGTAATGTAATCGTATTCTAGACACAATAGAGTACTTAAAAAAAATATTGAGGTATTCGGTGCATTTTTGGCATTTTTGTGCCACTTCAAACTTTCGAAAATAAATTTAGTATTTTTTAGGGAAAAAAATTTGTTTAATTGTTTGATATCTTGACCAAATATAAACCGATTTCGGTGAAATTTACACACACATATAAGATTTCACATTTAAGAAAAAGCTTTGTAAGTGGCAATAAAAAAATTTAAATAGTTTGGCCGTTATAGGCAAACAATGAAATTAGGCCTGAGGTACATTTTGCCCTTCCGCCATATGCCCAATTTTTGGATTTATCTTGCCCCCTTCTGGGAATCAATAGTCACATCCCTTAAGTTTAAAACGCATTTTTGTTTTTTTAAATATCTTGATTTTTACCAAAGTAATAAAGAATTTAGTGTTTGAACATTTAACAAATTCAATTTTTCGACCTTCGCCGCCTCAAAATATTAAACAAATTTCAATCGTCCATACCGCGAGAATGGTGCATCGGATCAAAATTTCTCAAGAGACATGAAAATTAGCATCTTTCCTAAGCTTTCAAATGTCGTGAACTGCATTTTGAAAATTTCGGCACTTTCGAAAAACAGCTACATTTTGTTTTGCCTTTTTTCGAAAAGATCACCTTAAAATACATAGAATCCATTTTGTTTCATCTAATTACAATTTAATGTAAGCTCAAAACCCGTAATTTAATTCGATTATAATAGTTATTTCTTAGATTGGTTATGTTGGTTAATAAAGATATATTATTATTATTATTATTATTATTATTATATTATTTTCTATAATTTGTGTTGTATAAAAATTTTTCCTAAAATGGTCTGTATTCGAAAAATTAGTGATTTTGAGTCGTTACTCTCTTCTTCCTGGTGCACGAAATATTTTTGTTAATGTGGTGGTGTACTTTTTTGGAATCCATTACAATATACTGTATATAAACAGTGACAGTCACTGAATCTACTTTTTGGCTCACCTTGTCTATATGTAGTTTTTATAATAATAAAGTGTCGTTTATACACACCTATATAACCATAAATAAATAATACATTAATTATTATTATTATTATTATAGGAGTAAAACGATTTTTACTCACTTGTTTTCCAAAATGATTAGTATAATATTATGGAAGTTACAAATATCCTAGACAGCCACACCATAACTTTAAATATATTATGAATGTCACCCAAATCACAGCGTTTATGTCTTAAAGTATTTTTGAAAATTATGAGAATTCACGAACGGTCAAAAGTATCTTGAAAACTAGTCGTAGGAGAACTTTGTAACCCTGGACACTCTTAATCAGGATGTCAAAAACTGCAACATATATAAAATTTAGGAGATTCGATCGAAAGCCATTGCCATAAGGAAGCTGCGGGATTTCTTTTATCAAAACTTGACATCTATACGATTTGTCAGGACCTCATTACGAAATTTCATTTTATGAAAATGTAATCAACAATTTGTATTTTTTTTCTACACAATTAAATGAACACAGTAATATTTCTGTGTTAAAAATTCATGCTATGTATTAAAAGAAAATAAATTCGAGTTAAACGAGCTCGAATGAGTATTTATTTTTTTATTTTAACACTTAGAGAAAGTTTCCTATTGTAATAAAATATCCAGTATGAAAAGAAAAGACATAATTAGGTCACTGAAAAATTATGAACGAAATGTTAAAAGCTGTATTGAATTATTTTGTAAGACCCACGCACTCTGCAAAGATGCTGACTGTATCAGTGGAAGTTAATGTTGACAGTTAACAAACAGTTAACCACCTAAATACTTTAATACGTACTTAATAATAAAAGATTTTAAATTTTCAACCTTCTTAATGCATATTAACTTATTTAATAATAATAATTTAGAATGGTGGCTCTCTAGGAAAAACCTTTTTTCTAAGTCACAATTTGGTTTTAGGAAAGGCACATTAGATGCACTCACCACTCTTGTCAATAATGTTGAGTATACTCTTTCCAATAACAAATATTTTCCTTTCACTATCTATTGATATAGAAGGTACATATGATAGCGTCTGCTTAACAATATTAAAAAAAAATTATGATTAACTTATTCCACATACCTCCTCAACTTGCGGAACCAATTGTTGATTTTTATACACAAAGAAAGTTGTATGTAAGAACATATAATAATAAAATTATAGGACCTAGATATAATAGTTCTGGCATTCCACAGGGTTCAGTATTGAGCCCTTTGCTTTTTAATATGTATACTGCCGATTTTAACGAAAGTTGTATCAAAAATTCATCTTTTAAAACAATACAGTATGGTGATGATTTTTGTATATAAACAGAATTCAAAAAATATGATTTTTGTTTACAATCTTTGGAAAAACTTCATAAATACTCTTCTAATTCTATATATCTATCTGAATTAGGTCGTGGTTCAAAGCCACTGATCTGTATTATTTTACTGGATAGGATATAGGCTATATTTAACATACTATAAAATCGTTCCACCAAGGAGACCGGAAGTGCAACAATGCTGGCCGATTTGGGCAAATTATGGTGGGTTCACAGAACTAAAATTTTGGATAATTTGACATACCTAACCTACAATTTGATTAGTTTTTCTTCTTATTCTTCTTCTATTCCTTTTGCGGGCGATGTCCTTCGGGAAATTTCACCCATGATTTGATTTTTTATGATAGAAAATATAAAAATGGAAACGTGAAGCTTATTGTGTCTTCAGGAATGAACGTTTATTGTTTATTTCATACTCTTTTTACTTTGTTTTCCACAATAAAAACATCTCATCGTAGCTTGTTGACACAATTAAATGACAAATGTGATGACAAATGGAAAAGACGTTACGTTAAATAACATCCGGTCCGCCATATTATTTGCCCAAATCGGCCAATTTTTCGGAACGTTTTTTAGGGGGCTATATCCTATCCAGTAAAATAATACAAATCAGTGTTCAAAGCCCACTTGTACTGAAGCTCTATGCTTATTGTACCCGTCACAGTTTCTATCCCATCACATTAATTTTCTTGATGAATTCAAGAATATGTCTGATGGGCGCTTTCGCGATTTCTTCAGGTTCCGGATATTGTACCTCCGAAGTACCATTCCCGTTCCCATTTAAGGTTTCAGCAGTGGCATAGTATGTGAATAGGAGTTTCGTCCTCCTCTTCACCTATTCTACATAGGGAGTCATCAGATAACCCTAAGAGATTTAGGTGTCTTCTAAGGCCGCAGTCTCCCGTAAGGAGTCCTATTACGGCCTTATTATCGCTTCTGCTAAGATTTAGCAGTTGATGTTGTCTGCTTGTGGATGGCCCCTCTATGAATCTTTTGGACTGTCTAAGTCCAAAAAGTTCCATCCAGAGCCTATGGTGTTCTCTTTTTATTTGTTCCTTTAACACTCAACTCTTCTAATTGGTTTATAAGTAACAGTTTCCTAATGTCTCCCAGTAAATTTAATGTCTGCATTTTTTCTCGACACACTGTCCCAAATATCGAAAAACTAAAATTAAAAGGTAACGATTTCCCTTTCTGCAAATCAATTAAATATTTAGGAATGGTTTTTAATAAGAAATTGACCTGGAAACTACATATTGATCATATGCTAAATAGATGCAATAGGGGTTTAACTTTTTTGAAATCAATTTTGAAAACCTGGTGGGGAGCGGATGTCGAAACTTCTTTGTTATTTTATCGATCGTACATTAGATCCATTTTAGATTATGGATGTATATTTTATGGATCAGCAAGTAATCACATTTTAAAAAGAATTGATTTTTTTCAAAATACGATACTTCGCATTTGTATAGGTGCTATGAAATCAACCCCTATCGATCCATTGCATGTCGAAGCATTAGGACCTCCATTATGTCATAGAAAAGAATATCTCAGCAATAAATTTTTATTAAAAGTCCGATGTACAAACCCTTTCTTGTATGCTAGTATTTGTAAATTAAATTATTTTGATTTAACACAAAAATATTGGATATATAAACAATTTCCTTCACTTTGTGAAGCTTTTAGAAATATTAGCAATTATGAGGATCTCATCAATATAGATCAGTGCTTACATTTTGAGGATTACCTTTGCCTTTTTTAACAATGCTAATGTTATACAACCAATTTATCATGAAAATCATAAAATAAGTTCCAATATTTTGAACTCACAACTAGAAAACTGGCCTGACTCTACAAAGATCTACACAAATGTTTCCAAAACTTCAACTGGTACAAGATGTTTCTTTTTTATCCCTTCTACATCTACAAAGAACGTTTTTCAATTACTTTCTATCAAATTTTTTAATATTTAGTGCAGAAGCAATTGCTATATATGAAGCTGTAAAATACTTTAAAATATTTAATAATAATACTGCTGTTATTTTATCTGATTCCCTATCTGTATTACTTGCTACTCAAAGCCCAAATCTCTCTTCCAATTCATTAAATGCTTACATTTTGCTCATTAAAAAGATACCATTCGAAATCCATAATACATCGAAAACGGTTCAATTAATGTGGGTTAAAGCACATATAGGGCTCAATCATAATGAGTATGTAGATATTTTGGCTAAAAGCACAACTACTGATGGCTCACCGACAAGTTATTAGCAAATTGGATGCTTTTGCAATTGAGAAACAACATCAAATGGAAAAGTGGAGAAAATCATCAACAGACTTTTGCAAAACCACTATTAAAAATTTTTGAGTGGCTACATCTCGGTAATGACTGTTGTTCAGGATATTCAAGTATAGGAGGTAGTGGCTCACTATATACTTTATTTTTAAGATAGACACTAAAATATTCGAATCTTTAATATTTGAGGTTTCTACTGCGGACTTTAAATTGGGATCATTTATTTCCCCCATAATTAAGGATACTTTATCGGAATCAGAAAAATTCAACTTTAATTTATTAATTTTTGCCAGATGATTGAAATGAAATTCGTATAATGAACTACCCTTTGTTGGTTTATTTTTTGCAATATCCATAAATAAATATTAAAAAATACAACCAAAAATTCCGAATATGCATTTATTCAAAATCCATGTTATAGATTCGGAGATATAAACATGTACAATGTGTCAAGATCTAAATCATATTTTATTTAGATGTGCAAACTATACCCAATAATCTCAAGATCTGATACAAGATCTAATTATAAATAATATATTTCCTCCATTTATCATTTAACTTCTCCTCTCATTTAATCAAAAACAAGTTTACGATCTCTTGATAAAATTTGTGTATGAAAGTAAAGTATGTTTGTAATTAATATTAGGTTTGCAACCTATTGCGGCACGCCTATGGCTATGCATCACGGATAGATTCATCATATTATCAGAAGAATGTATTACGCATGATATGAGTATATAAGTTCATGTATGATTATTGATTGATTTATTGTTACTTATTCCTTAAAAGTATTAAATATAAGGTGTTATTAGTTCAAAAGGTGTATAATTGTGTTACCCTGACAATATTCCTACATCAGAAGTGGTGAACTGTGTGCTTCTATTGGTGCATAATGCCGAAAGACCGAAAAAAAAAAAAGAAAGAGACGACATTCAACATCCAGCAGCAGCTCAAGTTCTTCAGGTGACGAAAGTCGGCGAAATTGGAAGAAATCGAAGAAATCGCGTAAGAAAAGTAAAACAAAATCTATGTATGATCCTAGTACTGTTTCGCAAATGTGCAATGTTCAACCTAGCTCAGGTATTGTGTTATCTAGTTTAATTCCCGAATTTAATCCAATGAATATGGAAATTTCTGATTGGCTAGAAATTATTCAACATAATTCTAGTATTTATCCTTGGACTGACAGTTTAATAATTTATCAAGCAATAAATAAATTAAAGGAGACAGCTAAAACATGGTACGATAGTTTTATACAGTGTGAATTGGGGTGGCCTCAGTATACTTGGGCACACTGGAAACAATTGTTGAATTATACTTTTCAAAGCACACGAGATACGTATGAGTTATTTATGGATATTGCAAAAAATAAACCAACAAAGGGTAGTTCATTATACGAATTTAATTTTAATCATCTGGCAAAAATTAATAAATTAAAGTTGAATTTTTTTGATTCCGATAAAGTATCCTTAATTATGGGGGAAATAAATGATCCCAATTTAAAGTCCGCAGTAGAAGCCTCAAATATTAAAGATCCGAATATTTTAGGTGTCTATCTTAAAAATAAAGTATATAGTGAGCCACTACTTCCTATACTTGAAAATCCTGAACAACAGTCATTACCGAGATGTAGCCACTTAAAAATTTTTAATAAAACAACAGAAGTTAAAACTTTATATTGTAATTGTTGTGGGAAAAATGGACATAATCGCGAGAATTGTAGACATAAAAGCAAAATATGCAACTTTTGCAGAAAAAAAGGTCATATCGAAGCTAACTGTTCAAAAAAAAAAGATTTTCTTCTAATAAAGATTTTAAAAAGGAAGGGACTAATAAAAAAAATCCGAAAGATCCTAAAGTAGAAAAAGTTAAATTAATTCGAAATAATACTGTAAGTTCAAAATTCTATAAAGTGATTCAAATTAACGAAAATAAATGTACGGCGTTCATAGATTTTGGAAGTGACTGCTCAATAATAAAATTATCAATAACACAAAATTTAACTTGGATATAAAACCTTTTGAAAATCGTGTTAAGCTATCGGGATTCTTAGGTGTTGCAACGGTAGTGACTCACTATACCAAAAATGTAACACAAGTTGACGAGGTAAAATTAAATCTAACGTATTATGTACACATACTTTGATTACTATACGGGGCAAGAGAGAGGTCCGACACGCCCAACATAGGGCGCGGTCATTTTGAACCCTGTGACACAGTTTACAGCTAAAGAATCAGATCGCTCACTCTACGTCGGCACTTTTGATCTCAATGTTTCAGTTTATACACTGTGCAACTCGGATAATACAATATATGACAACCGCCTATAATAAAACAGCAGTCTTCGGCGTATCCTGAATTTGTATCCCTGGAGTGGATGTTATTTTGGAACTTTCAACTGGTCCGAATGAGCTAACTGATTCTTTAGCAATAAACTGTGACTTCAAAAATAATATTCACTGACACTGACAGCAGCAAGCAAAATATCAGGTGCGTTTTAATCATTCGCTTCTGCTTCCGGAATTGTCGGTTTAGTGGTTTTAACCTGTCAGATTAAAACAAGAAAACCGATAATTCCGAAGCAGAAGCGGATGATTAAAACGCATCTATTAAAAATATTGCGCCAAGATGTAGGCAACACGTAATAAGGGTTCAAAATGGCGGAGTTTTCTATCTCCTTTTAAAAGGCACTCAGAAAGCTGCGCAGTGCGATCATTCTCCGTATAGTAAATGAAAATCAAAGTATGTGATTATGTAAGACAAAAGACAAAAATTTAGATACTGATCTTTTAATTGGGACAAACTTTACTGAAAATAAAAATATTGTATATTTTCGTATTGATGATGTATTACCTTTTAAAAATAGAACAAATACTCCGTGGTTGCAAAATATTACATACGGGATTTTATCAGAAAAAACAAATATATTATCTTAACAAAAAAGATCTAAAACATCTGGGAAAAGCGCACTCCGTGTCACTGTCGATCGAGTTGACTACGGATAGACCTGTTACCCACAGACCTTACCGTTTTTCGGAAAAAGATAAGCAAATTTTAAGAACAACTGTAAATGAATTAATAGATTCTATGATAATTCAGGACGATAAGTCTCCTTACTCCAGTCCTGCGTTATTGGTGAATAAAAAAGATGGCCAAAAAAGAATGGTAGTCGATTACCGGGCCCTGAATAAAATAACTGTCAAAAACAGCTTTCCAATGCCTCTGAAAGAGGAAATTATTGACAACCTAGGGGAATATGAATATTTTATAAATATTGATCTAGCGTCAGGTTACCACCAAATCCCATTGGACCCAAAATCGGTTAGGTACACAGGTTTTGTAACACCTGACGGGCATTACGAATCTTTAAGTGTACCCTTTGGACTTTGTAATGCACCGTTAATATTTCAGCAATTTATGAATGAAATTTTTAAGTCCTTAAGACAGTTTCACGTAATACCATACATGGATGATATGTTATGTTATGTTGATAATGGGGTGTTAATACACTGCGACCTAAAAGATCTATTGTGCCCCCTTCTGTCGCCACTGCACTAAGGAAATGTCTCAATGCCTATAGCGACCCTTCCAATCCTATTTTCTCAAGGAAGTGTAGGATTTGAAGTATCTTCAAGTTAGGTAAGTCTCCCTCTTCTATTTGATATCCTCCTAGATATAGTGCCCTTGGATTCTGGAGTGCTACACATTCAGTTAGGATGTGAATGGAGGTTTCGTCCTCCTCCTCACAGAATCTGCACTCACTATCCTCTACTACTCTCAGTTTACTTAGGTGTCCTTTTAGTCGGCAGTGCCCGGTAAGGATCCCTGTTACAATACGTAGCCTGTTCTTGCTCAGGCAGATGCAGGCTTCCGATCTTTTTTGGTTATATTCACCCAGAAGTATCTTGGCCTGTCTCAGCCCCAAGAGATTGTTCCAATTATCGGTCCTTCCACTACCCAATTCTTTTTTAATCTCTTCTAATATTATGTTACTGCTGATACCGCAGAACGGCTCAGGTCCTACAAAGGGTGTTTGAGCCCCTTTCCTTGCAAGACTATCTGCAATCTCGTTACCCTGTACCCCGTTATGTCCCGGGACCCAAGTGAGAGTAACTCTATTTTTCTCGCCTAGCTCATTCAATTGTTCTAGGCATCTCCATACCATTTTTGAGCTGATTACGTAAGAACTCAGCGCTTTGATGGCTGCTTGACTATCGGACATGATGATAATCTCTTGTCTATGATAGTTTCTCTCGATGTTAAACTGGATACACTTCTCGATGGCGTGAATTTCCGCCTGGAAGATGCTTGGGTATTTTCCCAAGCTTTCGGAGTGCTTGGTTCTCGGCCCATACACTCCTATTCCAGTTCCTTCTATGGTTTTGGAACCGTCCGTGTACCACTGAATAGCACGTCTTTCGGTTGCAAGCGCGATGGATTCTTGGCTCCATTCTTTCTTGCAGCCCAGCTCTGTGGTTTTGAAGTTTTTCACAAAACTGTACTTCTTTTGCATTTCATCCTGGGGCATGTCCCAGGTATCTTTAGTCCTGAAGCAAGTAGACTTTCGTCTGATTACTCCGCTCCTGATCATTCTATATCGTGTCCTTGTTGCCACATTCTCTATCATCAAATGTAGAGGGGTGAGGTTTAAGATCACCTCCATTGCGGCCGTAGGACAGGTTCTCATTGCACCAGTAATGCAAACACAGGCTAGTCTTTGTACTTTTGAGATATTAGCTCTCGTAGTAACTAAACTAGTTCTGTTACTCCAGGCTATAGCCCTGTAAGTGATGATTGGGGCTATAGCCTGGAGTAACAGAACTAGTTTAGTTACTACGAGAGCTAATATCTCAAAAGTACAAAGACTAGCCTGTGTTTGCATTACTGGTGCAATGGATGATATACCAATACCTTCAAAAACTGTTGCTGAAGGCATAGATAAACTGGACAAAGTTTATCTATGGATATGAAATTTGTTTAAACCAAATATCTCCGTCAAAACTAAAAACCAGCGCAGTTCGCGATTTTTCCTACACCAAAAAATCAACACCAAATTAAGACAGTTTTTGGGCTTAATAGGATTTTTCAGAAAATTTATCAAGGGTTTTGCTAGGGTGACAGTTCCTCTTACGAAATTATTAAAAAAAATTTTGTGTGGAAATGGACAGAGATACATTCAAAAATAGTCAGTGAACTTAAAAAAATAAAATTTGCTCAAATCCAATTTTATGTATATTCAACCCTAAGTTGCCAATAATTGTTTATACGGATGCAAGTTGCGAAGGATTTGCTGGAATTTTAGTTCAAAAATATGATAACAATGAAAAAGCTGTCGGTTTTTTTAGTAAACAAACAACAGACACAAAAAAAACTACCATTCTTTTGAACTTGAGTTATTAGCTATTGTAAAAACATTAGAAAAATTTAAATACTACCTTTTAGGAAACGAGTTTACCATCATAACAGATTGTGAAGCTGTTAAAAAGGAAATATGTAAACAATTATACGGCGTATAGCTAGGTGGGTTTTATCTCTACAGGATTTTACGTTTACTATTCAACACAAATCCGGTAGGCAAATGCGTCATGTCGATGCACTTAGCAGAAATTTTGTACAGGGTGAGGTCAAATTAAATAAAAATATTTTAAAAATACGAGAAGACGATTATCTGAGAGAAGCTCAAGATCAAGACAGTAAAATTAAAGAAATAAAAGACATTTTGTTAAGTGGAGATATTTTTAATAACAAAAGCATTTTCAATGATTACGATCTTCGAGGAAATAAAATTTATCGATTAACACCTTTCGGTAGAAGGTGGGTAGTGCATAAAAACTGCAGATGGCAAATAGTCAAAGCAAATCATGACGATGTAGGGCACTTTGCACTCGAAAAAAACATTAGACAGAATAAAAAAGCATTATTGGTTCCCAAAAATGAGTAGATTTGTATAAAATATATTAGCGCATGTTTAAACTGTTTGTATTATAAAGAAAACAGCGGTAAAAAAAGGATAGATGGGTTTTCAAAGTTTACTTATAAAGCTGTCCTAAATACAACTACAAAGTGTGTCTTTGAAGTATTAATTAAAATATTTACGATTTTTGGAAATCCTAAAAGAATAATAATTGATGCAGGGACAGCATTTGTTTCAAACGACTTCAAAGACTTCTTGGAACAAAAAGGTATTAAATTATTTACGGTAGCAGTTGGATTGCCAATGGATAATGGTCAAGTTGAAAGAACTAATAAGACAATACTTGATGCATTGGCTACTACAGGAGCAGATACAAACAGTAATAACTGGGATTCAAAAGTAATAACTATTCAACAAGGCATTAACAGTACAAAACACCGCGTCACAAACTACACCCCGGCCGAACTGTTATTTGGATTTCCTCTGAAGATGAATAATGACATCCACGACTCTGAGAGCGAAGATAATGTAGACGTAACAACCATCAGGAAAAGGGCAGAAAAGCGACTAGAACAAAATAGGATCAAACAGGATATCACATTTAATAGGAAAAGAAGCCCACCGAAAATGTATAAAGTAGGAGATTTGGTATTTACAAAAGTCATTAGCAACCCTGCAACGGGAAAAAGTAAAAAGTTACTGCCTAAGTTTAGGGGTCCATTTAAAATAATAGAGGTTCTTCCAAATGATAGATATAGGGTTAATGAAGACTTACATACTGGAAGATCCAAACGTCCATATGAAGGAGTTGTGGGATTAGAACACATAAAATCATTTACGTTTCAGAAATCTTAAGGTAAGATAATCAGCCCTTTGATGGCAATAATGAGCCCTTTGATGGCAATAATGAGCCCTTTGATGGCACTATTGAGCTCTTTGATGGCACTATTGAGCTCTTTGATGGCACTATTGATCCCTCTGATGGCAATAATGAGCCCTTTGATGGCACTAATGAGCCATTTGATGGCAATAATGAGCCCTTTGATGGCAATGATGAGCCCTTTGATGGCACTATGTTGACAATAAAGACCCTCGGTGGCACCAAATAAACTATTAATGGCATTGGATGGCAATAATGAGTTGATTGGTGGCAATGAGGAACACTTGATTGCCAACCTGAAGGCACTGAGTGCGTCTTCTCTAATGGCAACAACATTTTAATTATTTTATGTAATTACAGGTCGAAGTTCTGCAGTATGGTTGTTGAGGACAAACAACATGTCAGGATGACCATGCGGCACGCCTATGGCTATGCATCACGGATAGATTAGATTAGATTAGGAGTTGGACGTTATTTGTCCTTGTCCACCGCGACCTTTTCAGATCTATTGTGGGACTCCGTTTGTTTTAGAGTATGTCGTCTAGCCTGGTCTTTTTTATTAGACTTAGTAGCTTTGACAGTGGCTCCCGCATGTAGTTGCATGCAATTGGCTTTTCTTCGCCCAATGTTAGAAACCTCATTCCAGCCAAGCCTTCACATTGGCACAGGACGTGGAATGATGTTTCCTCTTCTTCTTCACAGAACCTGCACAAAGTTGCTTCTTCTGCTGGATTTATGACACTCATGTGCCTTTTGAGGCGACAGTGTCCAGTAAGAAGGCCTACTGTTATCCTAACGATTTGACGTTTTTGATCCAGTAGGTCTTTCGTAAACTTGGCCGATGGTTCCTTGATGAACTGTTTGGCCTGTCTCAGTCTTGGATAGTTGTTCCACCATTCCTGAGACTCTTTTTGCATCCATTGTTTAATGGATGCCTTGCACAGTGCCTTAGCGACTCCACAAAAGGGTTCAGGGCCTGTCATGGCCTTATCTGAGCCTTCTCGGGCTAATTCGTCGGCCTTTTCGTTGCCCTGATATCCCTCATGGCCTGGAACCCAGGCTAAGGTCACCTTATTTTGACTACTTAGCTCTGTCAGGTCTTCTAGACAGTCTTTCACCAGTCGTGATTTGATTTCTGGTGAGAGAATTGCCTTTAGAGCTGCTTGGCTATCAGAGTATATGGCAATAGTTTTGCCTAATACTTGCTGATTTAATATTTCTCTTGCACAGTGTTGTATGGCTATTAGCTCAGCCTGGAACACTGTTGCATATTTTCCTAAGCTTAGTGAAATCGTTGATTTCGACTTAGGTCCATAGATTCCAGCACCGGCTCCTTCCTTGGTTTTTGAACCGTCTGTGTACCAGACGAGTTCAGCCTGTACGGGAGGTCCCTGTTTCCAGGATTCTCGGGCTGGTATTTGAATTTGAAAATTTCTTTCAAATTTGTATGTGGTTATGGCTCTATCAGTAGGCATAGCTAGAATATTATCCCTTTGTACTTGCTGATATAGCCTTGTGTGGTCGGCGCTATGTAGTTGGCTTATTGGGTTTTGTCCCTGCATTAGCCTGTGAATAGCTGACCTGGTTTCTCCTTGTATGAAGATGTGCAATGGCGTGAGATTTAGTAATACCTCCATTGCTGCGGTCGGCGTAGTGCGCATGGCCCCAGTAGCACTTAGACAGGCAAGCCGCTGAATGCTAGTGAGTTGGCCTATTGCACTTGCCTGCGCAGTTTTGGTTACCCACGCCACTGCGCCATAGGTTATCATGGGTCCTATTACCCTTGTGTATAACCATATGGTCATTTTGGGGTTTAGACCCCAGTTTTTCCCACATATTCTTCTACAGCTTACGAGAGCTATTGTAGCTTTATGTGTGAGTTTTTTGAGATGTTGATTCCATGTCAGCCTTTGGTCAAATATGACTCCGAGGTATTATGCATCACGGATAGATTCATCATATTATGAGAAGAATGTATTACGCATGATATGAGTATATAAGTTCATTTATGATTATTGATTGACTCATTGTTACTTATTCCTTAAAAGTAATAAATATAAGGTGTTATTAGTTCAAAAGGTGTATAATTGTGTTACCCTGACAATATTCCTACACTATGTACTAACCCAATTGTGTTCGACGAGTATCGGCTAACACCGACCAATATAAGAGAAGCACCTCTTGGCGACGTTGCCAACTACATTAAATCTGTGGGCTGGCTCACGAGCTTGGAGGTGCCTATCATCTTAGGAGGATGCACAATGGGCCTAATGAGGCCTAAGTGCCGTGGGGTAACCCACCCTTCACATGTTACAGACAGAAACACTCCTATGGGAACTTGCCATCCGAAAAGTGTTCATGGCTATTTTTAATTAAATAAATTTTGATAAATTTTGTTTTATAACCTTCACTTTTCTGATAACTGATAAATTTTAACATGGAGAATATGCCTCGGTAGGCATAGGTAGGATGATATAGGTAAAAATTTAAAAAAACTTTTCTTTACGTCAAAGAATGCTTATTATTGTTTGAAAGGCGTGTAGAAAATTTTATTTAAAAATCTGAAGTGATAGGAAAATTATGATAAGAAAGTTATTGTTTTTTAAAACTGTAACACCATATAGCTCAAAAGGAGGTTACGACATGTGTAAGTATCAGCACTCAATTAATAAATATTAAGAAACTAAATGAAACTTATTGTATTGGAAAGTCGTAGGGTCAGGGTATTGATAAGCTACCAAGTTTTAAAATTTATTGTTATTTTTATAGTATCTTGTGTTTACTATGTTTAATTAAAATATCGGAAAGAGTAAAAACTTTCTAATGACGGTTTCTCATAGTATTTTTATCTAAAAGTTACTGTATTAATAATAATATTAGTAAAACATAAAATGTACATTATTTATTGAATGGCTCCTAATATTGAAATAATTATATTATTACAGTTCATCAAATTTCTAGAGGCTTTCGACGGCTAGACAGAGAAAGCACTACTGACAGGCATCCCGACGGATTTACGCAATGAAAGTACACTCTGCGCATCAAGTATTTCACTATTTCATTCAGACGTAAATGTCAGATGTAAATTTCGCTAAAACATTTCTTTTATTTTCGTTTGTTTTTTGCTCATTACAGTTTAATAGAACCTAAGTATGGAGTTTAATAGCAAATTAAGAGGCCGCGTGATTAACAGTCAATTTCGCGAAATAATAGCCAATGTTATAGAGTTTATGAGAAGAGAAGGAAACTTTAATTCACCTTCAATACCATTTAAAAATGTAAATGATCGTGTTGCTGCAGTCACAGGAGTATCTAAAAATTAAGTGTAAGGGTTAAAGAAAAGGTCCTTTATTTCTCACAAGTCAATTTAATTGGCGACCGGTTTCGAAGCTGTCACTTCATCATCAGGCACACCTAAATGGAATGTCAAGGAGTCAGTTGTAATAAAAAACAATTATAAAAGCATGAACGGACTTTAACATATACAAAATAACAGAAAAAACAGAAAAAACACAAAAGAAGTTAAACAATAACCTTGACTCACCTTGACTATTTCCATAAAGGAAGCGCTACTAAAAGTTTAACAAAACGAGTTAAAAAAGTCATATGTAATACAATAGTATTTTTTTAAAAATATTGTAGGTTAGGTTAAACCGCGAGATGTCTGTTTAAATAAATTAATTAAAACACATGTAAGACTATTATTAACTAAACAACACAAAATAGTTTTTACAAGCACAAACAGTTTAAAAATTTTTAAAGATATAACGTCAATTAATAAAAGTAAAAAGTAAAAATTATCAGACTCTCAAGACATCTATCTAGATTTTTTAACAAATCAATGTAGTAAACTGTAAATTTTAAATTGAGCGGATAAATAGTGTACTAACAAAGGTGTTATTTACTGAAAGTGAGTATAGGGGGCGGTGACAAAATTTATTGAAAGTAAAAATATTAAACTGGGAAATGAGAAAGCAAAAAATACTAACAAGAAAATTAGAACAATGAACAAGAAAATATGAAAATTCATATGTAAAAGGGAAATTTGAAGCAGATAATCAGAAGAAAAATTACTGTTACAGGAAACGGAAACTAAGTTGACAAGTACGAATGTCAAAAAAAGGGGGAAGGTCAAATTTTGGCGTATGACAACCACGTGGGAGAATTTGAATAAACTAATAAAACATTTAATAAGATGCGAGTGGGCAAAAAATTAATGGAAACAGAGAAGAGAATCTAAATTGGGAGAGTTAATTAATTTGTGGTAAGTAACTGATTGAAGATCAAATGAGTGGGGGTATAAGTCTGAAATTAATTTAAATGAGCGCAGAGAACGTTGGGGTACTAATAAATTGAATTTGTGCATTCAGAGAGCAGGAGGGGCCAGATTTAATATTTTTTAAAAATTTCCAGGTTCTCAAAGTTATTCAGAAGGAATTTATTAGAAGTTATATGCAAAATGTCGAAGCCAATGCTAGAATCAAAATCGTGACCAGTGTCTAACAAATGAGCAGCAAAGTGAGAAAAACCAGTAGTGTTAGTGTTAAGACAGCGTATGTGCTCTTTCAGGCGTATTTTAAAATTACGAAAGGTCCTTCCCACATATGAGCATGGACAGTTCAAACAAGTTAGTTTGTAGACACCAGCATTTTTAAACGAAAATACTATTATATTACATATGACTTTTTTAACTCGTTTTGTTAAACTTTTAGTAGCGCTTCCTTTATGGAAATAGTCAAGGTGAGTCAAGGTTATTGTTTAACTTCTTTTGTGTTTTTTCTGTTTTTTCTGTTTTTTCTGTTTTTTCTGTTTTTTGTTTTTTCTGTTTTTTCTGTTTTTTCTGTTTTTTCTGTTTTTTCTGTTTTTTCTGTTTTTTCTGTTTTTTCTGTTTTTTCTGTTTTTTCTGTTTTTTCTGTTTTTTCTGTTTTTTCTGTTTTTTCTGTTTTTTCTGTTTTTTCTGTTTTTTCTGTTTTTTCTGTTTTTTCTGTTTTTTCTGTTTTTTCTGTTATTTTGTATATGTTAAAGTCCGTTCATGCTTTTATAATTGTTTTTTATTACAATTAACTCCTTGACATTCCATTTAGGTGTGCCTGATGATGAAGTGACAGCTTCGAAACTGGTCGCCAATTAAATTGACTTGTGAGAAATAAAGGACCTTTTCTTTAACCCTTACACTTAATCCCTACTACTCACATATGGCTACCCTCACTCCAAAAAAAAGTATCTAAAAACACTGTCGTCCGCATTTCTGGAGAGAAAAAAAGAATCGATAACCGTGAGATATCGGAATTTTCATCACCAAGAAAAACCATTAAAAAACCAAAAACAGTTAATGATATAGATGAAGCTGCACAAGAATAAAATTTTATTTTTTTATTATTAGATAGCTATTTTTGTTTCTGAGTTGTGTTCATTTACAGGCTCAATTTTTTTCCGTTTCTCCTTTTTGATTTTATTTGGGGTTTCAAGTTGTTTTTGACTTATTTCGACGTAAATCACAACAACACACTTTTTTAATAAAGCAAACAAGTGTTAAGAGGTATATGTACGTGTAAACTACAATTACAAAAAATTGATATGAAACCCATGAAACCACCAACAAAAATGTAAAGCTAGCTTCCGTACTAGAACATGGTGTCATTCGTCGAGATAATTTATCGTTTTGTTTAATAGATCAAGAAATGTAAATATTCCCGTTATTTTTTATAAAATTATAAGAAAAATAAATTTTTTTCTAAATAGTATTATTTTGTAGAAAAACCAAATTTCGAAAATTTTAGTAATGTTTCAGAAACAAGCGTTATTAATAATAGGTACCATTTTCCTTAATAAGGTAGAAATAAAATATAAACTATTTCCATGCTTTACAAAGACCTACAAAAAAATTATAGGTATTTTCCGCTATCCTATAAAATTTATATTTTCTGACTCAATTTCAAAAGGTTGAACTAATTCCAAAACACCTTTTATGGCATAATAATTATTTTCAATTCTACATACTATCTTTAGCTGCTTTTAAAAACGTTCTAAGAAAGTCCAATCAGACAAATTTAATCCCTAAACTATTCCACACTTTTAAAATTTAATTACCTAAAAATATTAAAAACTATTTAAAATAACTTGTTTAGCAGACTGTACAATAGCTATCTTAGTCACACGTAGCGCGTTCTCTGTCTGGGCGTCGAACACCTCTAAAAATTTGATGAACTGTAGTATTATATTGTCACAAATTCTAAAAAATAATAATAATAATTTTTCTTTGTGTTTTTTAAAGTAAATTAAACAAATTCATTTTAGTCAAAACATAGATAATTAAACAAATTTAAAACCGATTACAAAGTACTGCCGAATTGCTAATATACGTAGGTAATAATAAGGAAATTATATAGCTTAATTAGAATAATATCAGGTCATCAACCACATAATTTAAGTTTGATTAAACTACGTAAAATTTTGCAGATCGGCAATATTCAAAAAATTAGATATGAAAATTAAACAAGGAAGTCAGTTGTAGACTCGACAGCGAGAAAGGTGGACTCAAAAAGAGACATCTTTTTTGATATAATTTAAAATCCTTTAAAATTAAAAAAGTAATAATTTAAGATCCTTATAAATTAAAAAGGTTTTCCATTGTGCCTTTTTGGGAAAGATTGTGACGTGCTCCAAGCTTGAGAAATGAGGTAAGTGTACCAAGTCATTTAAAATATTGTTAAAATAAATGAGGTGTGGTTGAGATCAATAAATTATATATTTTCTTATATTTTGTTATTTTCTTTCAAAAACGAAACTGGTACAAAAAACACGACCTCGTGACAATATTTTATTTTCTTTATTACACGAGATTAGAAAAAAGGCCATTATCTACCGACTTCCCTGTAGATACATCAAACTAATAAACCACTAACGTTGTATCCCTTTGTTTACTTGATAAGCAAACAATTTGGCGCTATTGCTTTTTCGTTTGCGATAAATTGTAATGAAGCAGTTTCTCTAATTATAAAGAAGAGGTTTAATGTAGTTTGCTATAGGGAACAATGAGAAGATTTATTGGAAAATTAGAGTCATAAATTTGATTTCATTTATTAAACGTAAGGTTTAACTGTCAAGAGAAAATTCTTGTAGTTCAAGCTACGAATGCTCAAAAAAACGTATAGGGAAAAATGCATGGAAAACGATTTTTGACTACGTAACTTTGTTTGGACTAGTTAGGAGGTAAACATAACAAAAGTTCGCGCTTGTAGCCTGTTATATATTTAATAGACCATTTTATATACTGCATAATAAAATAGTCGTTAGTATGAAGACTAGTCTTTATAGTCGTTAATGTTTAGTTTCTATGCATTCAGATTTTTGTGACTTAATTCAATTCATGTCAAGATATTTTTTTGTAACGTCAACCCTTTATAATAAAAATATTAATACGCGGGTATTATCATTTCAATCAGTACAAAATAATTTGGCGACGATTGGAAAAAGTACGTAAAATAATCTTCAGTCTAACTAAAAAAACGAGTCCAAAGTATGGCTGAGAAGTTATCCCCTCTAATAGATGCTCTCAGTGGGTTAATCTCAACTCTCCAGCACCAACAAAGATAAGAGAAGAGTGTTAAAGATATTCTCCAGACACAAGCCATTTCATTTGAGTCATTCGATGAATCAGCGGAAACCTTTGATACTTATTCTCAACGCTTGCAAAATTTTTTCAAATTAAAAGGATTAAGTAAAAATAATGAAGAAACCAACGAAGCAAAAGTAATGGTTCTTATTAATTGTCTTGGTAGTAGACATTACAAATTGCTATCTAATTTAACATCCCCAGATCTTCCTGCTTCAAAAACTTACGAAGAACTTATGAGCCTTCTAAAAAACCACTTATCTCCTAAAATTAATGTATTGTCAGAACAACATAGATTTTTTTCTCGCATTCAAACTCCAGGAGAATCTATCGCTAGCTATGTTGCCGAACTAAAAGACTTAGTTAAAAATTGTGAATTTAAATCTGAATGCAACAGTATTCAATGCACTAAATCTGTAATCGACATGCTTCTAAGAGCTCAGTTTATAAGAGGTCTCCTCGACACAACAATCCATGAAAGTATCCTTCAATTGGTCAATGTTTCCCTCGAAAAGGCCATAGAAACAGCATTATCAATCGAAACTGCAAGAATTCAGAACAGGGAACTATATAGAAGTATTCCTTCAACTTCAAATTTAGTCAATCAACTTAATACACAACAAAATGAACGCACTTAATCCAGTAAAACAAATCTTTATTCTACGAACCAGAAACATAAAACCAGATCCGACACAGTCAATTTACAAAAATTAGGACTAGCAGGAATATGCTTACACTGTAGTAAAACAAATCACATAACTTCAAAGTGCCTTTCAGTAAACAAACTTCAATGCAAAAGTTGCAAAAAACAAGGTCACATCGATAAAGTATGTATAACCAGTCTTTTAAAATACCGACAGTCTGTTCAAAACATTGATTTCGATTCCGATAGTCCTGATACCGAAGATTTTTCAATTAATCAAATTATCGACGTTTTCTCTGGATCTGCATCTGTGTTTGAGCCAAAAATGTTTATTGAATTAAATATTTAAGGTAAACCCTTCCAATTTGAATGTGATACGGGAAGTTCTGTCAGCATTATTTCTCAAAAAGATTATCATCGATTGCAATTGGTCATTCCCATTCAAAAAACTGAAGTTTACTTTAGATCGTATACGCAACATCTATTCAAGCCAATAGGCTTTGCCAGAGTTCAAGTTACATATAATCACAAAACTATCACGGCGGATCTGTACATCGTTTCAAATTATGGTACTGCTATTATTGGAAGAAGATGGATAAGAGAACTAGAAGTAGATTTGTATAGCATTTCATCAGTCTCATCTACACCACCTTCCCTCATAAATATTTTAAGTCAGTTTCAAGATATCTTTAAACCAGTAGTTGGCGCTGTTCCAAATTTCAAATGTACACTAAAACTTCGTTCTGATGCTAAACCAGTCTTTTTAAAACCTCGAAGAGTGCCTTATGCACTTCAGGAAGAAGTTGACAAAGAACTTGATTCCTTGGAACAAGAAGGTATAATTACGAAAGTTGATTATTCAGAGTGGGGTACTCCTTTAGTCATAATACCTAAAAAAGATGGTAAAGTTCGAATTTGTGCCGACTATAAAGTTACTGTTAATAGTCAACTTCAAGATAATCGCTACCCTATACCCAGAATAGAAGATATTTTCAATAAAATGGAAAATGGAGTATACATCTGTATCTTAGATATCTATAAAGCTTATTTACACATTCAAGTTGATAACGAAAGCTCAAAAATTCAAGCCCTGTCAACACATCGAGGTACCTATTTAGCCAATAGATTATATTTTGGAATCAAAACAGCACCCAATGAATTTCACAAAATATTAGACCAGATTTTTCATGATTTAGAAGGAACGACCCTGATTTCGATGACATACTGGTCCAGGGTTCGTCTATATCTCAATGTACACTTCGACTAATTAAGGTATTGGAAAGACTACGCAAATACAACCTTCACCTTAATAAAAATAAGTGTAAGTTTTTCGAAAAAAAGATAGAATATTTGGGTCACACTATATCTAGTAGAGGCCTACAGAAGTCAAACGATAAAATTCAAGCAGTCCAGAATGCACCCCGATCCACGTCTTCAAGAGAATCAAAAAAAGCAAATACCGTCACATCCGTCCAAACCACCGGAGGTTTTGAGGAGATCCACTAGAACCCGTAATCCCATTCAAAGATTAACCTATTGAATGTCTCAGAAATTACAAGGGGGAGAATTGTTATATATTTAATAGACCATTTTATATACTGCATAATAAAATAGTCGTTAGTATGAAGACTAGTCTTCATAGTCGTTAATGTTTAGTTTCTATGCATTCATATTTTTGTGACTTAATTCAATTCATGTCAAGATATTTTTTTGTAACGTCAACCCTTTATAATAAAAATATTATTACGCGGGTATTATCATTTCAATCAGTACAAAATATAGCCTATGAGCCGGGGGGAGAAGGAGTATGAAGGTTACACTTTTCGGTCTTTTGCTTATATCTCGGAAACTATGCGTTCTAGCGACATGAACATAAAATAAGAGCTTATTAAATTTGCTACAAGTTTTGTTTTGTCAAGTTTTTTGATATCTTGTATAGTTTTCGATATATCAGCTCTTGAAAGTCTGTAATTTTGGAAAAAAAAAACATTTTTACCTCACATATTTTGCTCTTTTTCACCGGATAACTCTTCAACGATACACCCAAAAAATAAGTGCTAACCATAGCATTGTAGAGAATAAAATTCTCTTTAATAATATATTTATTTTACTTTACTATTTTGTCTATTTTACTTCAAATATTAAAGCAATTTTAAAATTAAGCGTGAAATCTGAAGTTTTGCGATAACTGTCGACTGATGAATCTTTCAATTTTCTATCATTCCCAGTGGACGTATTGGTTAAAATATGTACCATTATGTACTTATAGTGAGTACTGGATGTATAAATAGCAAAGTTACTTATTTTAGAATATTAAGTTGTGGGTCCTTTGACCAGGTTCCTCACACTTAATTAAAGAATATCTAGGCCATTTTAATTTGCTATGACCATGTTTCTGCATATATGAGTGTTTTTAAGATAGTAGGATAGTTTTACCACAACCATTAACTGAAAACAATGTTTATTGACATAGAAAAGTGAATTAACATAAAACATTACAACAGTATGTAACCTTGAATCAATTTCTTGTTTTTTTTTTGGGTCATGTCGCTATACTCGGACAAATTATTAAAGAAGGTGATTCCTCCCTGTTCACGTACAACAATAATACTATACCAGAGCATAATGAATGAAATCACTGGCTTAAAACTGCAGAAGTTATCGGTATCACGTACCAACTAGTCATAAATGCATGTTTATTGCCAAAATGAATTACGCCAGTAGCGTATAAAAACTATTGGCAAATTAAATGCGGTAATAGTAAATAATATTATATGAAAGTAGGTTGGTTATCTATTTTTGTAGTAATAATCATTTATGTCTATAATTTTGTTTTGTTTATTGTTAAAATATGTAAATATTATGCCAGTGACGTAGAAACACTATTGTAAAATTAAATAGGGTATTATACTAGAACAAAATATTGAAGAAGTTGCGCCTTAAAACTGCAAAAGGTATCGTTATCATATCAAAATGCACTCTTCCAGTGTCGCAGAAATACTATATTGGCAAATTAAATGGGTATTTGTAAATATTACTAGATGAAAGTAGGTTGGTTATCTATTTTTGTTATAATAATTCATCTATGTTTATAATTGTATTTTGTTTACTATAAAAATATGTAAATTAAGCTTTGTATCACTTACTTGAATTCCAAATCTATGAAGTTTCGTAATCCATTGATTCTGCAGAACTATTACTGGAATCGTCTTTATCGTCGGAACTTTGTTATGACTAAAGGTTCAACTACCGTTTCGATCATACCGTCCAAGCGCCACATATTATTGTCTTTCTTAATTACATGGGAAATAGCATTCTACCAATATTCAGGTTTTATACGTTCTATACTGGTTTTTAATAAACTTTGAACGTTGGCTATTTTAAAAGTTTTATTTTCTCGAGCTACAAACCCTTTCACTTGCGCCTAAATTAGTTCAATAGGCTTGAATTCGCAGTGACAAGGGGAAAGTCTAAGTACCGTAATACCACGATTACGAGCCATTGTGTCGACAACATATTGAATATATTTACATCGGTGTTATTAGGTCGATTAATTCAATTTTAAGCATCTCCTCAGTAAATGTTATTCTTTATCCAGCAGTCAGGTTTGCATATCCGCTTTCCTACTGGACATTATCGGAATGCGTTCAACTTGTCGACTGTGATAAGAAGCGTTATCTAGTACAATAACTGAATTTCGTTCTACACGCTGTAATACTTCAGAAAACCATTTTTCAAAACATTTCGCATTTATGTCCTCGTGGTGATCTCCTG
>OV651819.1:78852268-78889768 GCA_927349885.1 Psylliodes chrysocephalus | reverse complement strand
TATAGGTATCAGTACAGATGTATAAAAAACTTTCACAGCCGTATGCATAGTCGATCGCCAGCGACTCGCCAGAGATTCATTTCGGCGTATCGCCAGCGATTCGCTAGCGATCCGCCGGTGAAAGCCCAGGAAGCTGGCGACTCGCCGGAGATTGTCACCGGAATGTCATTTCACGCAAGTTTTCATGTTCTTTTATAAGGAAAAATTTGATATTCGTTCATTATTTTTTGAGTTTTAAGAAATGAATCATGAATAAAATGCGAGAGATACCGGTGATAATCCCTACAAAAGAAAATAAAAACTTGCGTAAAATGACATTCCGGTGACAATCTCCGGCGAGTCGCCAGCTTTTTGGGCTTTCGCCGGCGGATCGCCAGCGAATCGCTGGCGATACGCCGAAATAAATCTCTGGCGAGTCGCTGGCGATCGACTATGCATACGGCTGTCAGTGTTTTAGAAAGTTTATAATATACCTTTCTAAAACACTGACAGTTTTTTACCTATATCTATACCGGGATCTTTATTCTGCTACTGCGAACCCCCAAAATTTTGGCCACGAGCCACCCCTGATCTTAATAACTTATTTCATAAAACTTTTGTTGAGCACTTTTTGTCGGATTTGTAGTTTACTAAAAGTTGAACCCAATACAAATTATGAATACAGCACTAAGGCTCGCTTACCAAGTGGCCTGTCTCCTTTTGGTGCTAGCTGCAAATATTTTCATACAGATAATGAAATTCCAGCAACTTTTTAAATAACAATTTATTGTTCAAAACGTTGCATGACAACTTTTACATTTTACATGTTTATACTACACTATATTTACAAACACCTAGAGGCCTAACACTACCTTAGGGTTAACATTATTTATTAATATTTTAATATATTTGCTCTCTGTAAATTTTCTTTTGATAATTTATCTCTGAGTTAAGTTATAATTAGGTTTACTTGACAGATTAACAAACAATAGCTCTATCGGGTAATTATTGCGAAGACGCCCTTTTCTTAAAAATAGCTATTTTTTACAAAACTTACATTTTTATCTTTAGGAAGGAGAGTATTTTTCAAATATACTACCGGAAATCTGATAAATTAACGTTTTTTTTTTTTAAAAAAATTACATATCAAAGTCTTCTGAGGATCATTAAGTGATCATTTGTGTAAAATTATTCATTAAAATTTTGGATTGTCTGTCATACTCTGTCAATATAAATTAGTACGGTGTTGCCAAGTGTCCAACTAAAATCAATGAAAATGAAATCAGTTCTATTAATTTATTTCCGTTCACACCCGATGATTTATTTATCCATTTTGATTGAATTGTTGTAGTACATTATTTTTAAATATTAATATTACGTCATCTATAAAATAATAAACCAAACTTTTCGAAAACTTTGAAACATAATTACTTTGAGGGCCGATTCCACCGTTGTGTTAAACAGAGATTAAAATGACATTGTTAATGTAAAAATGTCATTTTAAACTTAGTTTAACACAACGGTGGAATCGGTCCTAAGTTATCCAAAAGTTTTTAAAACTGAACCAAATGAATTTATTTGTTTGTCAAATGATGACAGCCAGCCAAATTTAAAAGAGTACCTACTATCAACAAGGTTTACTGTGACGTCACTTGGTGGAGACTTTTAAGGCATTTCTCTATAAGCTTACCACAACATACTTGATTACAGTCTCTCAATGGTTACAGTATTGTTTGCTGTGGTGACGTCATATGTCAAATTCAATTTAAGTTTGGGGATTTTTGATTTTGTTATTTTTTTATTATGGTATGTTCTAGTAAGCTTATAAAGGCTGAGTTCGGTTTGGCGTTAGCTGTACTCCTAACCACTACAGAAGCAAGCGAGCGAAGCGCATATACCATAAGATCACGACATGCTCTTCCCATCCACTTCCTAACCATTACATAAGAAAGCGAGCGAAGCAAGTGCGCCCGGCCAACGTTTTGAAAGTGGCGCGCCGAAACGTCGACCGGGCGCGCTTTTACCATCTGTTCATCCCACGTGAGTTCTGACAAGCACAGGAGAGAGCAAGCGAAGCAAACACACCCTTTTTACATCTAAAACATTCCATGCTTACACATGCGCAGATAGTAATACAAGAATATGAGACTTGTCTATTCAATTTGAGCTGTGTCCAGGCCGTTGGAGTCCGTGCCGATCGATGTAGTTAGGTATGGCTAGGTATTGCAAAGACGTCACCCTAAGAGAAGTCTTTGCTTCGTTTTCTTGTTGTATATTCACGGGCTGGCATGCTCATGGAATGGATTACTAGAATACCACTTTGTCTTCTGTAGTAGTTAGGAGGTAAGTGAGACGAGCGTAGTGTGTTCTTATAATGTAGATGGAAAAAGAGCACGCCCAGCCGACGTTTCGAAATTCGCGCGAATTTCGAAACGTCGGCCGGGCGTGCTCGCTTCGCTCGCTTGCTTCTGTAGTGGTTAGGACGTGGGTGAGATGAGCGTTTCGAGCTTTTATGGTATAGGGGCAAAAAAAACGTGCCCGGCCTACGTTTCGAAATTCGCGCGAATTTCCAAACGTCGGCCGGGCACGCTCGCTTCGCTCGCTTCACTCGCTTGCTTCTGTAGTGGTTAGAAAGTGAGTGGAATGAGCGTTTCGTGCTTTTATGGTATAGGGGCAAAAAGAGCGTGCCCGGTCGACGTTTCGAAATTCGCGCGAATTTCGAAACGTCGGCCGGGCGCGCTCACTTGCTTCTGTAGTGGTGAGAAAGTGGATGGGATGAGCGTTTCGTGCTTTCATGGTATAGCGGTAAAAAGAGCGTCCCCGGCCGACGTTTCGAAATTCGCGCGAATTTCAAAACGTCGCACAGTGGGGCAACAGGACAGTAAACTTGGCGAAAATGAAAAAAAACAAAATCTACCTGCACGTAGGACAACATGGTTTTCGAAATCCACATAATACAGGGCATAATAAACACACACCTGCATCCCCTTTATAAGTTCTATTTCATCCTTAAGTGCCTCAGTCGTATCTACCTGCGCGTTGAGTCCGGACGAGTGATACTGTGCATAACCAGTTTTAATCCCCGATTACCGCCACGATAATATTAAACTTGCATTTTTCAGTTATGAAGCCTTCAACTTCAGGTATGTTTTAACAAATTCTATGAAAATATGTTGCTTAAAATAGTTTTTTATTATATAATACTGTAAGCAAAAGTAAGCATTATTTTTATGAGTAAATTTAATGTTTGCAGTAAAAATTGTTTAGGTATTAAAGTCGATAAAGCAATATTTTAATTTTTATCGAACTGAAGAACTATTGGGGAGTGTAGAAATGGTTTTGTTAGCTGCTCATACTTGCTCTCTTTTTATATACAAGGGTTTGATTTGGGGAGGTCACTTGACCAACAATTACAGTACATGCCAAATGTTTTAATGTTATAAATTTATTCAAATCCTATAAAATACATTAAAAATAATCGAAAAATGATTATTCCTTAGGTGTATTGAAACTTTTGGCATATACTGTACTTTCAGTGCGTGTCAGTAATTTTTCTTTTATTTTGTTACCAGGAATGAGTTCCAGTCATATGAGCTTTACTCGCAGAGAACGTTATAATTTACTCAGGAGTTCTGGGCATACTGATATTGAAGATCAATTCAATTTTTTAAAAGAGGAAGTTTAAAAAAGGACGGAATGTCCAAACGGGGGCCTTAAAAATGTTAAGCAAATTATCGCCAATTTTAAATCTCAATTTAAGTCTCGTTGGATAAAGGCTTGCAGAATAGAAGAAAGATTTGTGAAAAATAATATTGAATGGCTAGATACGTTAATTTTATTTCCACGACTAGAAACAAGACGTGACCGCCCAGAAACTGCATTCGAATTAAGCTCCGAGCGGACTAAAAGACAGAAAACCAGCGATTTGCGAAAAAGTACACCTCTTTCTGTGCTAGTTTATGCCACCCAGATGAGCTTGAGAGCATCAGGAAAAAACGAGGCAGCTAAAGTTGTGCAAGAAATTTCCTCAAGCCCAAAACTTGCTACGAAATTAAGAGACGCATATAAAAAGCCCCTGGAATACAAACCAAAAATGCTGTCAGAGGAAGACGCATTAGCATTGTTGGTTGATGCTAAATTATCCCGTCATCAATATGACCTAATTTGGCAAACCGCTCCAGAGAAGTTTCCGTCGTATAAGAAGGTCCAAACACCAAAGAAAAATTGTTATCCAGAAAATATTATTGTTACTTCTACTTCGGCAGAAGTCAATTTGCAAGCTTTACTTAATCACACTGTGAAACGACTACTTATGGTTTAGCAATGTGTAGTAGAGTCACTGAAAGACGAAGAACTGGACAATCTTTTTTATATACAAAATGGGGGTTTGATGGGAGTTCCGGTCATAGCAGCTACAAACAGGCTTTCCATGGGATCGAAGCATGTGATGCAGCTGTCTTTATTTCTTCATTGGTGCCTATTCGCCTAGTTTGCGGCACAAAAATTATTTGGCAGAACCCACCTGGCTCTACAAGGTACTGCAGACCCTGAAGATGCAATTCATAAAGGAATCCACTGCTGTATCAATTGCCAAGAAGACCAGAGTGGATGAACAAATAAGCCATTTACAGAACACGACAACAACAATTTAGCAGAGAGAAGTAACGGTGAAACATAATTTAATATTTTCCATGATTGATGGCAAGGTCTGCAACGCTTTGTCCAGCACTACATCTACTCAAAAGTGCTACATTTGTGGAGCCACGTCAAAAAGCTTCAACAACATAGACGAAATGATTAACAGGCAAATAACTACAGAGAATTTGCAATTCGGCTTGTCAATATTACATGGGTGGATTCGATTTTTTGAATGTCTGTTGCATGTTGCATATAAATTGCCAATTAAAAAATGGCAGGCAAGAGGTGACGATAAAAACGTTGTAGCCGAAAACAAGGCACGAATTCAAAAAGAATTTAAAGATTTGTGCGGTCTAATAGTGGACAAACCCAAGCCAGGATTTGGAAACTCAAACGATGGCAATACGGCTAGACGTTTTTTTGAGAATGCAGAAATATCTGCCAAAATAACAAAAATTGATGTTGCATTAATTGAAAAGATACATACAATATTAATAGTGGTGGCTTCAGGACACGAAATTAAAATAGAAACTTTCAGAATGTTTTGCCATAGCACTGCGCATTATTTTGTTGAAAAATATCCATGGTACTGCATGCCGCCTACACTCCATAAATATTTTATTCATGGGCCCGAAATAATTTCATCTGCCTTGTTGCCCATGGGACAATTAACGGAGGAAGCACAAGAAGCATGCAACAAAGACTTTAAAAGGTACCGAGAGCATAATTCTAGAAAATGCAGCAGCGAAAAGTGCAATGATAATGTTTTCAATTTTTTTTACTCAGTTCTGATCCTCTGCTAATTAGCAAAAGAACATCATTGCCGAAGAAGAAAATTCAGCACTTACCTAAGCAGGCATTATAATTTTTAAAATGTCCTTCTGTCGACCAAAGGGAAAGTGACAGTGAAAGCGAATCCGACGATTCTAAAAGTGACGACGATTACTAAGACTATGATTGAAATCTTATCGAAAATCGCAACTATACCTAATTTATGTTTATTTTTATAACAAAAACTTCTGATACATCTTTGATTTCACTCCAAATCACCTGTAGTTAACATTTGTTTTGCTTTTCTGATCCATTCGTACCGCCAATGATTTAATGCCAACTTTAAAGGTGTCCTGTCCCACTGTGCGTCGGTTGGGTACGCTCGCTTCGCTTGCTTGCTTCTGTAGTGGTTAGGAAGTGGGTGGGATGAGCGTTTCGTGCTTTTATGGTATAGGGGCAAAAAGAACGTGCCCGGCTGACGTTTCTAAATTCGCGCGAATTTCGAAACGGCCGGGCTCGCTCGCTTTGCTCGCTTGCTTCTGTAGTGGTTAGGAAGTGGGTGGGATGAGCGTTTCGTGCTTTCATGGTATAGGGGTAAAAAGAGCGCCCCCTGCTGACGTTCCGAAATTCGCGCGAATTTTGAAACGTCGGCCGGGCGTGCTCCCTTCGCGCGTTTGTGCTGTGGTTAGTAAGTGGGTGGGACGAGCATTCAGTAGTATTAGTGTGTAGGTGTAACAAGAGCGCAGGGCCTGGTGGACTCGCTTACATCTAGAGCGGTTAACAGGTGGGTGGGACATGCGAAGCGTGTTCTTATGGTGTAAATGTAAAAAGGACACAGGCGATTTTCGACTAATACCTTAACATTACAAATTTCTCAATATTTCTTTAAAAAAAAAAAATTAGATAACAAGGTCATTGTATTTAAATGTATTCCCTACTACTTAGCTATTAATTTATAAAAATAAAAAAATTTAAACGTCGTAATTTTAAAAAATGGGTGTATTGATTTACGTTTTAAATGGGATAACTAAAAAAGCATTTCTTTATAAGCTTACCAGAGCATAAGTATACTAACAGAACATTTCTTTATAAGATTTGGTTACGCTGGTGACGTCATATGTTACATCTAACGAGGCATATCTTTGGGTAAGTTCGATTTGGAACTCGATGGATCGGACAGAGCGCTCACGGAGTGCGTGACGCCGTAGACAGAGTTCACTCTTTTTACAATCTCAAGACGAACACAATGAACTGGAGTGGGGTAGAAAGCCAATGTGCATATTGTATCAATAGAACAAGATGCGACTCTATGGGCGCAGCCATTTTTATTTCTTATCTCACTCGGGAGTATTTATGGTAACCATTTTCTGTTTCACATTGTTATTGTTCAATCCACAAGCTGGTGGATCAGACAATAACAAAGTGAAATAGAAAATGGTAGTTATAAATACTCCCGAGTAAGATGAAAAATAACCTATCTTCGCCCATAGAGTCGCATCTCAAGCCTATTGACAAGCATTTTACTTCACTCCAGTTCCATATTTTGCACTTGAATACACTTTTGTGTGTGTGTATGGACTGTAAAAAATTACAAAAACAAACAAGAAATAATACGTGTAAAACTGATTATTCATAGATCAGAATATTGACGTTTGACATTTTTAACACATTCCTACAGATACCCGTTGATCTCCACCGGCCAACTCAAGGAAGAGTGAGCGCGCTCTGAGTACATAATCTGTGGCAAGCCGAACACAAAAGAGTAAGCTCTGAGTGCCAAAACGACCACAATTGAGGCATACCGAGTGCACTCTAAGTACAGCTAACGGCAAACCGAACTCAGCCTTTATAAGATTACTAGAACATAACATAATAAAAAATAACAAAATCAAAAATCCCCAAACTTAAATTGAATTTGACATATGACGTCACCACAGCAAACAATACTGTAACCATTGAGAGACTGTAACCAAGTATGTTGTGGTAAGCTTATAGAGAAATGCCTTAAAAGTCTTCACCAAGTGACGTCACAGTTAACCTTGTTGATAGTACTCTTTTAAATTTGGCTGGCTGGCTGTCATCATTTGACAAACAAATAAATTCACTTGGTTCAGTTTTAAAAACTTTTGGATAACTTATACGCCCGTATGCACCGTACACGTTTAATCCAGATCAAGGGTTTAATCGCGTTTAGTACAATAGGTAAATATGGTACTAAACGCGATTAAACCCTTGATCTGGATTAAACGTGTACGGTGCATACGGGCGTTATTTTTATTTATTTTTAAAGTAATTATGTTTCAAAGTTTTCGAAAAGTATTATTTATTATTTTATAGATGACGTAATATTAATATTTAAAAATAATGTACTACAACGATTCAAACAAAATGGATAAATAAATCATCGGCTGTGACCGGAAATAAATTAATAAAACTGATTTCTTTTTCGTTGATTTTAGTTGCACACTGGCAACACCGCACTAATTTGTATTGACAGAGCATGACGGACATAATTCTAAATTCTAATGAATAAGTTTACACAAATGATCATTTAATGATCCTCATAAGCCTTTAATATGTAAATTTTTTAAAAAAACGGCAATTTATGGGGTTTCCGATGGCATATTTGAAAAATACGCTCCTTCCTAAAGATAAAAATGTAAGTTTTGAAAAAAAATATATATTTTTAGGAAAAGGGCGTCTTCGCAATTATTACCCTCTATCGTTTAATCAGCAAGTAGTTACTTTCAACTTTACTCAGAGGTGAAAAGACTGGCCCTTAGTATATAAAATGGGTACTTTTAGGGTTTAATTTTTTTTTTTTTTTTTAAATTTCGACCTACTAAAGCGTACTGGACGCACCTAATTACCTATGTTAAACGTTGTGTTAATCTAAATTTGTACCTACAAATAATTATCTATGTTAAACGTTGTGTTAATCTAAATTTGTACTTACGAATACTGTACGCTTGGTTTTTCCCACCATTTGTATTTGGTAAAGTAAGGATTTTCTCTTTTTTTTGAAGCCATTTTTATTAAATTTACTGGAACTACACAACACTAGAATTTAGATATAAAGTACGAATTTATAAAATTTAACTAATACACTGTAATTTATTTCATGTTTAAATTGCCCGACCGATTACTGTTTAATTTTGACACTAAATGACATTTACGAAAATTTGTTAAACATCATTTTTTGCTCCGAGCAATTACTACTAGAGGGAGTCTTCCCCCCTTCCCCGCGCTAAATTTTGTTAGCAACATCTACTCCCTCCGAGGGGGAAAATACCTCTTCTGTAATTGGCTAATTTAATCAGCGTTGCCAAGTTTGACAGCGCCAGTTCTGACACTTTCTGACACATGTCAATTTCTTATTTGTATTTTACGGAAAATGTTATTATTTATAACGTTGTAATGGTTGTAAATGTATATTTAAGATTTATTATCTCTAATAATATGGTGAAAACATGCTTAATGTGTAAAAGGCCTGTTGAAAATGCTTCTTCAAGATAATATCATAAGTAAGTACAGACACAACCTAATTATCAGAGGCGGTGCATTACAACCTTTAATTTGCAATTAAACTTTCTTATTTACTTATCGAAAAATTAAAATTAAGAGCAAGTAAACTCCAGCTAAGTTCGTTTTCATCCGTCTCATAATGATTATAGTAAAGGTTAATTACTTATTATTATTATTTTAATATCACATCTTTGTAAAGTTCATTGTTATTTTTTTTAGGTTTCCTTTTTTTGATATGAGAAAGAAATACATAGTTCCAAAATATAGGAATTCAACAAGTGACCACCTGAATAACTTTTTATGCTAACAAACATTTTTATTACAGACCTCGGGAGGAAAATATTAAAGAAAAATGCAATTTCGATGAAAGAAGTATAATAATCAATCCTGTCACTACTTCTATACTATATTCATCTGCTACTAAAATACTAAAACAGCAAGTAGTAGAGAAACTTAAGTTTCTTTCAAAAAGAATGTTTAAGGAAAAAGGCAAAGCCATTTTTTTGTTGACACTTTTTTTAACTAATCTAATAGACTAATTTTGTGTATTGTTTAAATTTTCATTTTTTGTACTTAATTTGTTTTAGGTTTAAACAAAATGAACTTCTAAGATATGCATGGAATATCCCAAAAGAGCTAAGGAAGGTTTTAAAATTCTTAAGAAAACTATTCAGAGCCAAAAACATAAAATAGTCTTTCTGTCCAAAATATAAATAGGTATAAATATTTAGATATTATGAGTGATTTTTTATTTTATAAATAGAACATAATTTGCTTCTAAATCACTACCTAATGAACTATATTATATAGTACAAAACTAAACAAGAATATCACATTATTCAAGTTTTTTTTAATTTCCTTAAAAGACGTCCCAAAAAAACATTGAATATTTATTATTGGAGTTTACATCGTTATGCTAAAACAATACTAGAACAACTTAATGTGGATTTTAACTATTTTGAGTTATGCAGATCATTATGATCTAAAAAAATGTTTGTCTGGTGCTATAGTCAGGTATAAAAACATTAATTTATTTAAACACAGTTGCAATATACATTTTATTTAGTTTTTAAGTTAAAAGCTATTAGGACATCCTAAAATGACTTTTTTCGTTTGATGTGAGATTAACTATTCTACATTTTTGTTGGTGAAATAGAATATATTAAGATGTCTTACTGTTTTATCTGATTATCTAAAAAGTTAGAACAATATACAAAAAAGAGCCTTTACTTAAACACACAATTAGTCAGTTCAATTGTACGATAATTTAAAGCAGAAATCCAGAAAACTTTAAAAATGTGTTTTTACTATAACAAGGACATAATTATTAAAAAAACTTGGCACGTTAACATTGACGATAGGTTTTTATAATATATAATATACAAATCACAACGAACTACACAAAATGACATTATTAATAATTTAGCAATAAAAAAGTTAAGTACAATGATGACATTAGAAGTTGAGTTTCTCGAAATACTTTTTTTAAATTGTCTCAGTACCTACCTAGTATTTTTCTAGCACAATGATATATGAATGTGCATTGTGTGATATCTTATATTTTAGGAATAAAATGATATATTTTTTTGCAGGTTTCTGTTAACAACGATTCCAAGAACTTTTGAAAATATTATTAAAACGGCCTTTGCAAATATAATTCTCAATTAAGAGCTTTTCATCTAACATTAAACAGACCCAAAATATCAAAATTTTACCAACCAATTGATGGTTCTACTGGTTTCTATAGGAAAATTCTCCTCGAAACTAGTAAAAGAAAAATGGCAGAGGCAACCGAAAAAGGCAAAAAAGTCTTTTGCAAAACAAAAACTAGAAATTTGTTTAGAATCTATTATTTGAAGTTTTACCATTATTAATTTTTGATGACGATTTAAGATTATGAAGTTCTATTATGTATTTTACTCTTTGATAACCTATTTTTAAATTTTTATTAGGACCAAAATAAATTATAATTTTCATTTCAACTACAAAAACCCTCATAGTATTAAAAAGTGGGAAAACGTTAGATTAGTTATGTTCAGGAATAAACTCTTTAAACATTTATCTACTTAAAATGTGTTACTTTTAGAAGGTATGTTATTAACTTTCTATTTGTACTTGTATTAATTTATTTCATTTTATTATCTGTTGTATTTTCAAATTGATTTTGATATTAATCTTATCTATTTATATATTTTTTATATTCACATATATGTTTTTTCATTGAAACAAACGTTTATTAGCTTATTAAATATAATGAATTCATGTTGTTTTATTATATGCTTGCATGTATGATTACTTTTATTTCCTTTTAAAAATGAATTTCGAAGATAAAGCCAAAACGGTGAGTGAGAATAAAAAATTAGACGAAAGTGACGATATTTTTTGGAGCTTTCATCTACACGCTCCTTTTTCTAGCCATCTACACCTGAGCCAGCCGTCTTCCCTCCATCCTTACATTCTTCAGATTTACACAGAAAATGCCGTCCTCTTTAACATATCCAGACGGGGACTATACCACTACATTATCAGCTTTATTTGTTATCCCGAGCAATTTAAATGCATTCGTAACTGCTCACTCACCTCTTCTCTTGTATATTTCGTACTCAGTTTTCTTATTTTTAGTTACGTTTGCACTACTCTTTTATTTTCACAGCTTTAATTTTATAATGCTGTAACGCTACAATATGGATCCATTTTTGTGGTTTATACTATTTAATGTTATTCGTAAGTGACCAACCTATTATAATAATTAAAGATTATTGTATTATAGGCCTGAAGATGTTCCTGTAAGGCCGAAACTAGTCGCTTCTGTATTTATTTATAATAAAATTGATTTTAAGGTTTTATTCTTCAATTGAAAAAAATAGATCTTTACAGTGATTTTGTTTCATTTCCTGCATTAGATACGTCATATAAGACGGTATTCATTTTAAAAATAGTAAAATTAGCAAATTTTTAGTTTTTTTTACAATTAAAACGTTTGGACAATGTGTGTTTTTATAGATAAATGATACGCCACTGAACAAGAAGGATGTTTACCTTCCCCCTTGTGCCCGCTTCCTCACTTCCTCTACAGATGTTGCTAACACAACAAACGTCTACAAACTCGTTTTCACGCTCCCTCTATTAGTAATTGCTCGATTTTTTGTCCTTCAGAAAGGTTATGACGATATTAAAATTATCCGCATTTTTGCATTATACTTTTACGTCCTATGTCAAATCCGAGATAGTGGAGCTATTAAGCTAAATTCCTTTTTTTTTTAAATAGCGTAATATCAAAGCATTGATCTGGCAACGTAAGGATACGTCATATGTAATTATTTTTGATATGCAAAATTGGGACCGGTAGGCGTGGCTTTTGCATTCACTAAAATGGCGGAAGAGTAGAACCGGATTTACAAGTTTTTATTGTACTATTTCTGGTTAAGTATCATTATTTGAACTATAAAAAATGAATTTCCTTTATTATAGATAAAAACTTACACATTGACTTAAAAGGTGGTGGAAGGCCAAGGTTACAAAAGAAGGGGGTCTAAAGATTTAAATATACCCGGTTTTCAGCCGAGAGGTGCTAAATAAAGTAAATGAAAGAAATAAAATATAACTGATTTAATTATCACTCAAGTGTGACTATTAAGTGCTGGAGAATATATTATTTGCAAAATTGCAACTAATCAATGACCATGATATAACTAACTTGGGGCCGATTCCACCATTTTAATCTTCAATTAGTTTATTTAAACTTTAACACAATGGTGGAAATAATCCTAAAGCGTTAAAATCATTCACAGAAAAAATAAATAGCATATTTTTGGTTCACATAAGCGACAAAAATAAAACGAATTCGATTTATTGGATCAGTCGTAACACTTTTTCACTAGGGCACATACGTAGCACAGAACACTTACTCTATACGTAGCCCAATGCTTTCTGTTTCTATCTTTAAATCGGAAAGTACAAGGTCGCAAATGTCAAGTAATCTAACCTTACTTTAATTAACAGCTTCCTCGAAATTAAGAACAAATGTTCATACACTAAAAGTTCGATAATCCGATACGAAACTTAATGCAAGGCTCGAGGAAAATGGCTAATAAACAATCTCTGTGTAGGTAGATGCACTTTTGAGGAAATCAAAATGTGGATTAATTTTACTTGGTCTTGGTACTCTTGTAGATTCAGACTGAAAGATGTGTATCTTCATGCAAGACATTCAGTAAATCAGCGAAGCCACAACCAGCGGTGTGCAGGTAGGTACAGATGCACTTCTAACAAATGTAAAATATGAAGTGATCTTACTTGAGACTTATAGATCCAGTGAGGATAATATGGTGGTTGGTTTGAGCTGGGCTTCTCACTATCTGCAGAGATTATGACTACTTATGTAAAGGCCTACCATAGTAACAACATCACCACAAGAGTGTCTGTCCAATTTAATTGGTCTATGCACAATAATCATGCATGTATGATTGAAAATCAGACAAAGAATGTGAAGATAAAGTTAAAGTCTCAATCATAGTTAAAGTCACAGATGAAGTTAAAAGTAAGAGTTGAAATTGTAGGTTGGTGATAAAGGGAGGCCAACATCTAGGTAATAAATGTTTGTCGAGTTAAGAAAAGTATCATCTGCTGTAAGCGCTTTTCTTAACAACTAAGGTAAAAACCAGAATATTTCATAATACACAATTTCTTCGCTAGGTAAAATAAGAAATACATTTGTGAGAGTACTTCCCAAGTGTTTTTCAAAAGCTCTAAGAACAAAATTGATGAAAATGGCCTAAGCCAAGTTCAAATTCTAAAACTTGAATATTAAAGATAAGTAACTTACTGTAAAATAAGTAAAACCTCATTGTTGATTAAATGGTTGAATAATTCATTACCTGGAGGTAGAATAGTGACCAAAGTTTAACAGAAAAAGCCACTAGAAAAGGTGAACAAAACAGAATGGGGCATATAAAAGTCAAGCAAATATTGTAAATGCAAATAATGTGTGCTGTGATTAAATAAAAGTGTACAAAGAATAAAGTTTTAATATTTTCTTATCCATATCTATGAGTGATATCTGAAACACATTATAGGCAATTAAAAAGATCTATTAATATTGTTCTAAATTAACTATAATAAAACAAACAATACTCATGCATACACAAAACACGAAGCTCT
Organism: Psylliodes chrysocephalus; assembly: GCA_927349885.1. NCBI lineage: Eukaryota > Metazoa > Arthropoda > Insecta > Coleoptera > Chrysomelidae > Psylliodes > Psylliodes chrysocephalus. The sequence goes on along the minus strand of OV651819.1, from coordinate 78,875,695 downwards.
ACTTTTCAATCAGCTGTAGAACTAATATAAATAAAACTGGTGGAAGCAGCAAATGTAGGTTATATTTAAATAGAAATAAGAAAATAAAATGCCTATAAATTTGATAAACAATATGGCGTACAATTAATGTACTTTTCAAGAAAATGCTTGGAACATATACAGCTGAATTTAGAAGGTTCCCAATTATGCCTGTTGACAAAATATCCACGCGCTACGTTGTTCAGGATTTTCTGGAAATCTATAAATATTATTTCATATGAAAAAGTATTATTCCAATATAGGTAGGCCCAAAAGTTGATAGATGATATTTTTTTGCATTTTTAAAAGCATACTTTTACACATTTTATACAAACATGTCATAATACTGTCCTGTATAATATTTGTAATTGTTATACTAACCTAAGAAACGTTATTCCAGTCGATTGTTTTACAAAAACGACTATCGCTAGACCAGGAACATATAACACAACAAGGCATTATAAACTTTATAAGTTTGTAACACTCAAAATTTGCTCAAATACAAATTAAATTCAAATTTATTAACACAAATGACACTAAAATATAACCTATAAAATTTGACAATTTGCACTCACAGTAATGGCGGACCGGTGCCACTTTCCGATTACGCATGTCGTATCCCTAGGTTGCCAGATCAATGTATCAAAGATATCGGATAATAGATACGCCTTGTATACATTGCACTTGTCCGCAACTTTTTTTTGACGGTACGCTCTTCCTATGTTGTCAGATCTCTTATATCAAATATCAAACATTAAATTTTTATTAAAAAAGTTACTATTCCCTTTAATACAATCTAATAAAAAAAGGAAATAAAGAATTAGAAGCATCAATATGAGTTTTTTTATTAATTTCAATCACTTAAGACTTTTATTTAGCTATTTTTACATCTGTATCATATGGGAATATTAAACATTCTGGTATATATCCTTTAAATTTGGCAACCTAAGACATTTTGCTGATGTTGCAAAAGGCGATTTTAAATCAGATACTATGTCTTGAATATGATTGACTACACTGATATAAATCAAAAACAATGACGTCATATTGAATATTGTCTTGAAATAGTCAAGTTTAACATGACTACAGTAAAAACGTGGTCATCACAGGTATGAAATGTCAAATGAAATGACAAATGTAAAACTTTTACTTTTTAATTATTAAATCATTGTTTGGTTGTGTTATTTGTAAAATAGAAAGAAAGATTTACGAAAGGGAAAAGTGGGACAATGGTGACGATAGGGTATCAGGTTTAAAAAACAGGTATTTTTTTAAAATAAGCTCCTTTTTTGTAGAGATCTAAAAAAAAGTCCTCCGCTTATATTTATTTAAACCATTAGATTCCTTTTTCTGAGCTTCTCAAAATCAGGTCAAACATTGTCAAAAATATCATTATATATAACTTTGAATTTAAAAAACGTAGCAATAAGATAAAATGCGGAGCATTTTTGTACTTTGGCGTAACGCGTGCCAGCAAGTTAAAAAGCAGGACAATTACGCCTAAAGCGCGACGTCTGGCAACCCTGGCTGAGTACCTAGATATGGACGCATTTAAGGTTTTTGCAAATGAAAAGCCAATTTATTTTCAAGGTAGGATTTATTAATGAACATGGCTAAAGTTTTGATAAAAAATCAGAGGCCAAAGTAACTATAATACCAATTTTCTCTTCATCCATGATCAGTAAACAAAACAAATACTTATTTTTTATCCCTACAAATTCAAAAACAAATCCTACTACTATTACATAACACACAAACAAAAATTCATGATATCTGTCAATGTTATACCCATTGTGAAGTTAGTGTCAATATAAACCAAACATTTTTAAATCAGATTATTAGAACGTCATTATAATGACGTAAGAACCTTGACCACACTTGACTTGGTCACATTTCTAGTAATTGATTTAAAATCGCCTAAAGTGACAGATCAAGTTTAATTGTGATTTTTTGTGGCTTTTTGTAGTTTTCAAGAATAATTTAAACCCTGAACTTTTTAATAAGGACTTTTACGAAAAGAAGGAAATATATAGCGTGTCGAAATACGCAGAATAACAATGTTATTCGGTCATGTCATAAGTAAGATTATGTTAGCATAGACGTAGGGATATATAGGAAATAAGGCTTAATTTATTTAGCAGTGTAAAGGCATTTGCACTTTATTTAAATAATAATGTTCTATATTTTCTGATCAGGTTTCTTGGAGAAATTATTCAACGTAGAATTTGGCTGCAAAATCTATGCTTGGTGGAGGAAGACATTATGAAAGTGAAAGAAGCCTTAGTATGTTCTGACCATTTTTGTATGGCAGATATTTATGAAAATTTAAGTGGTAGACACTATTTAAAACATAATTATATACCTATCAAGTAAGTACAATATTTATTATGGGTATTTTAATAATATGTAAGCTCTAAAATTATACAGAAATCAACACATTTTACATAATTTGCATCACCAGTAAGGTAACTAAGGTAACTAAGTGTCGTACAGGGCCCTCGAGAGGTCACAATTCCGGGCCTATTATAAGCTAGGAAGGGTGACCTTCAGGGTCCTAAGGCGGCCTGGCGAGGATCAGGATAATCCAGATCAACCTCCAGCACTGTAAAGCTGCTTCAGCGGTACTTACAGTGGCGATGGGGAGGTTTGAAGTGGCCCTGGTACAAGAACCGTGGATTAGACACGGTACAATAAGAGGCTTAGGAGGGCTGGGTGGAGAGTTAATATATGACAAATCCACAGGCACCCCTCGAACCTGTATAATTGCCAAAAAAGGCATAAAAATACTGCCGTTAACTAACTTCTGTTCCAGATATTTGACAGCAGTCAGAATCAAGATCGATGCAGGAAATGGACCGAAGGAGGTAATACTCGGATCGGCATATCTACCTTCAGACGATCCTAAAGCAACACCTACCAGAGAAGTGGAGGAGCTGGTGAGATTCTGCAGGCGCAACGGAATGCAGATGATGATTGGCTGTGATGCAAACGCACACCACAGGATCTGGGGGAGCACCGATACCAACGAAAGAGGTGAGTCTTTACTACAATTTATTATGGCAAATAATTTAGACATAACAAATGTAGGCAATTAACCGACCTTTATAACAAAAAACAGAAAGGAGGTACTAGATGTAACAATAGCATCAACATACTTGAGTAACTTTGTTACAGACTGGCATGTGTCTGACGAAGAGAGTTTATCAGATCACAGACACATAAACTTCAATATTAAAGGTAATATTGCAAAAGAAACTTATCGGAATCCCAGGAAAACAGACTGGGAGGCATACAATGCTTCCCTGGAATGTAATCTTCCGAAGATGAGAAAGACGATAAGAACAACAACCGACCTAGAAATGGCTGTGGATGAGTTTAATGACACAGTCACTAGCGCTTTCAACGATACCTGTCCCTTAATAGCAAGGAACTCTACTAGGAAAGTTCCATGGTGGAATGATGACCTGGCTATACTAAGGAAACAGGTGAGACAAAAATTTAATAAGGCTAAAATAACCGGCAAATGGGAACTATATAGAACCATACGCACCTGTTACAACATAGCTTTACGAAAAGTCAAGAGAGAGTCTTGGAGAAGGCACTGCGAGGAGATAGCAAGCACTCAAGAATGTGCCAAATTCTTTCAAAAAAAAAAAAAAAAAAAAAAAAAAAAGGGTGAACTTGGGGAGTACACAATCACAGGGAAGGAAACAGTAAGGGAACTCTTCAGGGTTCACTTCCCTGGTGCACAAACCATAGCACACACACCGGCTAACCGGAATCTAAACGGACTGGAAGCTCATAATAGCGCCAACAGGGAAGATTGGAGGATAGCCAAACAAGTGGTTAACTATGATAAACTGAAATGGGCAATTAGCTCATTCGAACCATATAAATCACCGGGCATGGACGGGATTTATCCAATAATGTTACAAAGAGGTCCTGATATTTTATACAGCAGACTCTGTAACATACTCAGAAGTAGCCTGGCCTTTGGACACATACCAAAAGCTTGGATAAATATTAGGGTAACTTTTATACCAAAACCTGGGAAAATGGGACAGGAAACGGCAAAGTCCCTAAGACCAATAAGGTCACATGAGTATCTCAAGGATAGTGACAGGAGACGTGCTAGACATGAGATCAGACCACTTAACCAAGAGGTACTCTTTTAATACTCCCTTTGAGGTTTTAATACAGGAAAGAGCGGAGATCACCATAAGGGAGCCCAATGCCCAACGACAGGAACAAACCTGGTATACAGACGGGTCTAAGACTGCGGAAGGCACTGGGGCAGGAGTATTCTCCAAAAACCCTGATACTAACCATAGCTATGCTATAGGAATACATTCCTAGGTATTTCAGGCCGAGGTATACGCAATTTTGCAATGTGCAAAAACGAACAATGAAAGAGCTGTCGAAAATCAGCATATTCAAATAATGTCAGTCAGCCAAGCGGCACTTAATGCCATATCGAGTCAGAAAGTTACGTCGAGGCTGGTATGGAAATGCATCGAAGAACTAAGAACACTGGCAGACCGTAATAGAGTAAAACTATTTTGGGTGCCAGGTCACAAAGGGATCGAAGGCAACGAAAAGGCTGACGAACTTGCAAAAAGAGGGTCAGAAGAAACACCGGAACCAGACACAAACCCAGGAGTACTAAAAAGTACAGTCCGGGGTTTTATAAATGACTGGATTCGTGAAAAACATATCATCTATTGGGGAAGCACCCCAAAACAGGCACATGGAAAAGCCTTCATAGGCAGACCATGTCCCAAAAGAACTGGAGAACTACTCTTAATGAATAGGAACCAGTTGAAAGTGATTACAAGGTTCATGACTGGGCACGCCCCAGTAAAGGGACACTTGAACAAAATTGGAATGTACAATGGGGAACTCATGTGCCGACTATGTCACAAGAAACCAGAAACGGCCAAACACATACTGTGCGAATGCGAAGCTCTAGATCGCAAAAGACAGGCTCTTTTTGGACAACCCCAGGTTGATCCAACAGCGTATAGAACCCACTCACCCAAGGATCTGTACAAACTTGTACAAGGTACAAAGGTGATAGAGTGGGTGCTATGAACAAACATGGGGTAAAACACAATAAGCTAATAGGCTTATTTAATTGGAATATATATTTTATGTTATTTTATATTTCCAATTATTTTAAGTAGTAACTAAGAGTTAGAGTCTTAGTAGTTAATTTAATGAGATTGTAATAAAAAAAATCTGGTAGACGGTGGAAAAAATCAATAAAAAAACGAATAGAAAAAACAGATCTTCGGCCGGGATCTAATAAGACTTTTACAGGTAAATATTACATATGGTCTGTTGTGAAACCTCACAACATTTGGCTACAATTTTCTTTATTTTAACTCTTTGTATAATATTACGTTAAATATTAGTCACCTTTAGTCATAATAATTTAATTGTTAATTTTTGGCACTACCACCCTGTAAAATCCTTAGTTGCATGGGGCAACTAAGAAATGTCGAAGTAACAAGTCAAAATTAATTTTCTGACATTAGATTTTCGCTTTTAAAAAATTCTGGCTCTTCTTGGCTAGTTATGTGCCGTATGTGCCTCAAGGCATTTTAGTAACCACGTTGGAGCGCTTGGTGGTTCTAGAGTTGAACCTGTCTGAGGTTGGACATTTGGTCTATGGTGCTTCGCTTCACTGATATGGTGTATTGTGTCGCTGCGTGTGGGCCATATGCGGAGATGCCGTAACTGGATTGAACGGTGCATGATCTACAAAACACGTATCGTATTGTTTTGACTATTTTTATTCCAATAGCTACAATTGAGTGCAGGTATTAACAACTTAATTGACTGGTTCTAGTTTTTACCACTTTAATAATAGGTTGTTCATTACACAACCTATAGTATAGTATTTTAACATAATTTTTGTTCTTTTGTACTTGTGATCTTTACTAATTTTAATATATTGAAAGTTAATTTTTAATTGAGTTTTACTGAACGTCAAAGCAACAGGTAACTAGGGAATCCGTAAATACTGCGCCTTTTGGGAAAAACAGACTTTTCAAGTCGTTAGTGTGTATATTATTAGTTGGCTTATCATCAAACTCTAAGTGGTTGATGACCACTGATGTTCCACCAATAGGGCCTGGAACATGGTCCTTCTCGTCTAAACTGGACTACACTGTGGAAAATGTCTCTATGAAAGAGTGAACGTCTAAAGGCAAAGACGCTACCATAGATTAAAGACAACCTACAAATACGACGGAACCAGAACTTTTGACACATCTAGAGCCGCCCAAGTTACGGGGTTCAAAAGGTACTGGTGGCGCAAGAAGCAAAACAAACACTAAGAAGACTAATGAGACTACTGAATCAAGAAGACGAAAAATTGAATTAGAGTGTGTTATGAAGAGAAAATAATTGGAGCAAGACGAACTCAAAAAGAAACAGGAATATGCTATAAAACAAGCAATGATAGAAGAAAGTGAAGAGGAGTCTGAATCACATGGTGAGTCCATGATTAGCCGTTCTAATATACATGAATGGTTAGAAGGAGACAATTCATGGAAGAAAAATAAATTGTATCCCAATGATACACTAAAGAAATCGATGAATGAGGTTAGAAATACTGTACCAAAATCTTTTCCAAATAATCCTGTTGAAGATGCACATAGTCAAATAACACTTGCGCATATTACTAAAATTCTAACCAGACAATCGATGCCAAAGGATTTGCCCTATTTTACTGAAAATCCCATCGAATGTCCAAATTTTATTTATTAGTTTAAACACTTTACGGCGTTATGTGGCTATTCGCAAGAAGAAAATCACTGTCGTTTACAACAGTGAATTTATTTGTTTGTTAAATGACGACAGCCAGCCAGCCAAATTTAAAGAGTACTATCAACAAGTTTAACTGTGACGTCACTTGGTGGAGACTTCTAAGGCATTTCTCTATTCGCTCCGTGCGCGACAGCAGCGCCAATTCGTTTTGGTATTAATGGACTATTTCTGCGTATACTGACAAATGCAATTTTTAATAGAATTCGTAATCAAAAAATATATATGTTAGTTTTAATAAAAGTATATGGATTTGTTAAACAAGTAAAACATTAATTTATTATTATTATATATTTTTATCTCCGAAATTAAAGAAAATTATGTATAATCAATAAAAATGAATAATAAAATATAGACAGGCAACAGTATTTACTGGAAAATGTATGAGAAGTTGCCTAAGTCTAATAAGTTGTCATTGAAGAATTATTCTGTCAAAATAAAAAATATCATTATAGCGTGAAGTTAAAATGTATAAAAAAAGGATCGTTATTTATATTTTCATTTTTGTTGGAAAGAAAACAGAATGAATAATTAAAACTGGTTTCCCATCAGAAAGTTACAAAATTGTATTCCAGCCACATATAATAATAATCAAAGGCAGAAATCTTGAAATCTAGTCCTTGCTGAATGAACATTTAAGAATAAAGGTATATTAAAGAACATCGTAAAATGATCATTTATTGTTTATTTAAAATCTTTCAAGTTTCTGATGTCTACTATTTCCAGCATTACTGTTATTATTACAAAAATAAAGGTAATTTTTCTTCTTATTGTACACCTATCCATTTATTTCTTTGATTTAATTTCCACTTTGCTACTGAAATTTTTTATATAAGTTTCACTGTTTTTTTTTTGCTAGTATTTGAACAATTTTCAACACAGCAACTCCGGTTGCTTATTGTATTGTTTTCACCTACTTTTTTGAAAAAAAGTAAAATGTATACGTGTATTTGATATGCCAAAATTACAAAATATGGCTCTAAAATGCACGAATTATCCGCAGCTAGCGCTAGTATCGCTTTTGCTTCCCTTTCCATGACTTCGCACGGAGCGAATAAGCTTACCACAACATACTTGGTTACAGTCTCTCAATGGTTACAGTATTGTGTTTGCTGTGGTGACGTCATATGTCAAATTTAATTTAAGTTTGGGGATTTTTTGATTTTATTTTTTATTATGGTATGTTCTAGTAAGCTTATAAAGGCTGAGTTAGGTTTGGCGTTAGCTGTACTCAGAGTGCACTCGGTATGCCTCAATTGTGGTCGTTTTGGCACTCAGAGCGTACTCTTCTGTGTTCGGTTTGCCACAGATCCCGTACTCAGAGCGCGCTCACTCTTCCCCAAGTTGGTCGGTGGAGATCAACGGGTATCTGTAGGAATGTGTCAAAAATGTCAAACGTCAATATTCTGATCTATGAATAATCAGTTTTACACGTAATATTGTTTGTTTTTGTAATTTTTTACAGTCCATACATACATACACACACACACACATACATACACACACACACACACACACACACACACACACACCACACACACACCACACACACACACACACACACACACACACACACACACACACACACACACACACACACACACACACACACACACACACACACACACACACACACACACACACACACACACACACACACACACACACACACACACACACACACACACACACACACACACACACACACACACACACACACACACACACACACACACACACACACACACACACACACACACACACACACACACACACACACACACACACACACACACACACACACACACACACACACACACACACACACACACACACACACACACACACACACACACACACACACACACACACACACACACACACACACACCACACACACACCACACACACACACACACACACCACACACACACCACACACACACACACACACACACACACACACACCACACACACACACACACACCACATACACACACACACACACACACACACACACACACACACACACACACACACACACACACACACACACACACACACACACACACACACACACACACACACACACACACACACACACACACACACACACACACACACACACACACACACACACACACACACACACACACACACACACACACACACACACACACACACACACACACACACACACACACACACACACACACACACACACACACACACACACACACACACACACACACACACACACACACACACACACACACACACACACACACACACACACACACACACACACACACACACACACACACACACACACACACACACACACACACACACACACACACACACACACACACACACACACACACACACACACACACACACACACACACACACACACACACACACACACACACACACACACACACACACACACACACACACACACACACACACACACACACACACACACACACACACACACACACACACACACACACACACACACACACACACACACACACACACACACACACACACACACACACACACACACACACACACACACACACACACACACACACACACATACACACACACATACACACACACACACATACACACACACACACACACACACACACACACACACACACACACACACACACACACACACACACACACACACACACACACACACACACACACACACACACACACACACACACACACACACACACACACACACACACACACACACACACACACACACACACACACACACACACACACACACACACACACACACACACACACACACACACACACACACACACACACACACACACACACACACACACACACACACACACACACACACACACACACACAAAGTGTATTCAAGTGCAAACTATCATTAGTGTCATTTTTTAAATTACGACGTTTAAATTTTTTTATTTTTTAATTAATAACTAAGTAGTAGGTAATAAATTTAAATGCAATGACCTTGTTATCTAAATTTTTTTTTAAAGAAATATTGAGAAATTTGGAATGTTAAGGTATTAGTCGACATGTATATACAAAGTTTACAAAAAGTAACTTAACATACTAATATTTAGATTCCTGATAGGTTTACAAAACAGTTTTGAATAAAATTTTATGAATTAAATCAAGTTAATAAGAAATATACTGGGTTGACCATTACTCCAAAATTACGCAAGAATATATTTTTTAAATAATTGTTCGTACTCTATTGAATTTAAAATAAAACTGTTAAAACTGCAATGTGCTAACTTTATTAGCTTGATACATCTTTGCGTTATTTTGAAATAATAGTGCGCCTGGTATATGTCTGACATACTGATAATTTGTTTATTTAATATTTTTTTTATCCAAAACGCTTATTGTAAACACCTATCAGAATTCAAAACAATAAAAAGTTCCCAGACACACACCATAACTTAAAACACATTATTTTTTAGTAAACTTGGATATGCAAAAGCAGCCATGAGGGTAGGACATTAGTGAGTGCAAGAATACTTTGAAATGTGCTGTGAAATACACTTAGAAAGGATCATATGGAAAATTAAGTGTGATAACATTTTACGATATGTATCTCACTAGTTTATAGCATTATAGGTTTACTTTGTCTGTCTGTCCGATGTCACGTTTTTTTTTCTGCACGATAAGTCAAAAACGAGAAATGATATCAATTTGAAAATTTTAAGCAAAAATCAAGCTCTATAAGAGGACAAAGCTTATTGATTTTTAACATATCTGATAAAAAATTAAAAAATAGGTGGTTAAGAGGAGTATTTACTTGGCTGTAGAGCGGAGCATGCAACGGTTTCGTAGTACCCCCACTTTTAAAGTTTATTTTTGACTTATTCTGAAAGAAAAAATATCTACGTGTAGGTAAAGGATCAATCTATGCTCCTCTGAAGACACTTTTTTAAAATTTAAAACTGTTTTTTCAAAAAAAAAATTCAAAACTCGACTTTTTTTACTCATTTTCTCAATTTTTTTTAGAAAAAATTAAATTGAATTTTGAAAAAGTGGTTCCAGAAGAGCATAGACATAACCTTTACCTACACGTACATATTTTTTTTTTTAGAATAAGTCAAAAATAAACTTTAAAAGTGGGGGTACTACGAAACCCTTACATGGCAAGATTTTTCGTCTAGAAAGTGGCGCCTCTGTTAGATTTTTAAGAAATTAATATTTGTGAACGAAAACAATTTATAATATATTTTACTGATGTTTTACGAGGGATGAATAAATTTTACGTATTTGTACACCTTATTATTTACGTAATTTATTTCTTTAATACTAAGATTGGTATATATATTATACGCAAGGGTTTAATAGTACACCAATTTTACGGATTATTTTTTAATTTTACTAAAAGAAATTTTATGTAAGTACAGGTAAAGGCTTAGCCCATACCTCTCTGGAGTCACTTTAAAAATATAAATCAGTCTCTTTTGAAAAAAATCTAAGAAAAGAAACGAAAAGAAATAGAAATGTTAAAAAATACTGGAACAATATATTTAATTTTTGTCTACAGGAGCATTTATTTTTATTACAATAAAAATAGAAATACGTTAAAAGCTTTTTCGTATAGATGGTGACACCAACAAAATATATATCTTTTTCTACTATTTAGTGATAAACTACATAAGTGATTTGAATTCATGTTGTTTTTGTTTACATACAGTAATTTCGCTCAATTATATTAAATTAATTTTATCAATTATTTATTAAAAAAATATATATCCGAAATTGGAAGGTATGCACTGAGATGTGAATTATAAATATGTTTTTGTTTAATGAATGTCTCTTCGAGTCAACAATAATTATTAATTCCAGTATGTTAATATCTCTTCAATCCGTTAAAGTAATATATATATTTTTTCTTGCTTTCGCGCACGGCTTTGATCTGTCGCACCCTTTGAGGCGCGTTACAAGAGAAAATTTTCTAAAAAGTTAGCCAATTTCTATAAATGAGAAAAAAACGATTTTGACAAGCTGATTGTGCATTGTGGCACAACAAAAGACGAGTCACTGCTTTAAAATTTTGAGAAATTTGTAAAAAATCTCCTAAAATCTTTTATTTATTTGTAAAGCCACCCGATATGGCAGGGACCATAAATTCAGAGCAAAATAAGATTTGGAAATTTATTTGCAAGTAAAAGTTTTTAAATGTGGACATTTTATTAAATTCGAATTTGATTATGTTGCTGCCAGTCTGGATGGAATTAAAAAAAAAACAAAACTCTATGATAGAGTTAAAATGTCCATATGAAGCTGAAGTGCTGACTGTAAAAGAAGAAATGTACGGTAGAGAAATAACTTTTTGGAAAAAGGACAATACCTACAATTATTGGTATTTTTAAATTCAGGGCTAGCTGCACATAACACAAATGGATTTTTGCATTTTGTGCTTTTGGACTTCTGGAGGAATAAAAGTGGAGAAAATATCTCATAATGAGAGCTTTTGGGAAAAAAAGATACAAAATAAAATTAAACATTTTTATATGCAATATGCCTTGCCGGAACTTGTTGACAGCGAAGCTAATAGAGACATGGAAGTACGAGACAAAATACTAAATAATTCGTAAGAAATTTTGTTTAATGTTTATTAACATAACGCAAGGAATCTTAAATTATTTTGAATATTTTTATTAATTTAAGAATTACATTTTATTTATTTCTAAAACATGGTAGTAGCCGATCCATTTAAGATATAATTAATGTCTTATTATTATAGTACACTATTTTAAATTTAGGATTTTACCAGTGGCAGTGGTAATTGATGATATATAATTAATATTATACCAAATGTTTTAAAAGGCTACACCAACTAGTGGACCACGCGTTTAAGTCCCCAAATAATAGTTTCAAGATTTTGATTCGGATTAGAAGTTTTGTGTCAAAGCCAAGTCATGTATTGATATTGTAATACGTAGATGAGTAACTATCATCAATAGAAATTGAAAATTCACACATGAATCTTTGTAACGACGTTATTTATAACTTTAATAACTTCATAACGGTCAAAAATTTTAGTTAACTTATTTAATTTTAAATATAAATTTTCATTTTAACTTAGAAATTTTCGAAAAGTTCACTATATTGTTTAGTTGTTGCAACTTTACTGCGCTTAAGTTGCGTTCAGATTAAAATGTGAATTGATTTATGGAGCTTAACTGAAAAACAGGAACTAATGCTTTCATTCCAAAAAAAATATTATGTTCAATAAAAAGAATTTCGAACTGTGATATCTGCAAGTCCTTATTTAAAACCTGTAAATTTAATATTATGATTATACAAAAGTTATCTTTACAAATTGATAGAAATATCGAACATAAGTTTATTGACATAAACATTATTTCCATAATACAAATAAATATATCTCTGTTTAAGAATACTCATAATTTATTTAATATATTCATTTAAACATGTTTTTGTTTTTTGTCTGGATGATATTGAAAACTAACTTTATCTTTGTAACTTCGTATACCCGAGACATTGTGAGATAAAAAAACAGACAATTAATTAAAAGCGTACTCACAATTTTTCAGGTATACAGTATGGTTCAAATGAAAGGAATAAATTCATTATAATGGAAGTAGTTGGTTTTTCGAAAAAATGCTCGGACAGGTCAATTTTGTTTACTCAAAGCGCAAATTTTTAAATAGAATTCAATTTTCCCCCACTTCCCATTTTTGGGCAGTGACGTCATTGACAATTTTTTTAAATAGTAACCCCAATTTTTTTTTCTTGATTTTGTTAAATCTTGCAATTTCCTACTCGGAAACATAATATTTGAAATATCTTACATAACAATTTTTTTTGAATAAAAGTCATTTAAAGATTAGACACATAAATTTTATTTTATTTTGAGAACACAATAATTGATTAAAAGATAATTATTTGTAATTAAGTGCTTAATCTAACAAAATAATAATAATAATAATAATTATAATAATAATAATAAAAAAGAATTTGTGAAATTGTCAATAAATTCTTTTTATTATTATTTTTTTTTTTTTTTTTTTTTTTAGATGAAGCACTTAATTACAAATAATTTTTTATTCATTTATTTTGTTTCAAAATAAAATAAAATTTATGTATCTGATCTTTAAATGACTTTTATTCAAAAAAAATTGTTATGTCAGATATTACAAATATTATGTTTCCGAGTAGGAAATTGCAAGATCTCTCAAAATCAAGAAAAAAAAATTGGGGTTACCATTTAAAAAAATTGTCAATGACGTCACTGCCCAAAAATGGGAAGTGGGGGGAAAATTGAATTATATTTAAAAAAATGCGCTTTAATTAAACAAAATTGACCTGTCCGAGCATTTTTTCAAAAAAACAACTACTTCCATTATAATGAATTTATTCCTTTCATTTGAACCATACTGTAGAATATTCAATACTATACTGTTTCTCAAATTATGAAAATACTAAAGAATATTTAAAAAAAGAAAAAATAAAAAGCCAATTAAAGAATGTGTTAATATCTACAGAAGAACATCGTATTTCTTTTTTGGAAACAAAGAGTAGTCGAAAATTGTGAAAATAACAACACATTTTTATTTCACAAAAATAATAAGTCAGTTTTTGTTTTTTATGTAAATCATATCATTTTCAAGGCAATAAAACAGAAGAAAAGTCACCGAATACCGATTTTAGAAAGGTCTATTAGTTTTTATAGGAAATGGAAAGAGAAAGAACGCTCTTTAATCAAGTTAAAATTCTTTACTAATTTCGCTGTTTCTCTTCGACGATGTCCGGTCTCCGTCTTTTTTAAAATCGATAACTATAAACAAATTAAGGTATTTTGTACCGTTTTAAAAAATTGAAGAAACATTTTGAAGAATTTTTCTTTTAAAAAAAAAATAATAGTAAACTTTGATAAATATTCTAAATATTCTAAAAGATAAATCACATTTATGTGATTATACAAAAATTTTATTTATTTTTCTAAAATAATATGCATTGTCCTCTAAAAAATATATATAGTGGCTCGCAAAAAGTCTGCTTTTTATGTTACTTTTTTCAGAAAATGTTATTCCTGATAAAACTTGGTGTTTAATTAAACCTAAAACTTTATTTATTTAAAAAATTCTGTATCATAAATATAAATTTGGCTGCACAGTGAACTACGTGCTCTTCTAGGAACCGAACCCACATTTTTACATATAAGATTAATTTAAGAAAATGTATACAACTCCAGATAGTAGTTTTTTAGTTAATGCAATTAATATAGATTATTATATCCTTTTTAACCTACTTCAAAAAGGAGGAGTTTCTCAATTCGTCTGTATATATTTTTTTATATATGTTCAGCGATAATTCTTTAACACAATGTCCGATTTAAATGATTCTTTTTTTTTTGCTGGAAAGAGGATACTTCCGGGATGGTCCCTTTTAATTTTGGTCAAAATCTAATAATTGGGTCCATAAGAAAATCCTCAAACTTTTCATTGTTTATGTATGTTTTGCGATAATTCTTTACCACCTTGTCCGATTTCTATAATTCTTTTCGTTAGTAGGGGGTACCCCAGGGGTGGTCCCATATAAATTTGGTTAAGATGTGGTGATGGCATCAGCACGATTTTAAAGTCGGTTTTTTAAAATTACTTTTAATACTTGTTACGTAAATTAAAAGTTTAATAATTTGATGCTTTCTTGATGCGTCGTTTTATGGACATTTTGTATATGTATATCCCGCCTTTTTGTCGTGAAAGGCTTCTAAATTTTTACTAGTGACGTCCGTACCGGGTTTGAACTGAATATTTTTGAACAAAAATATGGTACGCCACTGCTTTTTCTAAAAACCAAAATTATCTTTAAAATCCTTATTTATTTTGGAGCAAATTTGGTTTAAAGACGTACATTCGTACGACGCACCCTTTTCGCGTAAGAAAAGTTTATTGAAACTGCTTTTGATATTTTGTTGAAATTTGGCAGGAACCCACCATGAGTGGAAACACTTTTTTTGGGCAAAATAAAATAGTTATTTTTTTCTTAAAACTTTAACACTCAAGGATTCACACCCTTAAGTATCGGCACTCAATTAATAAATACCCTGTATTAAATTACCTTATTCGAACCAATCGTCTATTTTTTCGTTATTTATATTTATATTTCACAATTCCATACTCTTAAATCTAAATTAATGTAACTAAACCTATTCACTAAATTAAAATATAAAAATAATGTAAAACCCTCTAAAAAATCGAACTGCCTTATAACAATAGGTTCTTTCGTTCGATATTGGTGTAGTGTCCAACAGTGAAAATTACACCAGTTACACCACCTTATTTACCCTAATTTACTTCCTCCTTATTCCTTATACACATCGTCGAGTGTAATTCACTCCTGCTAAATAGCTGGTGGAGAAAATATCCACCAGTGTACACCACATCGCCGACAGGAAGGTATAGTGGGTTTTACACCGGGCCAAACGAAAGGTATGGGTGTGGGTTGGTGTAGTTCATTACTACACCAGTGGGACGAACGAAAGAACCTATTATCACAGCTTATACAATACAGCTCCACAACTCCGTGTCGGTGTCTTTGATCTGGCGGTCGAGAACCAAGCAAGACGGAATGGTGCTATCTCTGTTAGATTAAAGGGAAAAGTCGGGCTCGGATTAAGAAATTTTTTATTATTGAAAAAATTGAAAACCTTGACGTAATAAGGTTGGTTACAGCCATGTTAAGTAAGTTTTGGGAAATTAAATTTTTAATTTGTTTTAAATCTGTCAAATATAATTAAAAAAATTATTTAAATATAAATATTACGAAAAATAGCACATCTTTCGGATTAGAGGTAAAATAATTTGTATGTGGCTAGTAAAATCCTCGTTAACAAATGTTTTGAGCTAAAACAGTCACTTCACGACAAATTGTGACTTGGATCCTTTTTACACCAAGGGCTTCAATTGTTAAAGAAATGTGTCACGCTCGTGGATGCAAATCAAGTGGTACCCCGTGTCTCTGGCAAGTGTTACTCTTCGCGCAAAGGGTTCATACCTAGATAAACGAATGCTTCGACTGAGGTCTGGGAACTCTATGGTATTTTGGAATTATAAAGAATTTGTGCTTTTATTTTAACAATATTGATTATATTTAGATGTATTCTTATTAATTGAAATACAGATTTGTAGAAGTAATACTTTAACAGTTTTTATTAATATAATATATTCAATTTTTATCTGACCATACCGAAGTTGGGAATTTTGAAACTTTATAGTAATGTGAAATTTGAATTACAATATTACACGATATTACATAATTAGTACTTATTTTAGGTAGGTACTAAATTTGTACTTGTAGAAAGTTATATCGATTTTTACAAGAAAACTTGAAAAGTAAATTAATTTAGTTCTTATTTCTGATGTAAAACTTAAACCAAGAAAACAAATAAATTGTAGTTTGTTCAACAAGGGTGGATATGATAGCCATATTACACAAAGACGAAGTTTGAGCACGACGTCGTAGGCGGAGTACTCAATCGTCTGATTGTGATATGAACAATCCACTCGATATGGTCAGTATATTTTTTCTACGACCCACTAACGAAAATCTACAAATTTAAAAAATTATTTTAGGTTATTTAGACAAAATAACTAATTTTAAAATAATTTACGAAGTTGACTAATTTATAAAATAAAATAAACATGAAAAATTAATTAGTCCTCGGCCTAGATTCGATCCCGGGCTTTTCGCATGGAAGGCAGATGTTCTGTCCTCATCTTCACCGAAACTTTCAGGACTTTAGTTTTAATACTCGTAATTAAATTAGTATCATGTAGTTTGATTAAAATTTATTTTTTTTAAATGTGGACATAATAAAAACAAAAATGCTATTATTTATCGAGTCTACACAAAAATTTTAATGTATATTTAATATCAATAACTAAAATATATATTGACAATTAGTTTAACAGAATTATCACTTATTTAAAAATTTTTAAATAATAGGAGTTGGGTGACCAAAATATGAACTGTGATTTGTATATTTAATTTTGTTAAAGTGTTCTCACTACCTAAAATGGATATGAAATATATTCGTAGTTGAACGCAATAACATAATTTTTCGTTTTGTAGTATGTGCGTAGATTGGCTAATATCCATGCACAGATTACAAAACGAAAAAGTATGCTATTGCCTTCAATTGAACGAATATATTTCATATCCATTCTAGGTAGTGAGAACACTGCAAAAAAAAAATAAATTCGCCAATCACCGTTCATATTTTGATCAACCGACTGCTATTATTTTTAAAATTTTAAATAAATAACAATTCTGTCAAACTAATTGTCAGTATATTTTTTAGTTATTGAGATTAAACATACAATAAAATAAGTTATTCTTTTGGAACACGTTAGCATGGATGACTAAAGGGTATTGGGTTAATTATTCTAAAAGTGTGGTACAAATGTTATTTTTTGTAGCCAATTCTTCAAAATTATTTTAAAATATCTTTTCAATATTGAATATTAGTTCTACAAATTCATCATTTGACAGTTGCAGATTTCCAAATGTATCTGAATTGGCGTTATCATATGCCTTTTAAAAGCAATAAAAAGAAAAATCGTCTAATTCAACGTGATCTTTGTTATATTTAAGACAGGTATCGCAGGAGTGGATCCGCAAGGCTTTTATTAAAAGGTAACCACACACATACCTGATAAAATTTTTCTGTAGCAATTCGTCTTTACAATAATTTAGGGTGTTAATAATTTTATCATAAAATAAAATACAAGGTGTTCCATTTAAAAAACATACATTTTAATTTTCCAGGCAAAAACGTGACACCCTGTATATCCAAAGATATTTTTAAAATATGTAGGTATTTTTCAAATCCATATAACTTTTAATTAAAACTTTCTTGCGTGTCTACAACAAAATAATGAACAATAACGCACTAATGAGACACCCTGTATAAATTATATTTTTAACAATGAAAATTTCTTATAATGTAGTACTTATCGGTTTGGGTCCTTGGGAAAACTAAAGAATGTTTTCTTGCAGGTATAACCCTTATTAAAACAGCTTTTGACTGCACAAACTCATTCTACTCACAGCTAAAGAGTCACCAAAATAATAACAGTACCTTTAACTCAAACATAATCAACGAAATTATAGGCTCCACGAAATTATACAATCAACGAAATTATACGCACGACTCAACACCTTGCCTAAGTACGCTTCTGAACGCCAAAACCGTCTTTTCCCTTCGAAGGCGGAGCTTAAGCGATGCGCGACGAAATCGACGCAAACCGTTGCCGCCAAGAGAGTGTTTTAGCTGTATTGTATAAGCTGTGCTATTATCTCGCAATGCACCGAGAAAAACAAATACGATTCTGGTTCCCCTAATTTAGGTAACTCTGACTCATTCAAGAACAAGAACTGATGAACGTCTGTCGACAGCCGTGGTAGGATTTTTAGGTTCCTATGAGTCTCAACTTCGCGCGTTAGAGTTGGAATAAGTATCCCTCGTATCTACAGGCAATTGTTAAAATTATGAATGAATGCGGATTTTGTTTAGTCTCTGAAGTAATTTTGTAGTATTTAGGCTCCACCCTTAAGTTGTAATTTTTATACCTACTAAACTTCCGTTGCCCCGCAGGTCTTTCAGTTTGTAATGTAAATTTTCCTCTTAAGATGGGTTGAAATTAAAAAAAAATCCTAAATTAGAAAAGAAAAACGTTATCAACATGAAATTTTTAGTAAAAATGAAGCTTTATAAGAAGATAAAGCCCATTGATATTGAAAAAAATATGAATATATTGGGGAGTTAAGGGAGGTTAAAATATAAAAAAAATTCCAACTGAAAAACGAAAAATAATATAAACTTGAAATTTTTAGCAAACATCAATCTCTAAAAGGAGAAGAAACCCTTTAATTATTAAAAAAAATCTGAATAAATATTGGGGATTTAGCGGGGTTGAAATTAAAAAAAAAAAATCAAAAATGAAGAGCGATATCAACATGAAATTTTTAATAAAAATCAAACTCTATAAGTATTTGAGGCCTATTGATTGGGAAAACAATCTGTTTGAAAATGGGGACTAAGGAGCTCTGTTAAACTGCGAAGAGTATCATTTAGAATCCCAGGCATTATATATCTTTATTCTAGTTTGTGTCTCTGTAATATTATGTATTGTGATGGGACTGATCTTATAAAATAATCATTTGAAACATTTTAGTTCTTATTTTATTTGCCAATAAAAGGTATTTAAAAAATATATTTTTTATTTGATATCTTTGACAAATTGTGAAAATGATTAAACTTACAATAAAAACTAAAAAATGGTAGGTGAAGTTTCATATTAAATTTTTACACAAAAATCAATGTGAAGCTTTTTACATTACTTGATATACAGGATGAGTCGGGAGGAGCGCACCAAACTCTAGGAGTATATTATACACGTGAAAATAATGTAAAAAAACTCATATGTTCTCATCCCATTTTCATTTGTTTTCAAATTATGGCGTAATTAAAAATGTTCATCTAGATTTCCACTTCTGAATTTTAACATTATCAAAGTATGCCATATGTTCAAGGCTCAAAGGCATTTGATAATTCTGATGTTTTGATGAACTGTCAGTGTACAGTAACTGAACGTCTAATTTCGAATTTATGTGATTGTTAGTGTTGCAAAATGCCAGATACTTTTTCAAATTTAGAATATGTAAATATGGTGTTTGTTTATGGTTTCTGTAATGGAAATGCTACAGCTACTGCTGAAGAATATCGTCAACGTTTTCCACACCGAAGACATCCTGATAAAAACGTATTTGTTAGAGTTTTCAACAAATTGTGCGAGACTGGTAAGCTTCCCAGTGCTTTCATAACATCTGAACGCGCTATTCGACAAGGTTTTGTAGAAGTAGAAAATATTCTGCATCTAGTAGAAGAAGATGCAACTACTAGCTCACGGAGAATTGCCACTCAATTGGGAATTCCACAAAAAAGAGTGATAAACACAATCAACGAGCAAGGCTTATATCCTTATCACATACAGAGAGTACAGCACCTACAACCACAGGATTACGCTAAACGTATGGAGTTTTGTCGGTGGATAAATAATAATCATCGTGTTGTATCGAGTATACTCTTTACGGATGAAGCTACATTTATCCGTGATGGCATTAATAATACTCGTAACTATCATATATGGTCAGACGAAAATCCCCACGCAACAGTCGAAAGCAATTTTCAACATCGGTTTTCTGTAAAAGTGTGGTGTGGTATGGTTGACAGTTATTTAATTGGCACTTTCATTTTGGGGAATCGTCTCACAGGTGACAACTACCTCAATTTTTTACAAAATAAATTACAAGACCTGCTAGAGGATGTTCCTGTAAATATTAGAATGCATATGTACTATCAGCACGATGGAACTCCTGCACATGTCGCTCGTCAGGTCAAGCAACATTTGGACGAACGTTTTCCAGGGCGTTGGATTGGTCGTGGAGGTACTATTAATTGGCCTACAAGATCTCCAGACCTCACACCATTAGATTTTTGTTTATGGGGCTGGATGAAAAATGAGGTCTACAAAATAAAAGTGGACACGCGGGATGCACTAATTAGACAAATTGAGAATACTGCAGCCCATATTAAAGAAGAAAGAAATGAATCAATTAAGAGAACAACAAACGCCCTTCGTAGACGAAGCAGAAAATTATTAGAAGTCAATGGCGGTATTTTTAAATATTTATTGAAAGAACACTATGATTAAGAGAATTTTTACGTGTAAATTTGTTTATTTGTTAATATGCTATAACTTGAAAACAAATGAAAATCGGATAAGAACATATGAGTTTTTTTACATTATTTTCACGTATATAATATACTCCTAGAGTTTGGTGCGCTCCTCCCGACTCACCCTATATATTTAAAAATAATCTCAAATTATGAATAAAAGTCAGTTTACTAACTAATATTGTTTATAGATGGTTTTCAACGTTTTAAAAATAAAACAAATATTAAACTAACTAAAATATTCGTTTATTAATAATTGTTGTACTTGAAAATAGTATGATGTTGATGATAATAATAACTACACTTAATACAAACTCAAATAATAAAAAAAAACAGCGATATTGACTCTTGTACAAAGTTTTGATCCGAACTTACAAATTATAAAATTATTGGAAAAAGTGAACACCCATTTTAAATTACTACAAGCCGCCACTGGTCCTCGTATAAGTATATTTAAAGACAATCAAAGTTGTCTAAAAATGTAAGATAACGAGCGGGTTAGCGATCGAACGAAACACATAGAAAACAAATTCCATTTTGCCAAAGAAATGAAACGAACAAATCAGATACAATTTGAATATTGTCCTTAAATTAATAATATTGCAGATTTGCTTACGAAGCCGCTTGATGTTAATAAAATTAGAAAATTTAGAAAAATTATAGGTCTGATTTAGTCACATTGAGAAAGGGTGTTGAAGCAATATGACTTAATCATCTACATTTAGTTTTATTTATATATACTTTGAGTTAGTTGTTGTTAATGTCACTGAATAAATATAGTTGTCAATAAAAAGTAATTCAGGAAGGTTCTGCTATTAAAGATAACTAGACCGATATAAGAACAAGAAAGAAGTAATATTCTAACAAGAAAATATGTAGATATTTATATAATTAAAATCATCCGTGTGTGAGAATAGGAATAGTAAAATAATGGTTAAATCCGACAACATTAATAAATAAAAACAGAATAAATGTAATCCTAACAAGTTACATGTTTTTAATCTTTGTTTACTGTGTGATAACGAAAAATTAAAAGCAGATTAAATCATATTAGAATGATCCATATATTCTTGACTTTATCTCATGCAAATTATTAAATCAGTTAACAAAATTAATCCTATACAGATTATTATTTATTTCCATGTATTCTTAATAACAACAAAAAAAAAATAAAAAAAAAATATAACACTAGGAACAATAAATAAAAATGTCAAATATCGTATCCAATCAAAAAATTTATTAAATTGTGTAATAAAAAATAATACATTCAACTAAGTACGAGACGTCTTACGAGAAGTTAAAATTTCAATATTCTCATCGGTATTTGTGAATTGAGTTAATTGAGGTTGTCGAGGAGTTTTAAAAGTGGTAGAATAAATTGTAGCTATTTCAGTAGGTGAACAAAACAAATTTCTGAGAACTTCGAATCCAACATGGCAACTCAGAACTTTCGGAATCTGTTGAGGCTGATAATCCGGATCGTCCGACTTTTTCCCACTGTAGTTCAGATCCTGTAAGTTTATAAATAAATATTATTTGCGTTTTTTACAATGGTGTATATTTTTTTCGAACCCGGCCCTCTCGTTGAGTTTTTTGCAGGGAAAATAAATTCAAGTTTCCGAATAAAATATATTATTGGAAAATTCAACATTTTAAAAAAACATACAATACTAATAATCATCTTAATTAATCCTTTTGGATATTTATAAAATGTATAGTAATTTTATTACTTTATAATTTTTTTTTAATTAGTTGAATGGATGTGGTAGGA
>OV651819.1:78799768-78847268 GCA_927349885.1 Psylliodes chrysocephalus | reverse complement strand
AAACATTGAGATCCAAAGTGCCGACGCAGAGTGAGCGATCTGATTCTTTAGCTGTAAACTGTGTCACAGGGTTCAAAATGGCCGCGCCCTATATTGGGCGTGTCGGACCTCTCTCTTGCCTCGTATAGTAATCAAAGTATGTGGATAATATATATTCAAATCAAGCATATCTAGCTAGATGACTTGTTTGCTTACTTTTAAAGATCCTGTCACCTTTACGCAACCAATTGTCGGATCATTTATCCAATAAAAATCCAGATTTTCATCGCTCCAATTCCACGTTTCCAAATTGCAATAAAAACTGGCCAGCGTGTACCTGGAAATAATTGTTTCTTTTTCGGGATCTTCTTGTTCTGTGGTGTTTTTGATTTTGCCCTTTTTCTTATTTCCAGGTGGTGCAACCTATAATAGTATATTATGCAACGATCATGTAATGATGGTTATTAATACACGAGCATTAACCGGGATACGAAACGAGCCAAAGGCGAGTTTCGTATGGTCTATGCGAGTGTTTTAATAACCATTACATGAGAGTTGCATACGCTATTTTTTCTACATCCGATAAATAATCAAGACCTATAAATATTATATTTATATTGGTATTGAACACAATAACAGTAATTACTCGTATTTCTATAAAAAATTCTACAAAATTGTAATTAATGGTATTACTTCGGGTATTGGTATTTCCCTAGATTTTTGCTGCAAAATATTTTGTACTGTATTTTCTGCTTTCTCCGATATGTGTGGAAGAGTCTTCTATATCGCTGATATGAGACATTTTAATATTATAATTATCGAAGTTTAGCTATCTACGAAAATTTAATACGTTTTGACAACTAAAACAATTACATAGAAACCTAGGACAAACGTCAAACAGCATGCTTGATTGAAAAATAGTAGGTTTCTATTGATTAAAAATCTGTATCGTAATGAAAAATCTGTATCATAATGGGTATCATTATGAAACGGATTATGGGCATATAAGTGCATTATTATAATACGGGTGTAGAAAAAATAATTTATTTATAGTTTACTATACTCTGTTTTTAAACCAGGGGAAGCGAATTGAAATAACGCATTTACATAAGAAAAAGTAACTAGATTCGTTACTAAAAGCGTGTTCCGAAATATAGTCCATAGTTGAGACGCTAAAGGGCAAATGAATGAATTTCTAAAAAACGTATACACTTTAGCAACATGCGAGTTATTCGCTATTCTCGACATTCGTTTTAAAAGCGTCTACGTTTTTAAAACGAGTTTTTTACAGCGAGCGGAATTTTTCGCACGTTTTTGATAAAACGTGCATGTTTTCAAGCATTTACCCAGTGTCACTTATATGTCACTTTTAGGATGATTAATATAATTGATTGATTTTAAGAAATTCTAGGTAATCTACTTTTTATTCATCTACAAAAGTATCTATTTTCTTATAAATATGGTTAGTATTACTAAAAAAGTCTAATAGCTGAGAATTTCTTTCAATTATTATTAATTTTACAATTAGAAAATTTGAAAAATAAGAATCGTTTAAGATTCAGACATGCAGAGACAGAATCCATTTTTACTTTCCTATCTGTATACAGATAAGGAAAGTATAGGAATCATGATTTTTTTTCGACCTCGAGTTTTGTCATTTTAATCTCCGTTTAGTAATATGTTACATACAAGATTATTTTATAATTTTATAATTTTGACTTGAATATTTACAAAATTGTGTTTGTTTAAAAAATGATTTACCATCATTCTTTTGTAGGTATTTCCAATCAAATATTTCAGAAAATTGTTGTATTTGATTGCCCTACGACTTTTTTTTTTTAATAGTTATACTAAAAATACGAGACATGTGCAGTGTTGCCGATCTGTTTTTAGACATTACCCGAGAGAAATTTGAAAAAAAAGACGTTTTTACCCGTTATCCTTAAAGGAGTACGTCAAAATTTTACCCCAACATTTTTGGGCAGTTTTCAATAACGGTGTTCAATTATTTAAAAAATAAAACGCAATTTACAGCTTTTTTATTGTTTTCTTTTTTGTTGTTAAACGTAATGTCAAATTTTTCAAATGTGAAATGTCTTTTTTTCGATTTTTGGTTTTTTGGACTTTTCGATTTTATTTTTCGTTTTCTCGATTTTTCGACTAAAAACCAATAAAGAGGCATTTTTATTTATTTTTATTTCGTAACTGGTGACATAATCAACTTTTCGTAATCAGCATAATGTTTAAATAATATTAATTTATTATACATCGATCTCTTGCTCTTGCTTTTGTCAAATATTTTTTTATTGTGTAAGGAATCTTGAATAATGAACTGTGATCTAGATAGCTGCTAATAATTTTATTAAATTACCACAGTAGCAGCTTAAGACGTAATAGTCTTTAACGTAATTATCAAGTTTACAGAATACATTTCTATTTACTAACACACACTATTGATCTTAAAGCACGTATTCTGTAGAGACCCCACGCCACCTTGAGTTTGGAGTAGGAACTAAAATCACAAGTGACAGATGGCGGTAAATTTAAATTGCATTTATCTATTCCCTTTTTAGCACATTTTTTTGAGTAAAAGGCCCGTAAATGGTAAAAATTTTCATCTCAGGGGGCCATGGCCCCTATAGCCCCCCACTCCCCTCTGGAGCCGCTCTTAATTTGACTATGCATTTAACGAATACTTACTTGGAGCAAATAGGTATAGGTATATGTGTACAATTCGAAATTTTTAAGATATCAATAATTTTAAATGTGAAGTAGAGACTAGGATATTACATTTTGTTAACACTAAAGGTATATTTTATAAATGTCTTTTTACCTGAGGATTAATGTAATATAGGTACTGGATTAAACGGACTATTCATTAACCGATAAAAAATATTTTCCTTCCAAATACAAATGGTATACATGTGGTATACTCTTTTATGTGAAACATGATTTCGGAATCTAGATAAATGGATTACACAGCTCCACAAAAAAAAAAGTGGTTAGACTTGGCGGTCGGACACATGTATTTTCATGTATTTTTCGACGCTGAATCCGATCCGGAGCTCAGAAATAATCCTTTACTTCTGTAATTGGCCCCAGGGGCCAAAAATGGCCTCTTTATGGCCTGAAAGGTGGATTCCGAGATAAGGCGTAGTTTGTGGTCGAAAAGTTCACGGACAACTGGAATTCCCCATGCGGGCCAAGAAAATGGCCCGGTGAGGGTCGGAAAATCGTATTTCGGACGTCTCAATGGCATTGGTGGTATTTTTATGTACTTTTAAATTTTGGAATAAATACCGTGCTCAAAAAGTTTATGGCCAACTGTAATTCCCCGTTTGAGATCGGGAAAATGACCCCTTAAGGGCCTAAAAAATCCTGTTTCGGACGTTACAATCGCTACAGTGGCATTTTTATGTTCTTATCGTATTTATATCCTAGATCTCAAACTCAGACTGTGCTTGAAAAATTACGACCAACTGGAATTCCCCTTTGGGACCGAGAAACCGATCCCTTAAGGGCCAGAAAGTCGTGTTTGGGACATAGTAATCGAGTAGTAATCTCATGAAAATTGAGTAAAGCCAATATTTTTCTACTCTGCGAATAGATTTGACGTCGAGAAAGTTTCATCACGCTCGGTTACGGCATTAATTAAAGAATTACTCCTATCCGATAGTTTTTAGAGGCATCTAAAAGATCCAGAATGCCCCATCCACCGATTCTAATACGTATATATTTTACCCATGTATTTTTCTACATTAGATGTCAAATATAAAAATTTGTTTAAACGATACAGTATAAAGTCCTCAAGTTTACTTCCTCATACGGAAGTAAACTTGGGGTAAAAATAAAACACAGCAGTCTCGATTGTGTAAAGAAAACCCTCTTAGGTGACGTTCAGGCCGGAGTTCCGGTACACCAGGTTTTTAGAGGTATGTTTTCGTGATGGAATTTGGATTCGGTGTGTCTAGAAACCCCCATGACGATTGTTGGTTTGTCTTTAGCGATTGTGTCTGGAAAATCCTCGAAGACGACGTTTCGGTGCACTAGGTGTTCGAGGATCGTTTTCGACATAAAATTTGGATCAAGGGCCCTAAAAAATACCCCTACAAAGTTTTTCGGCTTGTTTTTGGCAATCTTGACAAGAAATTTCTCGGAGATGACGTCCACGTTCCGGTTTCAGCGCACCAAGTCTCCAGGGGGTATTCGCCGATGTTATATTTGAATTCAGCGACCCAAAAAAACCCCGAGTGCCGAGTTTCTTTACTTACCAGCGTGAATTTTGGGATAGTCCCCGTAGATAATGTTTATCGGCGTTTCTGAGCTCCAGGTCGGCTGTGGTTCAATTTGAATATCATAATCAACGACCTCGAAAACCCTCAGGAACTCGATTTGGCCCAGTCCAGACTCTTCTACCTATCAGGCCTTATAAAGGCCATTTTTGGCCCCTGGGGCCAATTCCAGACGTAGAGGGCCATTTCTGAACTCGGGATCAATTTCAGTGTCGAAAAATACATAGGAATACATATGTCCGACCGGAAAGTCTGAACACTTTTTTTTGTGGGGCTGTGTTATTAATTAGGTGTACCCGTTTGTCTTTTTATGATGCATGATGAATCAATGAAGTTCTTCTCCAAATTTTTAACGTAGCACCAAAATTATTGCAAAACATAGTTGGTTAAATTCTACAATCTCACCAGTAAAAACATCAACAAATTAATATTTTACATCTACTAAATAAATAAACAATTCTCAAATAGTTCGACTGCTTTTTACCCTAATATAATGTGAAGTCATAAAACTATAAATAGCATTTTTCTCAGAATACCGAACGTCGAACACCTGTGTGCACAGCTGTGCAGTGGAACAAAATGAAGTGTCCGGCGCATAGTTAACGAAACACAAATGACGTATTTCATTATGTCATGATGTTTTCATTGGTTGAAACCGAATAGGTGCGTCAACTATGTCCCGGACACTCATTTCGTCCCAACAGTATATATTAGGGTGAGTTCGACGCGAACGGCATTCAGTTCACTTGTCTTATTGCCACCAACGAGTTCAGTTGTCTTTTTGCCATCATCGCTCACAGTTATCTTTGCCAGGTGCTTTCTGCCGACGGCACGTTACTTTCTACATTTTTACAAGCGTTTAATGCATTTTATTTTCTGGTGAAAGTTATATCTTCTACAATTATTATGGCATAAGAAATTCTACAAACAAATGTTTTTAAGTTGGTAACTAAAAAATCAACTGTATTAGTTAATCAAATGGTGATGAACTAAAATTGTAAATATTTAAAACTGTTTAGTGAAGATAAGAAAATTATTATATCTAAATGGAATCAACTACTATGTATTTACTTCAGTGAAAATAGTAAATTAAAAACACTTCTTTTTCTACTACCTATGACTCGTTAGTTATTTCTACAAAAGAACCCAATTTTTCTAACACCAGCGACATATGCTACAGAACATTTTTACCAAAGAAATATTTGGAAGTAACACCGCTATTTTTTCAATAGTAGGAAATAGAAAAACAAAACATCACAATTTTGTAAATAGCTTAGAAGACACTAAAAACAGAAACCAAAAGCCAAAGCCAACAAAAAAAAAAACACTAAAATCAGACGAAAAAACTGGAATACAAAAACATATACACACTTTGGATTCTTTGGTTACGTTTCACCCATAAAAAAAATTAAGGAAGAAAACACAATTTCACCTGTAGCTCCATCTAGTGTTTCAAGCAAATAGCATAAAAAACGTCAGTTGTTGGTTTTGACCTTGGTCATTCGCGTATTTGATATGCCAAAATTACAAAATATCGCCCTAAAATGCACGAATTATCCGCAGCTAGCGCTAGTATCGCTTTTGCTTCCCTTTCCATGACTTCGCACGGAGCGAATAACATGTAGCAATGACCATGTCCGGTTCTGTTTATTTTCAAGTAAACAAATATGGCCGTCGATAGTCTTAAAAATTAAATAAATCACCGAAATAAATGTAAGTTTCCTTTATCGCCGTCACACTTCGCACTTTTATTATAAATAAAGCGTTTTACAACACATCTTGGCATTTTCAACGTTAATTTCCAAAATTTAAGTCACTAAAATACCAAATCAATTCTCCTTGACACATTAAATTTGGACGAATAATGCTCTGATATATGATATCCTCAACTGTAATTGGTGGGTGTGAATAATTTCGAAGTGGGATCATGCGCAGTATCTTATGTTCCATCTAAGGTTTGTAAAAGGGTAGATTGCAATGATTTCAAAATTGTTTAGTATACAATTGGTTTATTTTATACAGAGTGTTTTGAAACATATCTTAAACGGCTATTTTTTCAAATGCAATGCCCTGTATATTATTTTAACATAAAATTCCTCATAAATTTGCCTATTTATTAATATCAACTTGTTAGCCAATAATACATATACCATGTACCATCAGTGCCAAATTGATCTATAGCTGTTTTATTATTGGAAATTCTAAAAATAAATCAATGTAAAAGTTGTATGACCATATTTAACAATAATTCTTAAATATAAATGAAGGGCTGACCAAACCTATACTTTTTTAAAGCAAAACACTCTGCAGATAGTTAAACATATTTGATTGTTTTTACATTGTCAAACAATTTTAATTGATCTTATTCATTTGCTATGTTGTATATAGGGTGTGTCAAAATGCAAAATTATGATTTTCCCAATTTTGTAAATGGTATTAATAATTCCGCTGTATAACACATACATGTAATCCATTAAGAAAATCGTAACACTGCAATTTGACACACCCTATATAACATGTAGCAAATAATTGAAGTCTATTAAAATTGTTTAATGATGTGAAAACAATTAAATAGGTGTAACTACCTACAGGGTGTTTTGATTTAAAAATGTATAGGTTTGGTCAGCTCCTCGTTTATGGACCACACTGTATATTTAAAAATAATTGTTAAATATAGACATACAACTTATAAATTATTTTCTGTTTTGTATTTCCAATAATCAGCTATAGATCAATTACACCTTGATGGTACCCTGTTATTGGTTAACATGTTGGTATCGTTGATTAGGTAAATTCAGAAGGAATTATATGCTTAAATATTATGTAGGGTGTTGAATTTGAAAAAATTTAATAAATTGAACTTAAAATTAGCCATATTTAAGACATGTTTCAAAACACTCTGGAAAAAATATACCAGTTCTATCTCCACTATTCGTTAGCTTAGCATCTTGTTAGTCTGTATTTAAAACAATTTTGAAATCAATGTAAAATTACCTGAATTATGATAATTTATTTTGGGGTCTGTATTGTTCTATAATTTTATAAAAAAAATAGTTGCTTGTCAACCCTGTAATACTTTTAAAAAAATTTTTAGGGTTGAATACAGTAAAACCAATACCATTCTTAAACTGAAATAAAATACAAAGTATTCGATATAAAAAAATATAGATTTTTATTTTTCAGTCAAAAACAAAACGCCCTTATTATCTAAAAATATTTAACTTCTATTTAAAAACTTGTTTGCGTGTTCATAACACAAATTGAAATAATAAACAACTACGAACTAATGGGACACTCTGTTTATTTATTTTTTTTTTCTATAAGAATGTTACTAATAATGTTAAATCACTCACTGTATGTTAGAAAGCTTGACAAATATTAAAGAAAACCAAATCTGGTGTAACAGGTCTACTAAATTAAATTAAATAAAATGTATTACAGTAGCGATAACTTTTTTTTTGGTGTATAATTCTTAATTGTTGACATGCTCCGAATGTTTCATAAGTTGAATAAGAAGTCCTAAAATTTATGTTAAATTCTCGCTCTTGGCAACATTGCCAGAAAAATTTACACTGGTATGTCTAGCGGCTTTTTACTCCCCAACCTGATCAATTTTAATTATGTTTTCTTTATAGATGGGCGTCGGTTCACCTTATGCCGGCTCCACACATTGGAGCCAACATTGGTGCCAGCGTTGGTGATCGTTGGAGTTCATGTTCGTTATAGCTTCAAAAATATTTCAATTTTTTCTTACTATACGGAGAGTGGTCGTACTGCGCAGCTTTCTTTCAAAGGATATAGAAAATTCCGCCATTTTAAACACTTATTACGTGTTGCCTACATTTTGGAGCAATAGTTTTAGTGGTTATGTTATAATATTTACCCAAAGTCAGTCCCCAAAGATATTATTTACGAACCTACACTTTACAAAACCATTAACAAATAATGAATAACTTGAAAACCTTGGTGATTTTATGTTAAATCTTTCCATTTGTAAGTAACAGTAACTACTTTAGTTTATGTTCCTATTATTTTATTCTAAAACTTTTTATTTTTCAGGTCTCCTACGAATCTCGAGCACTTAACACGAACAGTCGTTACAAACCATTAATCAAATTGTTTATAAATTATTTTAAACTAAACTTCGTTATGTTTCTTCTCAGAATTTTAAGAAAAATGCTTATTACCAGAGTCAGGCAAATATGCAGGCCAAAAAGTAGGATATATGCGCATATATATGCATATTATTTGTGACAAATTTGCATTTATTAGAACAAAATATGCACTTCTTAAACCGTTCAAATAGATTTATCGTGGTTAAATATATCTTGCTCACTTGATTTTATGTTAGTTTATTGAAAACACTTGTATATCGAATCTTACTTTTTCTCTCCCAATTTAAATTAATTTTTTTGGTCATGTGAAAAGCAGTTTTGCAATGCTGAACTATTAAGAAATTTTTCTTATATGGTATTTGCATAAAAATTCCCGTTCAGTATATAAACTAACTTATTTTTGGATTAAGGAGTATTTGACACATCGACGTGTGTCACATAATTACTTAACAGTGGAAAATAATTTTAAAAAAACGTCGAAAAAGTTTAAAATCTAACAAAAAATCTGAAATCACTTCAAAAGATTCATAGACCAAAAAATTTTAAAAAACTTTAAAAAAAATCTAAGTTAATCTAAAATAATGTCTTAATTAAGCAGAGGCATTACCCATTAAGTCATGCATTACAAAAACAGGTTAATGCAGAACTGGAGAAAACGCTTTCTGAAGGAATCTTAGAACCTTGAAATTCACCGTTGATGTCTCCTATTGTTTAAGTACGAAATCCGAACCAAAGTTATCGTTTTTGTGTTAATTACAAACGATTAAATGAAGTTAGTCTCCCAGACGCCTATCCCCTTCCATTTATCTTCTCAACACTCGACAAGCTTAGGGATGCCAAATATCTAACTACTTTAGATATTAAATCTGCTTATTGGCAGATCCCTGATGCAAAGTCATCAAGACCTCTTACTGCCTTCGTGGTACCAACTCGAGGACCTTTTAAATTTTGTAGGATGCCATTCGGCCCACACAATGCTCCTGCTACGTGGCAGCGGTGTATCGATCGGGTGCTTGGGGAAGACCTTGAACAGTTCGTGTTCGTTTATTTAGATGACGTTGTCATTTGTACCCCTACGTTTGATAAACAAATAAAAGTACTCGAGGAAGTCCTACGTCGGATAAAGGCAGCAGGTCTGACTCTTAATAAAGACAAATGTTGTTTTTGTCGTCTCAAATTAAAATACCTAGGTTATATGGTAAACTTCTCAGGACTTTCAGTATATCCTAGAGAAGTAGAGGCGATTTTTCAAATCCCCACTCCTAAAGGTGCGTCAGAAGTGAGGCGTATATTAGGCATGACCTCGTGGTACCGTCGGTCCTCTTTGACAGCACCCCTTACAGTCTTATTAAAGAAATATGCCAGATTTATTTGGAATGAGGAGCGCAACAAGGTTTATTCTTTTAGTAATCAACTCATACGTAATTCAATAGATATGTAAAGAGTAAATCAAAGGATAATTATAACCATCTATCTCCTGTTAGAAAGGCAACCATATAATATAAATTATAAGAGATAAAAAGGGAGATAGATAAAACTACCGCTAGTATCGACACTTTTGCCTAACAGCTAAATTTGATTGAATCGAGGGGCTTCATGCAATTATGGGTAAGTTTATATATATTTAACTTAGTAACCTGGTAATCTGTAGCTTCTCTTACGTACTCCTAGTGCTCCACATGCAGGTTATGGGGCTAATGATGAGTGTAAGCTAGCAGGTGTGTCAGGCATGCAGTTATGGATATGCTGGTATCGTGCACTGTAAATTCGTGAACCACTTTGGATGGTGTTGGTGATGTGTGCTCGCGATGTGGGTATGGTAAAAGCAGTGGTGCTAAGAAGCAGATCTTAAAGCGAAAGTGAAGTGCAAGCAAAGAACGAGTGAAGTAAATGCAAGTGTGTAAGTAGATATCTTACTTACTGGCCTAAAATAATTATAATTAAAGTACGCCTCAAGTTAGGCTTAATACAGAATAGTCCAGTAACTGAAGACCTGAAAATATGCAAAGCTGTCATTAAGTCGGTCCAGATTTCCTTTGTGGCTAAATTTTTAGATCTTGACGGTTGCTTTCAAGGTTTAAAATTTTTATCAACACTGCTAGGTCGGAAAGGGCTCCAAATGGCCCCTAAAGTCCGAAAAAATGGTTTCCCGGGGTAATATCTGCCAAAATATACAAATTAGACAATTTTTGTTTAGATAAAAATGAAAATCGTATCATTATCTACAAAAATGGTTCCTACCATTTTTTTCGCAAGACGAATATTTTTTGCAAAAACGGTCTTCACTGAATAGAAATGTTAGTTTCTCACTGAATTTCCGCTCGAGGGAGTTGTAAATACATTGATTTTCATGTTTTGGACTTTGGAGACCAATTGTAGATGGCGCCAGCGGCATACCTCTGCTCACTAAATTATGGGGCCTATGAATGGAAATCCGGGCACCAATCGATCTTTCGACAATTATTGGCGGATTCTACGGGATTTTTTCTGTAGAGTAGCGCTTGGGGTATCTCATCTATATTGTCGAATGTTCTGTGTAATTTGCGTTGCCAAATTTAATAGAAAAGTGCAAAAAATTTTTTTTTTCATGTGGCAGTCTCAAATCCCGGCGCTTTGCCTAATAGTGGGTTACTAGTTTTAGAGTGTGATGAATATTGACCCGAGAAGACCCGTTATATTTTCTGCGTCTTTTGCAAAATTTTCCCCAACTTCTATCGGAACAACATACGTCCAGGATTTCAGAAAAATAGGAAAGTTTCTGAAAAATTTCTTTTATTATGAAATACATGTTGAAAATACGAAATACATAGCAATGCTTATAATTTTTATCATACGTTAAACCATTCAATGTCATCAGAATCATACTCTTCATCGTCTTGCTCTTGCTCTATTCCTTCCCCCTCCTCCACGCGTCCCTTCCACCTGTTTTTCCAATCCCTGTGTTGCTATTTCATCCTCCTCCCCTTTAACCCCAGAGAAAGCTTGCTCTCGCATTTTTGCGGATTTTTCACAAAAAGTATTATTTGGAAGATTATTTTGTTTAGGAAACATATAAACAAGACTCTACTTTTAAGGATAGAAAAATCCATATAACTTTTTCGATTTTATTTAAATCGCTTCTTTGGAAGCCACATTTGGCCTCATACCATCCCAGGTAGGTTTAAAATATAGTTTGGATATAAAATTAGTTAAAATAATAATTCTTACATCATTTTACATAAATTATTATTTTAGGCCTTTTATTGTTAGTTTTTTAACTAGCTCAGTTATGGATGTTTAGCTGCAGAACAATCCTTGAATCTACTCTGTACTATCAAATGTTGATGGAAATTGTGTACACTTTGAATGGCAAAATACGGAGGATCCCTGGAAGTTACAGATAAGCCTTAGACATAAGTTGGAAAATTAAAACTCAAAGATATAATTTATTTAAAATAATCAATTGCCTTTTACACTTAATTTCATTAATTTTTCCGGTAATTTACACACTTTGTAAAGATAATCTTCTAGAAGTGCCGCTAAAAGCTCTGTATCTAAAGGACTTTCTATTTTGTTTGTTTTAACCTAAAAAAAAATAACAGTAGAAATAATTATAGGATAGATATAGCAACAAAAGACTTACCTCAACCCCTAATCTTCGATATATATATTCCACTTTAACTCATTTTTGTTAAATATAGAAAAGAAAAGTAATCATTGTTTATTATTGTACTACTCGAACCCAGAATCGTGAATTTTCTTTAAATATACAAAAGAAATATATAACAACCGACAATAACGACTCCAAAAACAACAGAGATTGTATACCAACAGAAGCAGACGATTAAGGTGAGCGCGTGGCGCGTTGGTACACGTGGTTAGGTTATGATGGAATATCATGGATCTCAGGCGGAGAGCGTAAAAATGGGGAAGATAATTCTAACAAACAGTTAGGAACCACGCTCACATACGGGGATCAATTGATAGAAATGGAAAGATGAGAATATCAGCTTCACTTCGGTCTGGGTATTAATGTTCAAAAAATGAACAGCGGGGAACAAAAAGTATTTAAAAAAAAAGTCCGATTTTCCCCGGTGTGATCAATTTTCCCGATTTCTGGAAAATGGAGCAACTTTATTAAATATATATATATATAGAGTGGAAGGGTAGTCTTTGCTGAATAGTAATGTAAAATTCAAACTAATTTATTGGGGGCAGCAGCAATATATAATAAAGAAAACTCTTTAAAGATGATCCAAGCTTTCGGAAATTTAATAACTTATTTCTATATTTAATCTAACACACTTGTATACATAAACAACGAATGACACAAATATTGACATAACAGTTAAATTTCAAACTGAATTTTAACGACAATAATTTTAAGTTATATTGTAAAACTGTGTAATTTTAATTCTATATGTGCATCAAAATTATAACATTTAACATCATTAATAATTCATCCTCACAAAGATGTAAGTAACTCACTCTCTTAATAATATTATGTTCCTATGAAGACACACCACACCTTTTGTAGATTCCCTGAAGATGGAAATAAGTTATTAAATTTCCGAAAGCTTGGATCATCTTTAAAGAGTTTTCTTTATTATATATTGCTGCTGCCCCCAATAAATTAGTTTGAATTTTATATATATATATATATATATATATATATATATATATATATATATATATATATATATGTTATATGTGAAAATAGTGACCTTCATCTCAATTAACGTTGCACACGCGTATCAGGTTACGAAACACAATTAAGGACGGTCGCGTGTGTCAGCAAGTTCTAGTGAACAAAGAAAACACTTACAATGCAAAATAGACAGAGACTATAAATAGGAGTAAAAAAGAAAAGTAGTTAGTTGTTAATTAGATTTAAACAAACTCATGTATTTGTAACAATAAAAAATAAATCTTTTTTAAAAAGTCGTTTGAAAAAGTAGTGATTTAACATTTGGCGCAGTCAGTAGGATTCGTCAACGTCGTCAGAACAAGAAAATTCTCACTGGTGACGGCGGATTCTAATCCCTCAACGAAGAAAGAACCAAGAAGTCCCGACTAGTCGTGTCAGAAGGCGTCCTCACTCAACAGAAAACTACGGAAGGAACACCTGGTGAAGCCCCTGGTAGCTACTGTGGAGAACAAGACAACTCTAATGATCCGGCTAATGTAAGAACTATTGAATCATCTCGTTACTTTATTTTATTTTTTATTATTTTTTTTCGATTATACCGTTAATCGATTCTGTTCGATTCTCAGAATTTTCTTCCAATCCTTCAAATTTATTTATCCGATTATACTGTTAATCGGCATAATTTGTTTAATAGATTGATATTGTTTTAATAATATTTACCATTTAAAATAATCTATTTGTTCGATATATCGAGTAAAAATGCCGGAAACACGCGCTCTAGCTCAAGCTCAGGCTCAAGCCCAAGCTCAGGCTCAAACTCAACCTGAAGGTGATGTTGCCGGACTTCCTGATATTGAACCATATAAACTATCAGAAATATTTTCTATAGTTCCTGAATTCGAAGGTGATCAAATTTCATTAGGCACTTTCTTAAATGCGTGCGATTGTGCATTTAGAATGGCTACTAGAGATCAAAGACATCTTTTAATAATTCATATAAAAAATAAACTTAAAGGTAGGGCTGCTCAGCTCATTAATTCCAGAAATCCCCCTACTTACAATGAAATCAAACAACTCCTTAACCTTCATTTTGGAGATTCGCGTGATTTGACTTCCTTGATACAGGACCTACAAAGACTTAAACAATTGCCGAACGAGTCAGCAATTACCTTTTTCGCCCGTCTTCAAGTCCTTAATGCAAAAATGCATGCAAGTATTCAAAAGTCTGGTGAATTATCACCAGAACAAAAAAATGCGCAATGCGCTCTTATCGATACAATGGCCCTCAA
This sequence comes from Psylliodes chrysocephalus, assembly GCA_927349885.1. Lineage (NCBI taxonomy): Eukaryota > Metazoa > Arthropoda > Insecta > Coleoptera > Chrysomelidae > Psylliodes > Psylliodes chrysocephalus. The sequence continues at coordinate 78,832,966 of OV651819.1, read as the reverse complement.
TACTCTTTTAACTGGCTTAGAACCTCGTTTAGGTCAAATAATCAGGGCATGTAACCCCGAAAATCTTATTGATGCTCATATTCGCATTCGAAGAGAATTGCAACTTTCCTATTATGAAATGCACAAATTAAATAAACCCGGTCCTTCAAAACCTTCTCAGCCACCTCAGCCAATGAGGAAACCCACTCATCAAATCCCAAAATGTTTTAATTGTGGTCGCCTTGGCCACACTTCAAATGAATGTCGTTCACAGCAAACGCAACGTCCCTATTATTCACAAAATAATAATCAACATTTTTCGAGACCAGCATATCAGAATCAAATGCCTGGCCCCTCCCAGCAAGCTAGAAATGATAATTTCCAGTCAAATCAGCAACGACCTCAGAATACCCTAAATCAAAACCAAATGCAATTTCGCCCGTCTGTAATACACAAAAACCCCAATTATTCATCTAATCAACAAAGAGCCCATCATGTAAACTTTGATAATCAATTTTTCGAAGACCCCTCGTATTACCAAAACTCATATTATAACGAAGAATACCAAGATTATTCCTTTGATGAAGAAAGAGCTCATTTAGTAGCTTTTGATGACCAATCATACGAAAATCCCCAATACTACGAAAACTTCTATGATGATAATAGTCAGGAAAATCAAGATTATTTTATCAATAATAATCAAAATCCCATTAATTCTTTCGAACCTATTGATGTTCAAGAATATCAAAATTTTCACTCGCTTCCCCATCAAAACCACCCTCCGAACAGTCCGAAACAAGTAGAGAATTCTACTTCGGAAATCCAGAAATCAATTCAAACAATGAATCTGGACGATACGGTTCAGAATCTGAGCTTTCCAGAGCAAGCTTTCCTTTAAGTCCTTTATTAACAGTAAATTCTAAAAATCTCTATTACATTAAAGATGCTACCAATACTTTTAACCTTCTTATAGACACAGGTGCAGGTATTTCAATTTTTAAAGAAAACACAGTAAAAAAATTTAATAGAAGATCCCCTGAAAAAGTAATAATACAGGGAATAACAGATCAAAAGCTTTCAATTAGAGAGTCAACTTTAATTCCATTTACGATTGATAATCCACACAAAGTTTATATTTACAATCTAGATATCGATTTTGACGGTATTTTAGGTCTTGATTTCTTAGAACATTATGAATGTATAATCGATTTACAATCAAAACAATTAATAACCAATTTTAAAACAATTCCAATGTATAAAGTAGGGGCAGATATTAAAATAAACCCTAATAACATTAACAAAAATCAAAAGAATAGTCACTCTAATAAAATTTCAATCGAAGGCCGAACTGAACAAATTTTTAAATTAAAGTGCTATTTGTCAAACACTGATGCTATACTGGTAGCTCAGGAAATAGACAGAGTTAAACTTCCTCACGCTCTGGTTCACGTAAACGAGAAAGGCGAATTTTTCTCATCTATTATAAACCCTAATGCGATGTCTAAAGTGGTTGAATTTTCAAATATTTTAATCGACCCTTATTTAGCATATGATGAACCCGTTTTAAATGTAAATGTTTCTGATAACCCCCAAACCGAAATTATTGATAGAATACAAATAATTAACAGTCTTTTAAGAAAAGAACACTTAAATTTTGAAGAAAAAGAATTAATTACAAACCTTTGTCTGGAGTACGCAGACATATTTTATTTAGAAGGTGACAAATTAACTTTTACTAATGAAATAAAACACTCAATCGAAACCAATAATGCCAGACCAGTTTTTACTAAATCTTATAGATACCCGCAGGTACATAAAGAAGAGGTAAAAACTCAAATAAACAAAATGCTAGACCAAGGTATTATACAACCTTCGGTTTCTCCCTGGTCCTCTCCTGTATGGGTTGTACCCAAGAAACTCGACGCTTCGGGTAAACCGAAGTGGCGCGTAGTTATCGACTACAGAAAATTAAACGAACTTTCAGTAGATGACAAATACCCACTTCCTAATATCTCTGACCTCTTAGATCAATTAGGCAAGTGTCAGTATTTTACGACATTGGATCTCGCTTCTGGTTTCCACCAAATTGAGATCGAACCTAAAGACATACCGAAAACTGCATTTTCCGTGGAAAATGGGCATTACCAATTTGTACGAATGCCTTTCGGGTTAAAAAATGCTCCCTCCACCTTCCAGCGCGTCATGGACAATATTCTTTTGGGAATACAAAATGAACGCTGCCTAGTATACATGGACGATATAATCGTTTATTCTGCAACAATACATGAACATATAGATCGTCTATCAGAAGTATTTAAGCGCTTGCGAAAAGCAAATCTTAAAATACAACCAGACAAGTGCGAATTCCTCCGAAAGGAAGTCGCATATTTAGGTCATCTTGTCACTCAAGATGGCGTAAAACCAAACCCATCAAAAATCGCTTGTATACAAAACTTTCCCAAGCCGAATAACCCCAAGGATATTAAATCCTTTCTAGGTTTAGCGGGCTATTACCGTCGATTTATCCCTAATTTTGCTAAGATATCGAAACCACTTACTAAATTGTTACAAAAGGACATTCCTTTCATTTTCGATTCAGAATGCGATTCTTCTTTTAATGAATTAAAACAAATACTGATATCAGATCCCATTCTTATTTACCCAAACTTTGAGGAACCTTTTATACTTACTACGGACGCTAGTGCTTTCGCAATAGGAGCAGTCCTTTCACAAGGACCCGTAGGAAAAGACCTTCCAATAATAGCTTTTGCATCTCGAACCCTTTGCAGTGCTGAAACCAAATACTCCACTATTGAGAGAGAACTACTCGCAATAGTCTGGGCTGTAAAACATTTTCGACCTTATTTATTTGGTCGGAAATTCACACTGATAACAGATCATCGCCCACTGACGTGGCTCTTTTCAATTAAAGACCCCGGAAGTAGATTGGCAAGATGGCGCCTTAAACTCGAAGAATACAATTACAAAATAGAGCATAAACCCGGGAAAATTAATAAAAACGCGGATGCTCTATCTAGAATCAAAATTAACTATTTTCAGCAATGCGCTAACTTTAATTCAAAAGTCTCGATTTTCGCTTCTAACGAAGACGAAGATGAAGATCAACCTCAATCTGATACTAATGAAGATACTGAAGTTGACGATACAATTTTAACAGAGGAATTTAATAAATTCGTTAATTTATATAAAACTAAATCTATTATCGATTATTCAAAAATTGACATTTCCAGTTCACAATTACTAGACAAAAGTCATAAAACGATTGTCACTTTCTTTTGGCAAAACAAACTAGAAGAACTTCACGAGAAAATTATAGACGATATTTTTGAAGAAAATTATGATTTCTCTAGTTCAAAAATCAATATATTATCTAGTAAAACTATTAAAGACCGTCAATACCTTATCATTTGTTTACCTTTCGACCCCGAAATAGTAGTCGAACATTTGTTTTACGTCTTATACAAAGAACAAAACAAATTAAATATTTCCAAAACTTATTACGTAGAAAATATTCTAGAACTGCCAATCCTTGAAATATTTTCGTTCGTATTCGCCGACATAGAAATAAAATTAAAAATATGTCAAAATATAACCAAAACACCTACTGAAGATGAAATACCCATAATCTTAGATCAATATCATAACGGAAAAAGTAATTTACATAGAGGAATAAATGAAACCATTAGACGCATCAAAGAAAAATATAATTGGCCTAATTTAACAAAAGACGTTGAAAAATTAATTAAAACTTGTGAGATATGTCAAAAGGTAAAAATATGCCGTAAAAATCTTAGCAATAATTTAGTAATAACTGAAACCCCGAAAACTCCCTTTGAGAGAATTAATATTGATATATTTGAATACCCAACTAGAAATTATGCCCTTACTATCAGGGACGAACTTACAAAATTTACGCAAGCCTACCCTTTGACAGATAAGAAAGCATCAACTGTAGTAAACACCCTTCTAGTATTTTTCCAGCATTATGGAACCCCTCTAAGGATTCATTGTGACTATGGCCGCGAGTTCGATAATACTTTACTAAAAGATCTCTGCGAACTTTATGACATTAAACTCACCTTTTCTAGTGTAAATCATCCCCAATCGAATGGATCTATAGAAAGATTTCATGCTACGCTTTCCGAAATGATCAGGTCTAACCAAGCTGAAAACCCTAATGAACACCCTTTTAATGTACTACCCTATGCTACCATTTGTTATAATAATACGAAAAATAAAACCCATGGTTTTACACCGTATGAACTGATTTTTGGGCATACATCTAATAGGCCACCAGAGACTATTTACAATCACAAGAATCTAATATCCAAATATGTTAGGGACCTTAGTAATAGAATGGAATACTATTACAAATTAGCTCGAGGAAGAACTGAACAACAAAAAGAAAAAGCAAAAATTAGATTTGATAAAAACATATCACATGATCCCCCGGACTATAAAGTCAATGATAAAGTGTATGTTAAAGAATCTCAAATTTCAAGTAAAGCCGGAAATAAATTCAATGGGCCTTTCGAAATTATAAAAATTCTTAGAAACAACTCCGCTATTTTATTAAACCCCGATACGAATCAAACCACTAAAGTAAATTATGACAGACTTAAACCCTATCATGAATAGCATTTATTTTTATTTCCAGATTGTTTTGGCTGTTTTCTGTCGCCGCATCCCAATTTTCAATAACTCCGATAAATAACACTATCGGAATATTTTTTCATGAAGAAAGTAACATTAAAATATCAAATGAAAAGTGGACCCTTCTTGTTTATAAAGAACTCGGTCCTATAAAAGACGCTATCGTAAACAATGATGAAATTCTAGACAAATTATTAGATAACTTAATAGATACGGGAACACCGAGAATGCTCGCATTCAAGGCCGAAATTCAAACACATGTTAGCCTCCTACAACAAATTTCTGACTCAGTAAATCTGAAATACGAGGAAATATTTGCAGATACGAAAGATTATGTTAGGCAAAAACGCGGAATATTTAACGGAATTGGTACAGTATGGAAATCAATAACCGGTAACTTAGACGCCTCCGACGGCGAATATTTTAATGACTGTATCAACAAAATTAATCAAGATGAACACCAAATTGAAAATTTACTCAAAAATCAGATATCTGTCACAACTTCGGTAATTAAAACTTTTAATACAACAATACAAAAACTACAAATAGACGAAGAAACTTTTAATAAAGACATTGAAGAAATTAAGAAATCAATTTTAGACATAACAGACGATATCGCTTTTTACCAATCTCAAATCAGAGTAATAGATTTATGTGAATCTCTAATGGAAAGCTTTGTTTATTTAGAAAATTACCTTAACGATGTTTTAAATGCTATAGTATTTGCACGATTGAAAATCCTGCATAGTTCAATTATCACACCTTTAGATTTGGTTAACTCTTTACAGCAAATTTCACAATCACTTCGAAAAAACAATTTACCTTTACCGATTTATTCTTCAAATATTGCTCGATATCTCGACATAATCGAATTAGAAGCATATCAATCAGAATTAAGAATAGTATTTACCCTTAAGATACCACTAGTTGATCCTGAAATTTATACCCTTTATCACCTATATCCAATCCCTATACTTGATAATCGAACAGGATTTCATCATATTCTACCAACAACACAAAAATATATTGCGCGCGACGATGATTCAATGCTCTATATCCTACCCCGGAATTTAGAGAGCTGCAAATCACTTGGGTCCAAACTAAAAATATGCTCAGATATTCTTCCATATCCAATCGACAGCGATGCTGCCTGCGAGGCTCAGTTATTAAAACAAAGTAATCATTTACCAAGAACTTGTTAAATATCTTTACTTTATGCCAAAGACTATAATGTTCAAGAAATAGATCAAAACTTTTGGCTCATAGCTATGTCAGATCCACTTCCAGTCACAATAAAATGTACAAATAGAGAAGCTGCAACGAAAATCATCAACACAAATTCGTTGTTAAAACTCCAACCCGAGTGTAATGCCTTCATCGGAACCACAAGAGTACATGCTAAATACCTCCATGACAATTATCAAAATATTACGTATAGAAGCCATCCAATCCATATTCCATACAGATGTTGTGATCAAATTATCGGAAAAATCCACGTTCCCGATTTAAAATCATTAAGATTAAATAAGATTGACACGGAAGACCTTAACATAGCTAAACATAAACTTGATCAATATTCTGATCAATTAGATCAATTAATCAACGAACCTTTTATTAATAAACATATGTCATGGTTCACGATTTTTACCATTACTTTAGTCATTACTTTAGTTCTTTTGTACATATTTTGCAAATGTCGACGTAGAAGACCAACCAGAATAGCTATAGCTTCTTCTCTTGACGATCCACCACCACCACCTGAGTTACGCAGTAAGAACACCATCCAACGAAGACTTCAAGGCATGTTCCCACGGAGAAGACCAAGCATCAACCCCGACGAAACCATTGAGGAGGACATCCCACTAGAGGCCTAAAAAAGGTTGTTGCATCCCACCAATTTTTTACTAAAAAGGGGAGCTGTTATATGTGAAAATAGTGACCTTCATCTCAATTAACGTTGCACACGCGTATCAGGTTACGAAACACAATTAAGGACGGTCGCGTGTGTCAGCAAGTTCTAGTGAACAAAGAAAACACTTACAATGCAAAATAGACAGAGACTATAAATAGGAGTAAAATAGAAAAGTAGTTAGTTGTTAATTAGATTTAAAACAAACTCATGTATTTGTAACAATAAAAAATAAATCTTTTTTAAAAAGTCGTTTGAAAAAGTAGTGATTTAACATACATATATATATATATATATATATATATATATATATATATATATATATATATATATATATATATATATATATATATATATATATATATATATATATTGTTATGTTTTTATATATTGGTTTTCTAAGATATGGTGAAAATAATTATTAGAAACTTTAATAAAACACAACATAACATAAAATTACTTACCTCGACCAGCTTTTCTTTTATTTTATTGTTTAAGAACACGAGAATTCTTTACCTCAGGGTAGAGTTCTTGCAGCGCCAAATAATGATAATAATATACTATTATAGTATTTCAATACTATTTACTCAATTTTAGGAACAACCTATTAATATCATAAACAACCAAATTATGCAAATTGTTGTAACTCATAAAAATATTATTTTATTAAACAAATTTTGTTTAATTTTAACAAAATTAACAGAATTCACAATATTTATTTTGTGAATTTCTTAAGAAATAAACCTAACATTAATACTAACACTTTCATTCAATTCTTTCATTCCAATTAATTAAAATAATATAGATTTAAAATAGGTATTCTTCCTTCCTTTGAAAATTCAAAATAACTAGTCTAGACTCCAATGGTCTATGATGGCATTTCTTAAAACGACTGTGTTATTACTGTCATTGAACTTTTATCTAAGTTTTTGTTATGGCTGTCAAGTTGAAAATATTTTTTCACTGCAGAATAAATTGAAATACAGTTCATCAAATTTCTAGAGGTGTTCGACGCCCAGACAGAGAACGCGCTACGTGTGACTAAGATAAATATTGTACAGTCTGCTAAACAAGTTATTTTAAATAGTTTTTAATATTTTTAGGTAATTAAATTTTAAAAGTGTGGAATAGTTTAGGGATTAAATTGGTCTGATTGGACTTTCTTAGAACGTTTTTAAAAGCAGCTAAAGATAGTATGTAGAATTGAAAATAATTATTATGCCATAAAAGGTGTTTTGGAATTCCTTCAACCTTTTGAAATTGAGTCAGAAAATATAAATTTTATAGGATAGCGGAAAATACCTATAATTTTTTTGTAGGCCTTTGTAAATCGTGGAAATAGTTGATATTTTATTTCTACCTTATTAAGGAAAATGGTACCTATTATTAATAACGGTTGCTTCTGAAACATTACTAAAATTTTCGAAATTTTGTTTTTTTACAAAATAATAAACTATACTATTTAGAAAAAAATTTATTTCTCTTATAATTTTATAAAAAATAGGGGAATATTTACATTTCTTGATCTATTAAACAAAACGATAAATTATCTCGACGAATGACACCATGTTCTAGTACGGAAGCTAGCTTTACATTTTTGTTGGTGGTTTCATGGGTTTCATATCAATTTTTTGTAATTGTAGTTTACACGTACATATACCTCTTAACACTTGTTTGCTTTATTAAAAAAGTGTGTTGTGATTTACGTCGAAATAATTTAAAAACAACTTGAAACCCCATATAAAATCAAAAAGGAGAAACGGAAAAAAATTGAGCCTGTAAATGAACACAACTCAGAAACAAAAATAGCTATCTAATAATAAAAAAATAAAATTTGATTCTTGTGCAGCTTCATCTATATCATTAACTGTTTTTGGTTTTTTAATGGTTTTTCTTGGTGATGAAAATTCCGATATCTCACGGTTATCGATTCTTTTTTTCTCTCCAGAAATGCGGACGACAGTGTTTTTAGATACTCCTGTGGCTGCAGCAACACGATCATTTACATTTTTAAATGGTATTGAAGGTGAATTAAAGTTTCCTTCTCTTCTCATAAACTCTATAACATTGGCTATTATTTTGCGAGATTGACTGTTAATCACGCGGCCTCTTAATTTGCTATTAAACTCCATACTTAGGTTCTATTAAACTGTAATGAGCAAAAAACACAAACGAAAATAAAAGAAATGTTTTAGCGAAATTTACATCTGACATTTACGTCTGAATGAAATAGTGAAATACTTGATGCGCAGAGTGTACTTTCATTGCGTAAATCCGTCGGGATGCCTGTCAGTAGTGCTTTCTCTGTCTAGCCGTCGAAAGCCTCTAGAAATTTGATGAACTGTAAACCAAATTATGCTACTGATTACCTATTTTAAAAGTTTAAGTAAGTATTCTAAAATTTAAATAACATTTAAAACTCGTTATATCACACGTCCAATAACAAATATATAAACAGTTTGTGTATTACTCACGTTGTCACTATTAACTTTTGTCCTTTTTTTAGGCTCCTATGCAGATAAGAAACTGTAAATGGAACAGTCTCCTCCCCTTTCCAGTCGTTAAAAATTCCTACTTGGAATCTTTCGGCACAGATGATTTCTTGAAGGATTGTCAAAATGTAAATACAAGATAAATGGAGGTTATATATACTTTTAAAACCTTTCTCCTACATTTGTTACCTTTATTGTATTTACCTGAACTCTCTATCGTTATTATTTTACAAAATAAATTCTATTTTTAGCAAGAAACAACAATTGGCTTTCATTTCTTAAAGAAAAACCAAAAAAAAAATGCTTATTTATTTATTATCTTTTTTCCTGGAAACCGTAGCTTAGTAACCAGATTTGTCCAATGGTTCTACAGGATTCATAAATCATAAGAAAATTAGTTGAAAACTTTATTTAGAAACAACTTAATGAAAAAGATTTCATTTTTTATAAGGAAAATTAAAAAAAAATTATTATCTTCGAAATCTGACTGTTCGATTTTCCTGTAAGTAAATTTTGCTTAATCATGACAGAACCAATCACAATTAACTTACCATTGTTAACTTACTTTTGACATTTGTAACAAATTTGATTAGTGATATACAGGGTGATATGTTAATAACTCAAATTAATTATAAAATTCATATCTATTTGTAAATCTTTTATTTTCAAATTTTTAAATAGATTTTTTGATTAAATTGATAACACTACAATATATTCGAAAAGTAGACACTCTAAGCTTTAAAATGGTGTGCATTGCATAACAATATAATGAAATATGAGTTTTTAATTACTGCTTGTTTCAAAGATTTCAAGAACTCCGAAAACGTATGAAAAATGCAAATAAACAAATCAATTTTGTTTAAAAACGCCAGGAAGATACTGGAAAAAAATTTCTGAGGTCATTCGAGTCATCTCAAGATCCCGTTTAAAACAAAGATGGGATAAAAAACTATTAAAAGAAAAAAATATGAATGAATTACTATAAAGTGGTCCAAAATAGTGGGAAAACGCAACTTTTACCCCTTTTTCAATGTTCTTAATAGGAAATAACGGGCTTCAAGGCACATGGATCGATACCTATGGGTTTTCCCATTGTAATGAACTTTGAATCATCGGAAAATATCAATTTTTGACCGAGTTCTGAAATTTGTCCACCCGTTTACAAGCTAATCAGCATTGCTATAGAGATAAAGCAGGGCTGAACGAGGGGACTTTTGATTGCGGTTATCTCAAAACCTGTCGAATTCCCGACAAAAATGATAGGGACCATTTTTGTAGAAAATTATAAGATCTTTCTTTTTTATCTAAAAAATTCTCTAATTTACATATTGTGAAAGATATTGGCAGGAAACCAGTTTTAGGGTCCATTTTGGGCTCTTTCCGACGCAGCAGACTTGGTAAAAGTTTTCGACCTTGGAAGCGAACGCTGAGACCTAAGAGTTGAACCACAACGGAAATATGGACCGACTTAATGACAGATTGGCCCCTTCAGTTACTGGACTAGAAGCGCATGCAACAATAATAAAGGTTATACCCTACCTAAAGGTGTTGGGTGGCCACAAAGATATTAAGTGTTGTTTTTATTGAAAATAGATCTACAAAATAGCTGTGTAATTTTTTAATTTCCAATAAAATATCCTTATTCCAATAAAACACTACGAACTCTGTTTTTGACTATTAAAATCCTCAAAATTAAGTAAGGACGCCGTCCTAGATAAGAGCCACAAAACAAAATGGAAGATCTTTGTCAAATATTCAAAAAATTGCATTGTCAAAATTCAAAATTAATTCATAAAAATGTTGTTCTTTTATTGCAAACACTCTAATAAAATATATTTTTCCTGCTTTATTGACTTAGCTAATAAAAGATAGATTCACCGTCAAGGTCATAGTACCATTAGTACCACAAAACATAATATTGTTCTTCTGTTTTATATATTCTAATAAATTATATTTTCCTGTATTATGATGTTAATTAATAAAGGACAGACCATAAAGGCCATGGTACTATTAATTTGCAGATTCTGATTATTTTGGTAAAAATATAGAAAAAAAAGGCAAAAACTTTTAAACAGACAAGAGGCAAATATCAGGTAAGTACCAAGGATTTCTATAAATTCTAAGGTGGATAACTTGATTAATTTTTGGGAAAGAAGAAAAGAAGAAAATAATAATTTTATAAATCAATGACAACTAAAATTGTCGAAATTAATTATTTTTGGTAAACAGAAACAAAGTAGATGTAAATATGGTTTTATGTTAATAAATAATTTTAATTTACAAAATATATTTGATTTTGAATATGAGGAATTATGATCCACAAAGGTATATATTTATATTTTATTAAATTTATATTTAAATTATTATTCTAAAGATTTATTTATAGGTATAAAATTAAAAATAAGCGGTATTATTTTTAAAACCGTAACAAACAGCAATGGCATTTCGGATTTTATGCTCCATAGCCATTGGGTTTCATAATAGTATTCTGCTTGATATAGCTCCAAGAACTCGTAAAACTTTTTTATCTACAACTGTCATTATATGGATGTATTATATGCGTATCTAAGGCAACATAATGCAATCCATTTATTACTAGAGAGAATATATTCATATTACACGATTTTTGTCAAATATACCCCAGTAGAATTAAAAATCATTAGATCTAGTATGCGTTTGACAAGTTAGTTGACAGCATGTTGATAGTTTTTCGTTGTTCCCGATTCTTTTTTGAAATTAAACTTAAAATATTAAGCCCGTTTTAAGTGTTTATCAATTAAAAAAATGGAAGACGATGATTACATGGAACTAACCCTCCTGAAATCCGAGACGCTGCTAAAGTGGCGTCGTTGGAATTATTACCTGAAATATCGAGGAAAAATTATGAGATTGCATACAACAAATTTATGTCGTAGAAACAAACAAAAATGTATCCTCTTTTTCCGAAGACACTGTGGAAATTTCTAGTAAATACAAATCGTCTACTTTATGGACAAACCATTCCAAAGCATGTTAAACATCAAGAACAATGTCGACATTGATAAATATCCGAGATTACGTGCTTTGTTGAAAAGACGATCCGAAAATTACGAACCTAAGAAATCTGAAGCTCTGACTGGTGAACAAATTGAGAGGTTTATAAAGGAAGCCACAGATTTTAAATATCTTGAAACAAAGGTAAAAACTCGAATCGAAAATCAAAATTCTTTAACTTAATCTACACATTTTTTTAAGGTTGCCTTGATTATGGGGGTCATGAGTGCTTGCCGATCCTGTGAATTAAAGAATATGAAAATTGGCGATTTAAGATGTTTTGAGGGATGTTTTCAAGTAAACGTGCCACACACAAAAACCAAAGTCCAAAGGAATTTTACAATTGTGGATAATTTTTTTAAAATCGTTAAAAAATATATAGACCTCCGGCCCGAAAATGCACCACAAGATTTTTTTCTCAATTTCCAAAAAGGAAAGTGTACAAAACAAGTGATAGGAATAAACAAGTTTAGCGCAATGGGAAAGCAAATTGCTACGTTTTTACAATTACCAAACCCTGAGAGATATACTGGCCATTGCCTCAGGCGTTCATCTGCAACATCGGTTGCTGATTCTGGAGCTTCAATGACAACATTAAAACGTCATGGAGGCTAAAAATCTACCTACACAGCAAAAGGGTACATCGCCAATTCAAAAAAGAATAAAATAGAAACAGCTCAAGCAATTTTAAGTCAAATCAATAATTAAAATTGTGTTGGTCTTAATAATCCATCATCTTCTGACAGTGATCGTCATGATTCTGTACTCATCAATAGCAACACTAATTTTTCTTTAAAAAACAATAATCTCAATGATATTACCGGAGCTTTAATATTTCAAATTGTAATTTTACTATTAATTACATTAATAAATAACTTTAAACGAGTTCCTGTATAAACTGGCGTTTTATTTTACACGGTGGCTTAAATACTACTCAGTTGAAAGGTCTTTTAATTGTGAACAATCTTGTCAATTCTATTTATAACAACTTCAAAGAATTTTTTCTAAAAATCCCCTTTTTATTTTCGGGGAGCCCCCGTATTCAGTTGTAGATAAAGTATAGTATTCAATTCGTGTATAATGGACCATACTATACTCGAATATTTACAACAGTCGTGTAATATGGTCAAAATTATACACTTAATGAATAATATACTATTATTTTTCTATACAGTCACAGAGGATTTTTTATAAAAAAATATATATATTCACCGCTTCATCTACACGCCTTGCAAATAGACTAAATAAATTCGTGATTGTGTGGTCGGCAACACAAATATTGGTCCTAATCTCTTTGATATGCGTCGCAAAAGCATAGAACCCTAAGAAACACTACAACATTGGCGCAAAATTGGTACAAATATTGGCTCTAATACTGTTTTATCAATACACACATTGGACGAACGTTGTTGGCGTGATGTTAACCTCAATAAAGAGTGTATTAAATGTTCTTTTTTGTCAAAAAAAAAACTATCTACTTACCAACAGATATACAATATCTACTTTGACTTTTGAACGAAGGGTGTCTCTTAAGAGTAACAAATCCTCATTAGGAACTTCAATCATCATCGGCGGGAATTCAATAATTAAACTCCACGGTTTTCGGACGCTTCTAAATGAAAAATTAGTTTGTTCTTTTTGTTCGTCGTATTCATTTGGTCTGTCATACATACTGGGGCTTCGGTCGGTTTTACTGCTAACTATTGTTTTTCGGCTCAATTTCCTAATAAAAAATATTTAAATTATAGATATATACTTTATTAACCAATGTAACACATTTTTTTTTTAGTTTTACATTCTTCGACCACCCGTGCTATCATCCTAATCCGTTGACAGCCTGGCGGCACTGCAGGCTGCGGCTTATTGTACATCCATTTAACCCATTAGTTCCCAAGGTTATAAAATTAAACTAATTTGATGTTTTTACTGCATTTTATAACTAAACATACACTTATATAAATGTTTATAATATAAAAAAAAATATGTGTTCTTATTTTTTTTACAACAAAATGTTGCGTATACGCAACGTTGGGATTTACGGAAATTTGAATTTAATTTTTATTATGAAATAATTCAAAACAGTTTGTGTGTAAATGAACCTGACACTTGGCACACATGTATATAGTGTTGCTTTTGCATTGTCTACATCTTCTTCTTGCTTTATTTTTCTCCTCTATTATCACGTGACCGACATTATCATGTCGAATTTCCATAGGCAACGCACTTTTAGATGGACGTCCATAATTTGTTCTTGGAGAAAAGTTTACTTGGTCACTTGGTACCGATATGTCTTCGCCTTGAATGCTAGCTTCTATGCCTGGTTCATCCATTTTCATAAGAGTGACTGCAATGTAGGACTTAAAAGATAACTGACATTTTTGATTTGTTTGCTAAATTGTATATTTTCCAAGAATTGACTATAACACTGTCAATCAAATTTACAAAAAGGAGCCACCACCATTTTTTCCCTTTTACATTGATTCGGTAATTACATATTCCATTGTTATGCAAATCAACACCTCCCATGTGCTGATTATACTCGGCTATAACTTTCGGCTGAGGAATTGAAACGGTCTTTTTTTCTTTCCTGTTGTACCTTTTTGCACCTACTAAAGGTTCAATGGTGCAGTTATTGGTTGCCATAGTCACCACAGAATTATCGTTCCACCTAACTAATAATATATTTTGATCATTGTCAGAAGAAAAATCATAAGAACCTCGATCTTTTTTCTTCATATTTTTCACAGTTTCCATTGTGTTATTACACGTACGGTTTTCACGTATTGTCCCAGTAGCGTAGAAACCACGTTCTTTCAATAAACAAAATAACTTGTACGAAGAGAAGAAATTGTTAAAAAATACGCGATAATAAGATGGCTTTTGTTCAACTGACAATAATTCTAATACAACATTTTCTCCCAGTCCCAATTCGTTTTCATAACCGCTTGTTTTTCCACCATAAGGTATGAATTTGTACAAATAACCATTGGAGTTACATGGACACCATAGTTTGAAGCCGAACCGAATTGGTTTGCCCTTGATGTACATCTTACAACTATGTCGTCCAAAATATGGTACCATTTTCTCATCGATAGATAGATTATGCGAGAAAACTCCAAACTGCATGTTCTTTTTATTTATCATATCAAAAAGAGGTCTCAGTTTTGTCACTTTTATCAAGTTTGTCGTTATCTGATAAATGTATTTTCTCCTTTATGGAATCGAATCGGTTTCTACTCATACAATTTCTAACTAACATTACTCCTCTATTCTCATCTTTGGACCAATATAGTTTTGTAGCCGGTAACGTATGATACCCCGAAAAAATCAGTATGCCGAAAAATCTCTTTAGGCTAATTTTGTCAATCTCAAATGAATGACGATTATTATCTTGAGCATATTTTTTTGTACAAGAAATTATTTTGTCCCAAACATCGTCACTGAAATACAAAGAAAAAACTTCAAAAAGAGTTTTACTGGCAATTGTATTTTCAATTTGTTCTAAGTTATTTTTGTCTTTAGTCTGTGGTTCTATTGTATATAATGGGTTCTTCTTTTTCCACTTCGGAAGAGTTTTCTTTGGCCTCTTTGCTTTTTTGGAACTAGATAGAAATGATTGATTATTAACAAAGTCTTCAGATGTATCAGGTAAACTTGCATGAATTTCATAGGTCCCTGCAACATCTGGCAAATTCATCTCATTCTCACATACGTCGTCATCAACCACTTCTTCATCTGTAAGTTCATCTACAGGCGGCGGAATATATACGGCATCAACGGTATCAGACTGCAATAAATCTTCGTCCTCCTCCAGTAAAGCTAAGAGCTCAGCAGATGACACAGGTTTTTGGTTTTTCCAAGACATGACTATAACTAAAGAAATAATTATTTTAGAAAAAAAAAACGTTTAGAAAATATTTAAAATAATACGCACTTTTATTTATTGAGTTCTTACTTCAATCGAATATTTTCAAAAACTACGCGTTACTAATCAAAGCTACTTTTCCCTCAAACATATAACTAACCGTTCACTATGAATAATTATACAACACTGACCATATTGTGCTACTGGGCTCTCGAAAGATGACTGCGCAACACACTGTTGCCTTCTTACTGGGAATCCCAATGATGCGTAAACGCAACAATAATAAAACAGCTCAGGTATGCAAAAACTATGAACGCTGTGCCCAAGGTCATGTTATATTCCTCTCAGGTTAATCTAAATTCATAATTTAGAAAATCCCATTGTATTCTGAGCTGGACAATTACATCGACGAATATAAATAGGGCAAATGCCCAAATTTTGGCATATTTCGTATACTTACAAAAATTAAACTTCTTGAAAATTTGGAGGTATTTTGTAAAAAGATTAATCCATATTCTGTTGGGATTAATGTTGTCGCAAGAAAAAAGTCATTTCATTTAAAGACATATTTTAAAAAAATATATTTAATAATGTTTCGTTTGAATTGGGAACCTGCGCATATCAGGCAGAGACTCCTGTCACTCGTAGCTTCTAAATTCGTGTCGATGTATGTAGTGGAGAGAGCATAAGTTGAAACCATATCGATGCTTTCTGACAGTGATCTCCCTTTGTTATCTGCATGTTCCTAATAAACTTTGTTAAACTCATTGTAATATATACCTTCTATGTTGAAAATGCGGTACCTGTCTAGTATCCCAAAGATTTTTGAATAATAAAGAGTATTCTTTTAATTAAATCTTATGTATTCTTTGTATTTGTTAATGTCCTAAAGATTTTATTTGAACAAAATGATATTTAATTCTTATAATTTGTACCCCTAATACTATTATTAAAATAACTACTTGCAATATATGGTTTTTTTTTCGAGGATTTTCAAATGTTAGGTACTTTTCTTTGAATTAAGTATCTCATTTATTTTTTTTTTAATTTTTACACCTGATACTAACTATTATTAAAATACTTGCAATGTTTTTTAAATATTTTTGTATTCTGTAGCATTTTGCAAGATTTTGAAATAAAAGAAATAGTTTAAATAATAAGTAACTAGTTTTGTTTTCTTCATTGGTCCCCAGCCTAAACTTAAATTTGTCTTTATTTCCAAGATTAAGTTTTGATAGATATAATAATTTAATAAATATTTCACTCGTTGTCTACAATATTCGACTCGATAGTGGAGTTGGTAAGCATCTGGTATTCATTTTTGGTCAGGAGACAACAATGGTTGTAATTATATAGTAAAAATGGTTTACTCTCTACAGGAAAGAATCGAAATAATTATCCTTCATGAAGAGGTTTGAAAATGCGCACAAAGGGCAACATTTAAATAAAAGGCATCCTCATTGTAATGTAAGTCATAGGTATGTATTAATATGGATTCCTGATTGGTGTGCTTTGAGCATCAGGAAGAATATCAGCCACTATGTGAAATGTGTTTAAGTTATAAATTTGTAAAAAAAAAAATTGAATTGGTTGTTATAGTAATTGTGATTTTATGGATGGATGTTTAATAAAGTAAGTTGGGTACCATCCAAATTGAGAGGAGGATCAAAAGTTTCAACGATCCTCAAAATTAAACAAATTTAGTATTAAAATTGTTTTCTTGGTACCAAGAAACAAATTATGATATTCAGAAATTCACAGTGAAGATTAATCATTATATATAATGTTCTAATAAATGGATATTTTGAAAATCTGATTATTATTGGATACAGATTTTGAAAGAAGTAAATAGTATAGCACTAATTGAACGTATCAAAGGAAAATAAATCCAAAAGATAAGTACGTTTGAATTGATAAGTTATTTGACAGTGAAGTAATTTTCAAAGTTGTCATTGATAATGACATACTTTACAATCTACAAGTTTTAAAGGCATTCAAATCAACAGAGAATACCAGCTGGGAGCAGAGCAATTACAGAAATTCGGAAGAAGATTGAGAACATATTTTTTTTTATTATTGTTATCAGTTTTAACTTATTTATAAAATTTCAGAGAGAGAAGCACACCCTCAGGAGTATTGTTCCTAGTGCTCAGAGCTACGCCGGGGCGGAAATTCATATCAGTATATACTTCATTAGGTAGTAAAGGTTTTGGAAACTGGTTCGGTGAAAAATAGAAAAAGAAATAACCGACGAGTACTAAATAAAGAAGCTCTAATTGAGGTTTTGGGAACATTTGATGTCGTACCAACTAGCTCCGTACTAATAGTAGCAGAACAGACGGGAATATCACGCGAGACTGTAAGAAGAGCACTGAAAATGCATAAATTTCATCCCTATAAAATGCAGATACTTCAAGAGCTCTACGAAGATGATTTTGATAAAAAAATAGAGTTTTGTAAATCCATGTCTCATCAAGTCAACGCCAACCCCAATATTCTGCTGAATATCTGTTTCAGTGATGAATCTTCATAATTTTTTCTAAATGACAATGTTATTAAACACAAATTTTAGTAATGGAGTGACGGAACACCCGCAAATTATTTAAGAAGGGCGTACGCAATTTTTGGTTTTTTATTTAATGAATAAAACTTGCCAGGCAATCTGTCGCTTAATATGCTTGAAGAGATTATTGATCCTCTTATAAACTCACGAGCTAGAAACAAACTGATGCAGAAGGTAATTTAGTTTTATAGGAGCATATGTTACATTTCCAGCAGGACGCTGCTACACCTCATTTTTTCTTCTCGTCTGACAGAGATTTCCAGGCCCTTGGATTAGCAGAAAGGGAGCAATTAAATGGCCCCCAAGATCACCTGATTTAACTCCCTTAGACTTTTTCTTTGAAACACAACCAGCTGATATTGATGATCTTAAAAGGCGAATTATAGAAGCATGCCGGTCAATTTCCAGTAAAAGTTTTCCAAAATGTTAGAGAGGAGTTGGGAAACAGACTTTTTACCGTTTACAGTAGAACGGACAACATTTTGAACAGATTTTAAAATAGTGTACAAGTAGATCTTATGTGTTCTATGTTTAAAATTTCTTGTGCAAATTAAAAGTTATTTATTTTGTAAAAGTCACCTTCCCAAAAAAATAAAAAGTTAAACGTGTAGACTTGATATTCCTTCTCTTATTCAACTCGATAGAATAATTTTTGTTTAATAAATAACTAATAAATTAGGTTACCATTGGAAAGAGAATTAAACGCTCTTTAAAATGATGTGCCTCTTGATCTATTTTTCCATTTAAGATTTAAAGGGTAACAACTACCCCTCCTAGGAGGTTGAGCTACAAGTGTTAAAAGTATTTATTGTAGGTGTCCTCCTTAAAAATAAAATTGACGCGTTTTTGCGATTTTTTCCATTATTTAATGGATGAAAGATATTTAGTTTGGGAAGTTTTCGATGTCACCCTGTATGTATGTCACTTGTAATATAATAAGCACTTGTAAAGAAATAAATTAATATAAAAATTTAAATAGTATCTGAAGGTTCTTTTAATTGAAGACTAATTGTTATGAATTTATAAATTATTTTTAAACTTTCAATATATTTTTACGTACCTATAAGTGAGCATTGTATTTTATTTATCTATGATATGATAAATGTTTTTTTAATGCCTATGTTGTATTCAACTGATCTTATGAAATTTAGTTAGTTATTAATATAAAACTAATTTTGTAACCTATCTTATGTCATCGTAAAATGATCTAAAGGGTGTTTCAAAAACATTGGTCATAAATTATACTACGTATTCTTGGGTCAAAAATAAGTCGATTAAACCGTACTTATCTATATACAAAAGTATATACAAAAGTGCATCCAAAAATAGTTACAGGGTGTATAAGATAAAAATTTAAATTAATTTTTTTAACGTTGCTCTTAAACCTTCTGACATTTTTTCATGAAATTTTATATGACGTGTTGGAATACCATGACTAACAAAATTGAGGTAGAGGCAATATTTTTTTTTATTTTTGTAGGATTTTGGAGGGTGTCCTCCCTTTTTCTACTCAACTTTTTTGTAATATAAAATTTTATTAAAACTCGAACTCTACTAAAATGCAACATCTATTTAGAAACTTTTTTGTCTCCTAGTATTTGTTTGTAAAATGTTTGGTTTAGACGATACAGCCACTTAAAATGACATCTTAAAAATATTCAATGTAAACTATACATATTATCGTCGCATTCCAAAGAAAACCACGTAACTCCATATTTTTTCGAAAATGAGGTTTTGGTGCCATCTGTTGCATAACTATATAATCTTGCAACTATCAAAATATCTAAGTCCAAATGCCAAGCGTTAATATTTAAAAACTTTAAAAGAAATCTACTTATCTCCAGTGGTTTCGAAGCGTCCGCGGAAATTTACGTAAATCCTCATGTTTAACGTAAACAGCAAACGATGCACGTGTTTACAAGTTTGTGATTAGTTTTTGATATAATTAGTGGGAAAAAAGTGTTATAATAGTACAGTACCTGATTTTATGAAACGGTAAGTATCAACGAAAAGTTGAATTGTTAAGATATTTTTAAGAAAATTCCACACCTGTAATTTTGAACCAATCAAAATACGTGTTTTTGACAGATCACCATGGCAACGAAGGTATTTTAGTGAAAATTTTTTTCTCGTGGGGTACCCAACAGCGAATTATACTGGAAATTTTTTGGCGTTTACAATAACAGATCATTTTTGACAGACTGGTTTTTATTTGTTCACATAATTGGTTTAGTTCTGATACATTTTAGTTACAATGCTAAGGTGTTTTCTATATTCTTCGGCCACTTCTTTTCTTCTTAATGGCGAAAATGCAGGACTTTAGATAATTTGAATTATGTGTCTATGTCTAATAAAATATATATAATATTTAGACACTAATTTATTCACCTTTTTCCCATTCAGCACTTTGAATTTTGCGTAGTTTAGGTGCAAATATTCGTGGACAATTCGGAACCAATTTTCGTTTTTCAAGTTGGAGCCACAATCCTCTATTAATTCGAGTAAGTAAGTCATGGTGCAATGATTGATCATTACATCAGACAATTTCACGCATATTTTGCATAGCGTATGATTTTCAAATCGATTCATTTTTAAACAAATAGGTAATTTTGTTGGTTTTACTTGCTGTGCAATATTCTTTATCGCAACAAAACGCGAGTTATTTAATGTTTTGAACTGTCAAAATACAATGATCACAGCCTCCTACGATTGATGCTTGCTGACGCTGGTTATGAATTTCATACCATTTTAAAGCGCTCATAACGAATGTTAATAAAAACGTAGAATAACAATTTTCTACCACTTGTAGTTATTCAAAACTTACGTAAAATTAAAGAATATACTATTTTCTATTTTCAAATGGTATTCCCATGCAACTACAATGAGTAGAAATAAGCAATTTGAAGGCGTAAATAATTGCAGCAAAACATTTTTTTACGTCGGGCCGCTTGACAACTTCAAAACTGAAATTATATTCGAGGTTAGGGTCTCACTTAGTTACCATGACAACTCAACAATCAAGGCGACAACACCTTTTATGTTTCACTGGTGACTTGGAGAAAATAATTTGCATTGTTGAGAAACGAAAACTAAATTTTAAAAATATTTAATTTTCAACCATAATTCGGCGTGGAATTTTCTTACCGAATACCACGCGAGGTCAAATTAATATCAGGAAATAATTTGACCTCTAGTGGTATTACTAGTGAAAATATGGTAAAAATAATTCTCACAAAAATTATTGCTTGAGATACGCAATTTTCGTTTTAGATAGTGAGGGTCCAAAAGTATGGAGTTAAGCGTTTTTCCTCGATTTTTTGCCTATACTGTTATTAGATTATAGGATTGAATGGATTTAAATAAAAAATATAAATAATATTTTCTTTATTTCCAGGACCAGGAATGTTTTCAAGAGTGAGAAGGCTCGTTGCTATGGCTGTAAATAATGTCGTCCCAGAAAACTATTGCTAAAAATGCCGTTGAAGAAGAGGTGTTTTTGGAAACTATCAATACCCAACTGCACAATGATAATGTGGAATTCTATGAAGCTGATGAGGAAGGTATACTAAGTCCAATACCAGCACCTTCAGATAAAACAAACGGTAATTATATTGAGAACGTCCAAGGAATGAACAAATTATTGAGGAAGCTATCAATAACATAGGCGATCAAGAAACTGAGGAGGGTATTGTCAACAGAATAGAAGATAATTTTGAACGTACTATTGAAAAGGCCAAAAGAAACCAAGGACAAGGAACAGAATAAGAAAATCTTGAACAAGTCGAAAATTTCAACGGAAAGATTAATGTAGAAGCCAATGCAAGCACAGATGTAAGAACTAAAGAAGAACCTGCTAAATTAAATGACCAAGGAGCTGTAGTTGAAGAAGAAATAAAGCCCATAAGCAAAACAAAACGAACCAAGAAGAATAATGAGGCAAGCACAAGCAGAGAATTAAAAGGGAAAGAAGAAACTGCTGATTCACCTGATCAAGAACAAGAATATAATGAACCTGCAGAATTACATAACTTAATCAAAAGAAAACAAGCTAGAAAACATGATGTAAACCCTTCCTCTTGGTTCCAAAATATTAATAAAATCAATCGTGAAAAGGGCATAGAATACAGTGGTAAGAAAAAGCTGGAAAATGAATGGAACTATGATATCCCAAAAAACAAAAAGATATTAAAAACCCTTGCAGAATCAAAATAATATCAAAAAAGATTCAATGTAACATTGCCACAGAAGAATACAGACAGATTATTTTTAAATTATTTTGGGAACATATGAACTGGCAAGAAAGAAAAGTTTACAAACAAACTCTTGTTCGGGTTGAACCTGTTAAAAGGAGACGTGGAACAAATGAAAGTAGTAGAAGAAATAGTTCATTTAAGTATTTTTTAAAAGCTGATAATAAGGAAATAAGAGTATGTTAAAAAATGTTTTTAAATACGTTAGTCATGAAAGAATCAATTGTTTTGAACTGGGTAAGGAACGACAAAATCAAAGACGCTGAAAAAAATCCGCAAGATAAAAGGAGAGAAAGTAGAAATCAGCTTTTCAAAAATAGAAATGAAAATCTATATGAATTTTTTGAATCTCTTGCAAAGGTTGAGTCCCATTATTGTAGGTCATCGACATCAAAGCTTTATCTAGAGCCAATGTGGACCTCAACTAATGAACTTTATAGATTTTATAAAGAAAACTACTGCGTAGAAAACCAAAAAGAATCAGTTTCCAGAACTGTTTTTTTTAATGAATTTTGTAAGAAAAATTACTCGATTTACATCCCAAAAAAAGACCTTTGCGACAAGTGTATTGCGTTCAAAACGAAAAACATAACTGAAGAAGAGTACAATTTACACCAACAAATGAAAAGAGAAGCAAGGGATGCGAAAGAAAAAGACAAAGAAACAGGAGTTGCTGTATTTGCCATGGATCTTCAAGCTGTTCTGCTCTCACCTAAATCAACAGTAAGCTCGATGTACTATAAGACGAAATTGATAGTCCATAACTTTACCTTATTGGACTTAAAAACACGCGAAGGTTACTGCTTTTTATGGAACGAGTCAGATGGTGGGCTCACATCAAACGAATTTTCCTCCATATTAGTGTATTTTTTGGAAAATCACGTGATTCCTTTTTTGCCTGATGACAAAAAAGGAATTGTACTTATCAGCGATGGTTGTAGTGGACAAAATAGAAACTCGACATTATCAAATAGCCTAGTAAATTTAGCAATGATCCACAAAGTTACCATAATGCAAAAGTATCTCGAAAAAGGACACACTCAATTGGAGGTGGACAACATGCATTCCTGCATAGAGAAAAGAGTTCGCAACAGAGTAATTAACGTATCTGCAGACTATGTACATGCCTGTAGAATCGCAAGAAGAGAAAAACCTTATAAAGTAAAATACCTAACTTTTGACTTTTTTAAAAAATACAACGAACTAAAATTTTATAAATCTATTAGACCAGGAAGAAACACAGTAAATCAGATCCGTGCTCTAAGTCTAAAGTACGAAATGAACGGGAAAATATCATTTAAACTCCGACATCCTGATCCCTGGGAGAATTTAAACCAGAGAAGCCAGTCACTTATCCCTCGCCCAATAAGTGAAATTCAACCACTCTTTAAAGAAAAAAGGAAAATTAAGGCTGACAAATATCAACATCTTCAGATTTTAAAACAAAGCCTACTTTCAGACTATCACGCCTTTTATGATACCCTTGCTTATGAATAAAAAAGTTGTTACTTTATTATTGTTCAACATATTTTTGAAATACTGTTTAAAATGTTTAAAGATTTGTTTTGTTTTATAAATATTACAGTTTATGTAGGTAGCTACTTGACATTGTTTTTCGTGTTTTATTTATATCATTATTTTGTTCTTATTCCTTTTAAGAGATTATGTACTAAAAAGAATATCATCTCACAACTCAGTAAATTGCGTATCTCCGTTTTTATAAATCCGAAATTAACGTATCTCCAATTACATTTTTATTTCAAAAAATATTTAATTTTTGATGTATTTCTTTATTACCTATTATCCAAAATTGGAATTTAAAAACAAAGAATTAAAGTATTACGCAGTTTTTAGTGTCTGGTGTAAAATTTACAATTCTGGAGTTACGTAATTTTCTTCTGAAGGTGACTATATGCAAAAATATCAAAATTTGATTTTCATTGTTAAAACTATGTAGTAAGTGTATACAGGAGGAGAATGTAATTTTGAACACCTGTTAAATTAAATTTTTTTATTTTGATGACATTAGTTTGTAATTTAAAAATAAACTTGATTTTGATATTTTTCATACGTAGAATTTCAATTGAATATTTTTAAGTTGTCATTTCAAATAGCTGTATCGTCTAAACTAAACTTTTTACAGACAAATACTAGGAGACAAAAAAGTTTCCAAATGGATGTTGCATTCCAGTGGAGTTTCACTTTTAATTAAATTTTATACTACAAGAAAGTTGAGTGGAGAAAAGAGCGGTGACCCCCTCCAAAAACCTATAAAAATCAAGAAACAAATATCGCTTCTTCCTCGGTATTATTAGTCATGGTATCCTAATACGTCATATAAAATTTCATGAAAAAATGCCGAAAGGTTTAAGAGCAACGTTAAAAAAATTCAATTAAATTTTTATCTTATACACCCTGTAACTATTTTTGAGTGCACTTTTGTATATAGTTAAGTACGGTTTAATCGGCCTATTTTTGACCCAAGAATATGTAGTATAATTTATGACCAATCTTTTGAAACACCCTGTATATTTATGTATAAGTTACCCTTTACCGCCATCGCAAATAATTAGCCGCCTCTCGCCGCACTAACTGTACTTAAATTGTCTCAACTAAGACACAATCTGGTTTAAAATTATAGCCAAAAGGCAGAGTTCAGTTTCTGTTCTTCCACTCAACCGTTAAAACTAAAACTAACTAGAATATTTCAAAAAAAGTAAAAATACCAAAAAGTTAATATTATTAATAAACCTTAAGAAGGGTAACCTATTATAATAATATTAATTAACCGTAAAATATTCTATTATATACCAGAAACAGCCAACATCCAAAACCCAATACTTAAATTTTTTTAATTATTTAACAACGAAGAGTGTACCATTCATTAAATCTCGTTTTACATAATTTTTTAACCTAATATTGTTTAAACTGAGATAATGCATGGGTAAGAAGCCAAGATACGTAATAAGTGAAAGATCCCTGAAATAGATGAGTTTTGTGAAGTGGTGGTGTGAGTTTGGATTTAAACCGTATATTTATATTATGTACATCACATCGAAAAGATATTTTATTATATAAGTAAGGAGGTGTTGCAGAATTTAAAATATTTTGAAAGAACGAGCATGCGTGTAATGCTCGTCTCTCAGCCATATTGAGCCAGCCTAATTCTTTTAAATGAGCGGAAACACGATCTCTTCTGTTCAAGCCACAAACAAAACGTACACATGAATTTTGAATTTTTTGTAACCTCTTTTTATCACTGTTTAATAAGGATGGTCCGTAAATTACGTCTCCGTAGTTTGCATGTGATAAAACCAGTGAGTCGCACAGCATTATTTTAGTTTTTTTATTAAGTAAACTCTTATTAGAGTATAATAATTTTAAACTGCAATAAGACCTTTTTGTAATGATTGATATATGGGATGAAAATCGTAGTGAGTTGTCTATATGTATACCTAGGTTTTTGCAGAGGAATGCAGCATTAAGAGATCTCCATTTAAGCTAATATTTACATTATTAAGGTTACGTTTTCTTGCAACGGGTCGGCCAAAAAGTTGAACTATTGATTTGGATGGATTTATGCTTAGACAGTGCTTATCAGATAAATGAACGAGTGACAAAATGTCATCATTGATCTTATTACAAGCATCCTGAATATTTTTCTCTTCAAAAGAGTAATAGAACTGCGTATCATCTGCATAAGTGTGAATCTGACAGTTTTGAAGAGCAGAAGGTAATTGAGAAGCATACATGACAAATAAAAGTGGACCTAGTATTGACCCCTGGGGAACACCAGAATTAATAAAAGAAAAATCAGACGAGTTTTGTTTTATGACATTTGCCTGGCATCGATGGTTTAGATAACTTTTGAAGAAATTAATAGAATTATACGTAAATCCAAAAAAGTGCAAGGGAGCCAAAAGAAGTGAATGATTAATGAGGTCAAAAGCTTTCGAGTAATCAAGAAGAATTAAAATGGTCAACAGATTATTATCACATGCTCTGTGAATGTCATCAGTAACTTTAAGTAATGCTGTGGTACAGCTAAAGCCACTGCGAAAACTAGACTGACTCAAAGGAAGTAGATTATAAGTGCATAAATATTTTCTAATTTGTTTGTCTAGAATTTTTTCAAATACTTTGGGTATGCAACATAAAACGCTTGTGGGTCGTAGATCAGAATATGACTCAGGAGATGATTTCTTGGGAAGAGGAATGACATATGATTTCTTCCAAAGGTCAGGAAAACAAGCATTTATTAGAATAAAATTAAATATATGAGTTATGTAAGGGATAATTAAAGGACAACAATATAATAATATCTTGATATTAATTTTGTCCACACCCACGGCTTGTGTTTTTATTGATAACATTTGTTTGTAACATTCCTCATCGGATATATGACAAAATGAAAAATTTTCTTTATTTAGAATTGTAGTGTTTTGATAAAATTGTAGTAGATCATCATCAGATACTTTATTAGAATTAGTAATATTAATGAAGTATTTATTAATTTCTTGAACATTGCATAAATTCTCAGGTATATCTATTACTGGTTTACTGTGTACATCAAGTTTTTTTAATTCCTTCCAGATGTTGTTACGTTTTTGATTTCGAAGTTGAAATTCAAGATAAGCTTTTTTCTCTAATCTAATAGTTTTGTTGGTTAAATTTCGTAGGTCTTTATAGTAATTATAGTAAGCTACTTGTTGAGTTCTTTTAAATTTATTTAGTGCTTTGCCACGTAGGGACATTATTAGTTTTAAGTTCGCAGTAAGCCACGGAGCTTTATTTTTAGTGACTTTAATAGTTTTTAAAGGAGCGCATGCTTATTAAACAGTTGCACTATTGTGTTTGTAAAATAATTAACCTTGTCATAGACAGTATTTAATTGTTAGATATATTCAATGTTTGCATTAGACAGGTCTAGAGTAAAATTTTCATTAGAAAATTGAGAGAAATCCCTGTAGGTGTACATTTTAGGTACAGCTTTAATCGTTTTTATATCAAAAGGAACACGATACAAGGTGATGATTAGTAAAACTTGGACAATCGGTAACGGAAGTATTATCACAATTAATCCCATGAGAACAAAATATCAAATCTAGTAGGGTACACGAACTAGAGGTTATGTGAGTTGGTTGATCTACGACTTGTTTCAAATTAAAAATATTAAGTATATTTTGTAATGTTACAAATGAAGTATTTCCTGTATCAAGGCAATCTATATTTAAATCGCCAGCAAAAATTAGGTTGTCCTATGTTGGGGCAATTGTATTAAGAACATCCTCAAGAACAGTCAAGAAAACAGAAGATGAATAATTAGGTGGTTTGTATAGGGTTCCGACAGCATAAGATACTTTATTTATATAAAAACAAATCCAAATCTGTTCTGTTTTATTAGTTGATAAGTTTCTAATTTGCTTAGCATTAAAAATATCTTTTATATACAAAGCCACACCCCCACCTCTACGATCATCATTTCTATCTCTACGAAATAACTTATATCCTGGAAAATCAATAATATCACTAATAATATTCGCATTTAGCCAAGTTTCAGAAACTGCTATAATATCGTATTTGTCACATACAGTGCGTTTGAATTCAGCAAAATTACTTGTAATGCATTTATATGACATACTTTGAATTTGTTCATTTTAAAAAATAAATGGTAATTGCATATTAAAAGAAATAACACTTTAAAACTAATCCTATTTCTAGATACACAATAAACTCATAAAAATTAATTAATTTGATTTACAATGGCAATATTCCATAGAAATATATAGGGGAGATAAAATAATTATATTTATTTTGACGTTGTTGGATGCCTACGAAGTGACATAGTATATGCGCTTTTTGTGTTCTTATTTTCTTTCAATTTCTTCGTGGATCTTCTTTTATCGGCTTTTGGTGATTTACCATTTCCTTTACGTTTTTTTGTTTTTATTTCTTGATTGGTGTGTATTGCTTCCTCACTTGAACTTATTTCTGAACTTTCTGATAAATCGGTGTAGCTTGATTCCTCTGAGCCAATCTCGATATTTTGATGTGGATGTTTTTCAAGCTCGTTTAGGGTATAAGTTTGACCTTCAATTTCCAATTTTTGCCCCTTGATTCTGCAGATCTTATTATCTTTTTTAGCTTCTTTTAAATGAAATACTAACTTCTTGTTTATTTCTCGATCATCCGGGCACAAATCGTTCAAAATTGATATTTTCTTTCCCTTAAGTTTTATAATATTTTAAAGATTAAGGGTCGGTCTTTTCACCTTCAGATAAAGTGTCAGGTAATTTTTATCTCCCAAGTAACTTAAAAAGTAATCTTTTCACTTCTGGGTAAACCTAACTTCTGAATGATAAATTATCTTATTTATGAAATTTCTGATAAAATACTTTACTGATGGATAAACAGGTAGTTACATAACCACATAAGGTTAAAAACTACTGGATACCTACCACACATATTATTTATTTGAAAAAACAGAAAATTAATTATCTGACAGATAGTAACTCTCAGATAATATATCCGTCAGTTAGTTATCTGGAACTTTATCTGAAGGTGAAAAGACCGACCCTAATTGTTTTTTCAAATATGACACAAATTCTAAATGTGTTCCTCTTTTTTCTTCTTCCCTTTCAACAGAAAATATATTATTAATATCCCCTTCTGTAAAATTAATTTCCAAAAGTGTGTTTAGTTGCTTTATAGTTTCTGTTAATAAATCGTGCTTATATCAAAGGAAAGGTTTAATTATTTATTCCTCTTATTAAAAAATTATTCGTAATTTGCATTTAATTATATGTATATTTTTATTGAATTAGTAGAAACCTGAAATCACTCAACTGCGCAGACACTCCGCTACCTAAGCAGGTTTTTCTTGTGTAAATGTTTTCTGAAATTACATTTCCTATCTCCCCTCCTCCATATTTATGATCGGGTGATGAAATAAAGTAAGGTTAGCAAACAGGAAACCGACAAACAGTCGATGAACTTTGGAAACAGTAGATGCATCGTATAATTAAGAGTTCAATAAGCATATAACTGGTGTATGTTTGTACTGTCAGGAACCGGTAAGAAATCAGCGCCTGCGCTTTGAGTTGGTCCAACTAGTTTTGTGATAGTTCAGAAGACGATACAAAAGTTATTTATTGAAACAAATCTTATAGCACTAATAAATTAATATAGGTTTAAGACTACTAACCTGACAAAATTAGCAGGGGGTACCACTTCTTTCGTCTTTTTCAAAGATGGTTTTTTAGTTGGATTAATGTGCGAACTGCCCGCTTGAATTATCATGTCTTTTAAAGGTTTGGTTTCTGGTAGTAATCTGAGACGTTCAAATAATGGTAGCGATATTTCAATGTGAAAAGTATGTTCGATATTTCCCTGAAAATTGTAAATTTAAAATCATTAATTATATATTTAATTTTAAAAAAAATCAATATGTTTAAAAAGTTTCGAGTTCTATTCCAAAATAAAACTTATTTAGAATGCGTTTTTAAGGCCACACAGATTTCTGCAAAGCACAAGAAAAACTTATTACTTAGTCTAGGATCCTTTACCTATTTGTTTAACAGAAAAAACTTTTTTTTTATTAAATCAAGTATGTTTATAAATATACCGCAAGTGAGTTGCCTAAAAAAGTACTGTAAAGACTATTTAATTTCTTAAAGTAGAAAAAACGACACCCTATAAAGTATTCCCCAGATGTTTCGACCATGCCCAAATTTAATTAGTTCACTGCTGGATGAAATAAAGCTTATTTTTAGAATTGTGTGTTTTTCTCTATATCTTTTTTTGAGTTATTTTCAAAATTCGAAATTTGCACTTTTCCTCAAATATCTCGAATACAGTTCGTTTTAGAAAAATCACGTACAAGATTAAAATTATAGAGAATGACATATAAACAACTCTTATTATGATTTTTATACTTTCCATATCTGTATACAGAAATAAAAGTAAAAACAGCCGTGACAGCATTTTCTTAGGCAACCCATTTGCGGTATATTTATAAACATATTTTTTATACAACTGCTATGCAAAGTAGCGTATTTCTTATAACTTACCTAATTTCAAAACCATGTATTGCTCATACTGTAAGCATAGTATATTACATTACGAGTGTGGAAAGTTACATTTTTCACAAAAGTGGGAAATATTGTATCACGAAGCACAATCCGAGTGCGACTATCACACAAGTGTGGAAAATCACTTTTAACATAAGTGATGTACAAAATAACCACAAAAAAATGTAAAACCAGGTTATTATTATTATAATTAAAATGTATTTAAAAAAATATTCAACAATTATTGTATTTATTCAATATTCATATTTTTCGAAACAAAAATAAAAAAAATAAAAAAAAATAAAAAAAACAAAAAACAAAAAAAATTCTGCAACCACCAAGTTTTGGACGCGGGCCCGCGGAACCGTTGCGTCAAACAAAGTTTAAATTGCAACTACCCTAAAACCTGAGCTAATGGGTCTTATGTCAAAAGCATTTTTAATTCGATTTTAAGTTTAAACAGAATAAAATGCCAAAATAATGATATGTATGTAGTTATTTTAAATTTATTTTAATAATTGTTAAAATGTTATTTTAAAATTATATTAATAATTGTTAAACATTATTATCTTTGATCTAAGTTTAAACATCAATTTTATTAATTTATTCATCATATCGATTTTACTATTAATATAGACATTACATAAATCAAAATAGAAATGATGCGTTTGACATTATGTGACAGCTGATGCGGAAATGTAAAACAAGGTTTATATTATAATAAAATAAATTTAAAACAACAATCAATAATATTCGTATTTATTCAATTTTGATATTTTCTAAAAAAAAAAAAACTGATGTGTCTAACACTTTCTTATCTGTTATTACAGGCTTTTTCGGTTATTTTGAACAACCTATTGTAGCACCTCTGTAAATGTTTTGAGGTTAACTTAATAAATACATTTTCCACATACATCTAACTCGAAACATTTTTCTATATACATTCATTGCCAAAGAAAATACTGAAACATTTAAACTTTATACTTTTCCTCCAATTTTTCCATTACGGTCCATTTTAGAGAAATGATGTAAAACAAAAAAATTATAAGAGATCAATATCGCAAATATCTTAGAGTTTAAGAATTTTCTTAAAAAACAGAATTTATAACATTTTGTAAAATTTCTCAAATACGGACCATTTTAGGAAAATTTTGTATAGAACAAAAATTATAGAGAATAATTTAGAAGTAACCTTTATTTAAAGAATTTTGTTCTCCAAACGTAAATAACAGATAAATTTCAAAAAATTATAGAAAATTACATCACAAACAACTTTTATTTAAACAATTTTCATAAAAATTTGATTTTATTACATTTTGTCAAATTTCTCGAATTTAAGGAACATTTTGTATAGGACAAATATTATAATAGAGAATAATATTAGCAGTAACTTTATTTTGAAGAATTTTCTTCTCCAAACGTAAATAACAGATATACAGGATAAAAGAAATTTTAGGATTAGTAGGACTCATTTAACATAAACTGCATTTCTAAAACCTAAAATAAATGCCACTTACAATAAATCTAGTGAATTATTTCATATTTTATCATTTGTTTACTTCCATTGAAATTTCCTTACTATTTCAAACTTGAGAATCCATGTAGATTTTAAATTGGGAATCCATGTATAATTTATCTAGAACGAAAGAGGACATAAGTATCTTAATACCTATTACACAATTTTTCTATTTATTACATTTTAAAACAACTTTAAATTATTTCGAAAGGTAACCAAATTATTGAATTAGTTTTGTTTACATTTTCTACATGTCATAAGTCACAAAAGTCGATTTTAATGAATGACAATTAGAATGAACGATTAGTAATATAAATTAAGTAATCATTCATTCACCAGTTCTAAGAAATGTACTAGAACTAAACTTTTAATTCAAATGTTTTGTCTTTGTCTACCAACTAGATTAAACATAAGTTAGTCTCTTTTCAAGTATTGGAACTTATGAACTAACAAACTATTTAATAATTTGGAGGTTCTTATCAAAAGGGAATATGCAATTTTGTTCTTCTTGTGAAAGCTTTCGTCAAGAACAAGTGTCTCAACATTTTTGTAGATTTTTTCAAAAGTTCATCGATTCAAGAGATTTCGAATTGTTCTATTGAATAGAAATTCATCAACCAAGGGTTGGATTTAGTCTAACGAAGTGAAAAACTATCAGAAACTTTTGATCAGGAGACCTTGAGCAAATTTATTAATCTTAGAGGACACACCCCATCAAAGTTACTTTAAATAAAAACTTATTATTAATAATATATAAAGATACTTACGTTTCTCTCTCTTTTAGGCCTTTTTTCTTCTGTTTCTATGTTTTTACGTTATTTCTCCAAACATCCATAATTATTGTACAT
>OV651819.1:78789768-78794768 GCA_927349885.1 Psylliodes chrysocephalus | reverse complement strand
TTGTGCCACACATTTCCACACTCGTAAGAAAAGTTGAACTTTTCTCACTTGTGGCACAAAATACTATTGTACCATAAGTTTAGGTATACTTACAAATAAAATTTCCTCTTTTTTTAAATGAAAACACTGAGTTTTCTGAAAATATGCGCAGAAGGTTTTACGCAGTATACCTCTACAAGAAGAGGCATTTATAGAGGGGTTTGGTATAAACGCCTGAAATATCTCTCCAGTACTTTATTTAATTAAGCGAGACAGCTTTACGGCAACAATTTTAACATGGGGAATGAGACGGCTATTCGAAAATGCATCCCGAATCGGTCAGGTAGAGTTTTTAACAAAGAAACTGCATCCCGGGTACAGCGAAACTGCATCCGCAGTGAAAATTACTACTGTAATGTAATTTTTGAAAGCAGGTACCTATTTACAAAGTAAAAGGAACATACATAAAAGGTACTTTATTGGAAGATATATTTTTATATAGGTACTGGTTATTCCAGTAATAATTAACATAATATCTGTATCTGTATATGTAACGTGTGAATAATGGGTTAGCAACCCCGAAGACACTGAGGCCCATTGTGCATCCTCCTAAAATGGTAGCTCGTGAGCCAGCCTACAGATTTAATGTAGTTGACAACGTCGCCAAGAGGTGCTTTTCTTATATCGGCCGGTGTTAAACGATACTCATCGAACACAAATCTTTTAATAAATTAGAACGTCTAGCAATCGTAAAGGATATGCCCGATGGTCTCAACTTCTTCTTCGCACCCTCTGCAGCGTGCGGATTCTGACAGCGCCATGATATGAAGATGCTTCCGTACTTGGCAATTGCTATGACTAGGCTATGACTAGGCCTGTGACTAGGCGCAGATTCTGTCCAGTCATAGTCAAGTATTTGTTTACTGCAGTGTTATCAGGATAACTTAAGAGGTCCCTAGAAACTCCGCAGTTTCTTGTTTTATCCCATATTTTCTTCAATTTCACAAGAAAATATTTTTTAATTAGGTCTATCACTACCGATTTTGTCAGGCCAATAGAAGGGCCAGGTCCAAAAAGTATTTGGTTGGCTGCTTTCTTGGCTACTGAATTAGCAAGACGGTTACCTTTTGATGTGACGTGACCTTTGATTCATCTTAAGGTAATCACATTGTTGACGGATACTTCGGCCAAAGCTTCGTGACATTCTAGTACTAACCCTAAATAAATTCGTGGTCTGTAGTGGGTGAGTAGTGCTTGTCTGCTATCTGTATAGATGAGCATGTTTCTTCCAGTGATATTGTTTCTGTTTATTTCTTTTGCTGCTATGAAAATCCTCGTTAGCTTTGTTTAAACTACACTGGCACTATTTCTCACAGCCTATTATATGTTTAGGTTTAAGAATCTGGAGTATATTCCACATCCTGGGCCTTTTTTGTTTTGGAACCCTCGGTGTAAATATAAATCGTACATGTCACTTCTCGCTCTTCTATTTGTTCTATTATAACTTTATATGGCTCATAGAAGATATATCTCGGTGAGATGGAATCCATGTTCGCTTAAAGCAATGGAAGCGTATCGAGCGCCTCCTGCCAAAAGTGACGTCTCGCCTCATAAGATCCTTCATCAGGTTCAATTCCAACCATGCGGAGGCGTGTCATTGTCGTCAAAGCAACCTTCTTGATGTTAATATCAAGGGGAGTGAAAATAAGAATGACTTCCATCGCTCTGGTCAGTGTTGTTTTTATGGCTCCTGTTATGTTGAGACATGCTGTTCTTTGAATTTGTTCTAGTTTACGGATAGCTGTTAATTTTTGGGTTTTTGGTACCCAGACAACTGCACCGTATGTTAGCATAGGTCTTATGATAGCCGTGTAAGTCCATTCAATGACTCTGGGGGAGAAACCCCAGGTGTGCCTCACGGCTCTGCGGCCTTGCTCATAAGCAATGTATGCTCTTCTCGGGCTAATTCGTCGGCCTTTTCGTTGCCTTGATATCCCTCATGGCCTGGCACCCAGGCTAGGGTCACCTTGTTTTCACTATTTAGCTTTTCCAGGTTTTCTAGACAGTCTTTGATTTGATTTCTGGTAAGAGAAGCTTGGCTATCAAAGTATATGGCAGTAGTTTTGCCTGATACCTGCTGATTTATTATTTTTCTTGTACAGCATTGTATGGCTATTAATTTAGCCTAGAACACTGTTGCATATTTTCCTAAACTTAGCGTAATCGTTGTTTTTGACTTGGGTCCATAGATTCCAGCACTGGCTCCTTCCTTAATTTTTGAACCGTCTGTATACCAGACGAGTTCAGCCTGTATAGGAGGTCCCTGTTTCCAGGATTCTCGGGCTGGTATTTGCATTTGAAAATTTCTTTTAAATTTGTATGATATAGCTTTGAATGGTCGGCGCTATGTAGTTGGCTGATTGGGTTTTATTCCTGCATTAGCCTTTGAATAGCTGACCTGGTTTCTCCTTGTATAAAGATGTGCAGTGGCGTCAAATTTAATAATACCTCCATTGCTGCATTTGGCGTAGTGCGCATGGCCCCAATAGCCGCTAAATGCCAGTGAGTTGGCTTATTGCAGTTGTCTACGTAGTTTTGGTTACCCAAGCCACTGCGCCATAGGTTATCATCGGTAGTATTGCCCTTGTATTTAACCATATGGTCATTTTGGGATTTAGACCCCATTTTTTCCCACATATTCTTCTACAGCTTACGATAGCTATTTTAACTTTGTATGTGAGTTTTTTAAAATGTTGATTCCACGTCAGCCTTTGGTCAAATATGACTCCGAAGTATTTGGTGGTATGTTGAATATTGTCCCCGTTTTTTTACTCAGTTGTTTACATTTCATGGTCTTCATTACATTCCATTAGTTTTTGGTCTCCTTCCTAATAAAAAATTCTTATCAATCATTTTTGTTTATAAGTATATAATAGAGGAGTATGTCAGACATAACCACCCTGTTTCGCTAAAAATAATAACAGTTGATTTTAGAAACAAGTAAACGAGGTTGTTGCTTTCATTTAGGGTAGTCATAGTACCGAAAATTTCAGGAATTAGGCTTAGCTACAGAGTACCAAAAAAAGAGGGAGAGTGAAACGGAAATATCAAAGTTTTTAACCTTTGTTTTTGGATTACCATTTCTTCATCCTAAAGATGTAGGAAACATTTTCGCAATTGAATTAACACAAATTAAGGTTGGTAATGAAAAAGTTACGCAGTTTTTATCTCGTTGACAATTATATTGCAGAAGACTCATCTTTTCCACCATTTATATGAACAGAGCATTCTTCTTCTTTGCAGAGAACCATCAATTGTTGTGAGTCTTTTTATTCGAAATATATTGCTTCCCTTTACGTCGCTCACCTTAATGTGAATGTTTTCATAAATGTGATAACAATTTCAAAATGATACATATATAAAAATTAATAGTGTTCTAATCCCAAAAAAACTTGATACTCGAAGTTTAAGGAGATTTCTTAAAGACTTGCTGAGTGATTTAAATCAACATAAAATAAGTAAATTAGACTTTATTAAAATAATTTCGTATATATTTGGAGCTAAGATTTAAGGTACCTCGACCAAATATGGGCATACCTAAGCAAATTGTTTCATATAAATTCAGTTTTTCATCATAGAGGAATAATAAAAGTGCTAAACCCTTTAGAGCGGATTAGGTTAGATAGTTATACATGAAAAAAGCAACTAGATATTTAACATTTGGATATTTTTTAAATTTTGTTATATGAGTACAACTGCACATATTATGGGCCGGGGCACCAAATATGGGCAATAGTAGAATAAAGCTCTATTTTTCATTTTTCAAGTAGTTTGCTGTAAAAAATAAACATGTTTTTATTTTTTTTTATTTCAATGATTAAGAACAGACATCTTTATCAAAATAAAACTAATAATATTCTTGAAACAAAATTGGTACACCAAACAAAAATTAAAACAAATCAAAACGTTGAAAATGTAAGGTCAGTCGCTCTCGTCACAGTCGGAGCACTTGAAAGGAATTAAGATATCTCTCGGTGTTAATCCACAGCATTCTTCGTGTACCCACTGTTGACAAAAATTGCACTGCCTCATATCTAGTTGTCGTTCTTCCTTACAGAGGAAACAATACCAAGATCCTTTTTCTTAGATTTTTGTCCACTTACTGATGGCTGATTGTTAAATCTTTCAGGGGACTTCTTTTTCTTTGATATTTTTGATATCTTTATTTGGCTTCTCGTTTCTAAAGTATTGGAGTTATTTTGTTTTGTTAACGGGGACTTAAAAAACATTTCTTCATTTAACTTAAAAGCCTTATAATTTATAGACTTTCTTGGTGGAGCTTTGTTTTGTTTAACGAGATCCAGGTCTGGTGTTGGCAACAAATTATCAAAAGATTTGTCACATTTGCCGTTATATTTCTCATCGGAAGAACTTTCTGATTCTGTTGAGACATCATCTATCGAATCGGAAGAGATCCAGTCGCATTCTGAATTTGTGTTACTACTGTCTGAATCTGTGCGTTTTCTTTTTTGTCTTGAATTAACTTTTATTTAGGAGTAGACGTTGCTTGAGGTAGAGTAGTTTCCTGTAACTCTTGTGACGGCGGAAGTTTTCTTTCAGTCAGTACAGATGGAGCAAATGCGCCCTCGGGAATTACCGTGGAGTCGAATGGGTAAATGCCTGTAGCACGGAATCCTGCAGATATATTGGAAGGAGTGGCAGTTTTAGGCCAAACCTTAGAAAAAAACACTAAACCAAAACTTGTCTTTGTAAGCTTACGCACTCCCCAGAATCTTTGCAATTCATCCTCCCAATGATATTCAAACGCCCGGAAAACGAATTTATCCATAGGCTGTAATTCGTGTGTACAATTACTAGGAAGGCAAAGTAGTGTAACATTATGATTATCAGCAGCAGTCACAATAGATCCATCCAAATGTGATTTGGCTCCATCAAAAATTAGCAGTACATTTCCTGCAGGCTTATACTCAGCAAAGTGATGTATCCACTTTACGAAGGTT
>OV651819.1:78647268-78779768 GCA_927349885.1 Psylliodes chrysocephalus | reverse complement strand
TCTTCGGATCCGTTGAACAGGGTAAAATTAACCCATAAAATTCATAAAATAATTATCCTGTGTAGTGTATACAACAGGGTGAACTTAAACCTTAACTTCAAAACAAATAATAATCCTATGAAGTCGACCAGATCCCAACTTGATTTAAATTTCAAAATCATAAATACACTTACTAAAATAGGCTATAAGAGAATCCCTTCAAACCCATCAAACAGGTTAAAATTATCCCTTAAACTTTAAAATAAATAATTACTTAATGGAGACGATCATATCCCAACTTGGTTTTACATTACAAAAAAGCATAAATACACTCATCAAAGTATAGTGTAAGCAAAAATCTCTTTTGACCCATCAAACAGGGCGAAAATAACCCTTAAACTATAAAATAAATAATTATCCTATGAAAACGATTAGATCCCAACTTTATTTTAAATTTAAAAAATCATAAATACACTCACCAAAGTACACTGTAAACGAAAATCCCTTCTGACCCGTCAAGCAGGGTAAAATTAACTCTTAAACTTCAAAATAAATAATTACCCTATGAAGACGATTAGATCCCAACTTTATTTTAAATTTAAAAAATGATAAATACACTCACCAAAGTACATTCTAAGCAAAAATCCCTTCCGACCCGTCAAGCAGGGTGAAATTAACCCTTAAACTTCAAAATAAATAATTACTCTATGAAGACGATTAGATCCCAACAATATTTTAAATTTAAAAAATCATAAATACACTCACCAAAGTACACTGTAAGCGAAAATCCCTTCCGACCCGTCAAGCAAGGTGAAATTAACCCTTAAACTTCAAAATAAATAATTACCTTATGAAGACGATTAGATCCCAACTTTATTTTAAATTTAAAAAATCATAAATACACTCACCAAAATACACTGTAAGCGAAAATCCCTTCCAAACCGTCAAGCAGGGCGAAATTAACCCTTAAACTATAAAATAAATAATTATCCTATGAAGACGATTAGATCCCAACTTTATTTTAAATTTGAAAAATCATAAATACACTCACCAAAGTACACTGTTGTACAAGCTGGGATCTGATCTTCTTTATTAGGTTATTATTTATTTTGAAGTTTAAGGGTTCATTTCACCCTGCTTGACAAATTGGAAGGGATTTTCGCTTACA
This sequence comes from Psylliodes chrysocephalus, assembly GCA_927349885.1. Taxonomy (NCBI): domain Eukaryota; kingdom Metazoa; phylum Arthropoda; class Insecta; order Coleoptera; family Chrysomelidae; genus Psylliodes; species Psylliodes chrysocephalus. The sequence goes on along the minus strand of OV651819.1, from coordinate 78,778,621 downwards.
GTGTACTTTGGTGAGTGTATTTATGATTTTTTAAATTTAAAATAAAGTTTGGATCTAATCGTCTTCATAGGGTAATTATTTATTTTGAATTTTAAGGGTTAAGTTCACCCTGTTGTATACACTTCACGGGATAATTATTTTATGAATTTTATGGGTTAATTTAACCCGGCTTAACGGATCCGAAGAAATGTTTACCTATAGCGTATGTTAGTGTATTTATTTTTTAAATGTAAAATTGAATTGCGATCTGATTTCCTTCGTCGGATAAATACTTTTATCAATTTTAAGGGTTATTTTCAACCGTATATTAATGGTTTGTCGATAATTATGTGTAAAATACATATTGACAATATTATTAAAATAGTTGTATGCCGGACGCCACTGTTTTCTCGATCGGGTGTTCTCGGTTATTTTTACTGCTAAAAGTTACTGCTAATTTCACACCGGCCGTTTTTGTACAAGGTTAAATAGTATCAGTTTTCAAATCGTGTTTGTTGTTTCTTATACCTTTTGGACAATATTAAAAATTTTATTCTGCAAATATGGTTAGAAAGTGTGAAGTATGCAAAGAGTTGTATTATCTAAATACAAATTTATTGTTCTACAAGTAAGTTTAAATTGAAGTAAATTATAGGTTATATTTTTTAATCATTGCCGTATATGTATTGTATAAAATATTTGTACATTTATAAACAAGCATATACTAATTTTTGTTTTTAAAATACATTTAAAATTGATACTAATAAATGTTTGAGGTTTCCTGCAAATTTTGAGAGAAAAGAAAGCTTGGTTTGGTATTTTGGAACTGGTATTCCTTAAATCGTTAAAAATTTGCTCTAGCCATTTTGAGGATAGCAATTTCTTATTTACATCAAATGGCCTTAAATATTTAAAAAATGATGCTAGTCCAAAACAAGTTAATCTTCCTAACATCTCAAGGTAATTATATTGTAAATATATCTTCTTTTGCACTCTCAAAGTATGTGATTGCATATCATTAAATATTTATTTCTTTTGTAGCTCTCCATCAGTTTCTAGAGAAGTTGTTATAGACGATTTATCCCCTCTCGTAAGGTATAATATTAAATATATAATTTAATTTACTAAAAAATATCTTATAGCTATAAAATTAGTAGAATAGCTCTGCAGGTATAGTTCTAGATACCTCCACCATATTTATATTATTTTTAACCCCAAACTCCTAGGCTCCACAACAGGTAATGAGTAATATAGGCAGATAGCGATAGAGAGTAATGTAAAATTTTAAGTATGAACATGTGTGTCAGCGGCGTAACATAGGTATTGTACATGGTTATCTTTATTTCAATTAACAAGGATGCTCGCATAATTAGGATCGAACTTCCTTCAGGTAAGTCGTTTGATCCATTGATTAGGAGTATATAAACGTATTCTTATTATCGGAGAAAACAATTTGATTTAAACATCCAAGTAACAATTTAACGGTGCGGCCACGTGTTTAAAAAGGTTGTGCAACCAAACATAAGTTGCGTGGCCGAAATCAACACAACGTCGTCATAACCTTGATAAGAAAACAGTAAATATTTAAAGCAAATTATTACTTATGGCCCAAATGGTCACTTATAGAAAACTTTTTGACAACCACTACCGCATGTTATATCAAAATGCTTTATTATTACGATTATTGATGCAAAATAACGATTGCTAACACCCTTTCGCTACGGGTATAACTATTTTGGCTCACAGTACCAAACGCAAAAAAATAATAAATAATTAATTCATGGCTAATTTTTATCTGTCCTCGTATGGGAGCCCAAAATAAACATATTATGTCATTAGAGTGATTTTCCTGTGAACCATGATGAGATTATTACAAACCATTTACATTTTCTTGTGAAAGAGTGTAGTTACCCCGTACATTCAACAAAGAACTAAGTTGATAACCCAAATGATGTTTCGTACTGAGTCAACTATGCCAGTTGGAAGTATTGACAACCACATGATGTTTTATGTTGGGCAATTTTACACAATTAGATAGATTGAAATGAAATGTAATTTATTAGGTTTCGTGTGGGGAAAAAGATGAAAATAAAAATATGTATAAGTTATACATATATTTACAGGAAGACACAGTAATAAAGAGGTGTCAAATACATTTTGTACTCAAAAATTCTTTATAACACTCTTCTACACAAAGTCCAACTTCACATGCTGGACACCAAGTTGTTACGTATTTTCCTTTTTTGTCTCGCCTGTGGGTACGGGAACAAACATGACAAATTATTTGTCCTTTTCTTCTTATCGCAGTTGGAGGAACAGTATCCAAATAATGTGTCCATGAAATTTACTGCTGCAAGTCGATCAATATTTTCTTGACTTTTTCTACCTGGGCGCATCGCAGTAAGTGTTCCGTGTCTTTCTAAAATTTGTTTTACGATTTTTCGAATAAAAACTTTTAGTGGTAAGTAGATATACTATACAGGCCTCACTACCAGTATAGGGAAATCAATGTGTTAGAGAGAGAGGTACCTATAGGTATGAGAAATCAATGTGTTAGAGAGAGAGGAACGATTCGCGTGGACTTGGTAAGGCATAGTGGGATCGCATGGTTCGTGCCAGGCGCCCCGCACCCCCGCCCTGGAGCATGTGATACCTCGTTGAAAAGGTATTTATGTGTAGATTACGGGAAAAATATTAAAAAAATTCTCCTACCTGAAAAATCAAAGTTAGTGGTTAAATGATTTAGTGTTACGATGTCATCCGACGAACAAGGACGCAAACTTGAAGAATTTTGTGAAAATATTCGTAAATTAAATAAACAAATAGCTTTGTACGAAGATAAGAAAATAATCGTAGCGCAACTGGCAAATCTAAGTGTGTGGGATAAAGTATTTCTGAATTACAAGACGCCAGCAGCTCAATATCCACTAAGAAGGATTCGGCCTATAAGATGTTACAAGTAGCAGATTCATTCATCATCCTAACGGCTATTTTTAATAATGTCTTATATACAAATGTCCCCAATAACGTCAAGAATTTGGCAATTTGTATTAATGATGTAAAAAGAGATTGTAATCGAACTGAATGGACTTTGATGGATCACAAAGTAGTAAATAATGGACAACTTCCAGTATTCTTCAAAGAAATACAGCCAAGACAATTCTACAAGATAAAGCTTATATTTCCTGATAACACGGAGAGCGATTCAAGATGGTACGAGACCGATGAAATCATCCAATATGATACATCAGTTATACTTTTATACATTATACTTTTTGGAATAATAATAATAATATTGTTAAATATTGTTGTAAAAATTGTAAATCGCAAATGCGAATCATCTTGCATTAAAATTAATATTTAAAAAGGAAAGGCATTTCAATAAAACCCAAATCATACGTTAAAGAATTAAAATTTATTTAGAAAAACTACCCATTACATAGGTAATATTACATTTATAAGCCATTGGCGTAGACGTTCCAAATTTCGTTGGGTGCAAGAAAATTGTCCAGTGGCATGACATGGGTTGATATCAGCTGCAAAGTTTCCAGTTGCACAGGGCGTACCATCATACTTGCAAACGTCAATAATGTTGGGAAAAACGCCTAAAATGTTGCATTTCTTAAGTAAAAATTCTGCCTTTCTGTTCTCCTCGAACATAAATATAGTCTGCAGCAAGCAACAACTTATTCTCAAGTATTTTATTCAACTTGGAATATTCTACGTTGCCCGAAGAGTATTTAATGCCATGTAAATTCTTCTCTAAATACGATGCAGTTTTTTTGTCTTTATTACTTAATGTAGCAAATGGCTGCGGTGGCGTAAAGATGTAATGGCTCGTCTTGAAACCAATGTTGATACTTAATTCTTTGGGTACAAATAAGTCATCAACGATGAAGCATTGAATGTCGACGAGTGCGATTCTCATGATGTCTCTTTTGGATCTGAGGCTAACGTTTTTTACGAGATGTTTTTAATAACTTCAGTGAGGGGGAAGTACTCCATTAAGCAATTATGAATAATTATACAGTAGGCTTTGGTGTTGCCCGGGAATCCAGTATCGGCTTTCAACGAGGTATCACATGCTCCAGGGCGGGGGTGGGGGCCGCTGACCGCGAAGGCGGGGGTGCGGGGCGCCTGGCACGAACCATGCGATCCCACTATGCCTTACCAAGTCCACGCGAATCGTTCCTCTCTCTCTAACACATTGATTTCCCATACCTATAGGTACCTCTCTTTCTAACACATTGATTTCCCTATACTGGTAGTGAGGCCTGTATAGTATATCTACTGTGGTAAAGAATTGTTGCCCGTTCTAACTAAGTATAAGTTATAAGAATTGAGAATGGCCAAGTCCATCAAGTGAAAGAATAGTTTCTTGTACCACTTTACGGTTTTTCGAGTACATTCAACAGAAGACAGCTGCATATCTGCTTTATCCACCAGTCGCATATTTATTGTGTAATCTAACACACAATCTGGTTTTATAAGTCTCTCTTGCGTTCTGTGATTCACTTTACCACTGTCCATCAGCCTTACCTCATGAATTGTTGTAGGAAAATACGCATCTCGCTTGTCTTTCCATTTCAAAGCCAGCGTTTGCCTGCATTTCTTTAGTATTATTTGGCCACGTCTAAGCCTGGTGGGAAATGTAGGAAAATGTTTTCTATTCTTCTTCACTCTATCACAAAATCCAGTTCTATGTTGTGTCAAATATTGTGTTAACATTCGATCATGTATTGGAATAGATACGCGTTGTTTACATAAACAATTGTCGTATGATAAGAAGGTCCATAATCGCAGTCACAACAAACGATGGTACCAGCAGAGGTTGCCGCAGTGTCTGTTTCGATTAAACGTATAAGGATAATAATGATTAGTTCGCAATGTTTCAAGATTCAAGATACTTAATAGGGAGCTTAATATTTAACAGTTCATTCAAGAATTTGGATCATATTCATAAAATTTCTCATTTTATTTTTTTCTACATTGATTCGGTGTTTAAATTAGATGTTTTTAGATTGTGTTCACTAGGATACATCGGTTTAACCAATAAATACTATATTTTAACTGAACATTTGGCAACCCTGTTTATGTATGTTTTTAAAAGTGTTGTTGGGTGTTTTATTTTATTGGAATATTCTTGTTTTATTTATTTATATAAAAGAAATTGTCTACAAACGTGATTATACATTTCAAAATAGTTAAGAGATGCATAGTTTTCCGAACATTTTGGACCGAAACCACCCAAAACCAATGCTCGCTATTTTCACAGGTAGGTTATGTCAAAATCAATCTCATGAAATGTGAATAATGTAGATGTCCATGGGCGTAACAACTGTGCTAGAGTTTTATTTATTTCTTGATATAAAAATACCTAATTGTAGAAACTGGTTATTTTATAGTATATACATTTACAGGTTTCCGAGAGACATTTTCCAATGTAATTGTGGCTGAATAACTTGAAAATAAATGAGGAATATCTCAAAACTGAAAGATGCCAATGTTTGTTTACATCACTTTTCACCTGAAGATTTATTCAGCTATAATAATCGAACATTTGATTTGAAATCCAAAGTTTTGCCAATAGGGTGTAAACAAGTGTCTTTATATACATACTTTCGTATTGATATAGGTAAAAGGTAATTTATAAGTATTTATTGCAAACGTCTACTTACTCCTAGTAAAACAATTATTTTTTGAAACTAAGTGAGGCGCCTAGATGCAAAACCAGATATTTCCAATTTTCAAATTTTTGCGGGAAATGTATCGATATTTTAAATGTGACAATACCGCATTGATTGCAAGTCTAACCAACATTTAAAGTAAGATATTTTCTATACTAAACCATGATCAAATATTTGGCCGAAGTTCAAAACAAGTTATATCCAATCATATAAAACATGCTGTTGAAGTCGATGCTTTTTATTTGTCTTTCGTAGTGGACTGTATCTTATACCCAGATGGAATAAAACACCGCTTCAATTTTACCTTCTATATTGGTCAAACATGAAGAACAGAATTATTGGAATGTCTATTTTGAGTGATTAACGGATTTCAAATTATATTTTTTTTTTGTTTCGTTTCCCTAGTATTTTCGACATAGGCGTATCAAAAGATAGGTTTTGCAGTGCTCTACAACATCCTCCCCCCCGCTGAAAGTGAACATCTTCAGAAGTTCTTTAGGAAATTGGCAATGGACATAATTTTGAGATAGATCTGTCAAAAATACCTGATTTAGTGCGAACAGTGGCAACTCTAACTTTGTTATCGCTACCTGTATAAACCTTAACAATTCTCGCTAACTTCCATTCTAACGGTGGAAGTTTATCATCTTTTATTAAAACTAAACTGCCTATTTCTAAATTATTTTTCGAAGCATACCATTTTGGACGATTTTGTAGTCTATTTAAATATTCTGTAGACCATCTTTTCCAAAATGACTGCTTGAGTTTATTTATTTGTTCCCAATAAGTAAGTCTATTGTCAGAAAAATTTTGAATATCTTTTTCCGCAAAGGTGCCCATTGGTTCACCGATTAAAAAATGATTGGGTGTTAGACAATTAAGATCCATTGGGTCTGACGAAACCGGTGTAATGGGTCTTGAATTTAAGACGGCCTCAATCTCGCATAATAACGTAACAAATTGTTCATAAGTCAGTATAGATTTCCCTATTGTTCGATTGAGATGATATTTCGTAGATTTTATTCCCGCTTCCCATAAACCTCCCCAATGAGGACTATTTGCCGGTATAAATTTCCACGAAATTTCCTTTCGTGCTGTGTAATCATATACTAAATCCTTATTATTTTTAAAAAACTCGTGAATTTCTTTAAGTTTATTGTTCGCCCCCTGAAAATTAGTTGCGTTATCGCTATAAATAATTTTAGGACAACCTCGTCGTGCTATAAATCGCTTCAACGTATTAAGAAAATTCTCTGAACTCAAATCGGAAACCAGTTCTAAATGTATTGCTCGAGTAACAAAGCAAACAAATAATGAAATGTATGACTTGCGAGTTACTGATTTTCTGAATCTCGATTCCTTAACAAAAAATGGACCCCCAAAATCAACACCTATTTTTGAAAAAGGACGACACACCAAAGTTCTATCTTTTGGAAGGGGTGCCATTAGTTGATTTGAACCAGCAGCCTTAAACCTGTGACAGGTTACGCAATTTTTCAGTTCCTTTTTTACTTGTTGTAATCCATGAATTGGCCAAAATTTTAACCTTAAATTAGCTAAAGTGTTTTGTGGCCCTGCATGAAATAAATTCAAATGTTCTTGCCTTATTAGCAATTTTGTTATATGTGCATTTGATGGCAATATAATGGGATGTTTTTGAGAAAAACTCAAATCTGAATAATCTAATCTCCCTCCTACCCTCAGTATAAAATCATCATCTAAAAATGGAGCTAACTGCACTAAACGGGAAGAACCTTTAATTTGCTTTTTTAATTTTAAACATTCTAGTTCTTCCATAAAATAGTAACCTTGAACTAGCCTTAAAATCATTATTTCTGATCGATTTAATTCAAACAATGATAGACAACCTTTTAGTTTTTCTCTAACTCCTTTTGCATTATGTACAAATCTTAAACAAAAAGCTATAACACGCTGCAATCTCAGAAATTTTGAAAACCTTGAGAACAATTCCAGTGATTCTTGAAACCGCTCTAGATTAACATGTGTAACAACTCTTTGTTCTGGTATTGGCTCCTCTATAGCTAAAGATGCCCTATTTTCTTCTGGCATAACAAGCTCATGTAGTATATTTGGCCCATGCCACCATCCTTCACACTCAAATAATAACCTTGGATCTAGCCCTCTACTAACAAAATCGGCTGGGTTGCTTTCCGAAGCAATATATCGCCATTCTGTATTACATGCTAGTTCTTGAATTTCAGATACCCTATTTGCAATAAATGTAGTCCACCTAGTAGGAGCACTATTTAACCAAGCTAACACTATTTTAGAATCTGTCCATAAAATCACTTTAACAAATGTTAGTGGTAATATTGATGAAAGCCTATGATATAACCTTGCCATTAACATGAATCCACATAGTTCCAACCTTGGTAAAGAAATTGTTTTTAGAGGTGCTACCCTTGACTTAGAACAGATCAACCTACAAGAAATGAAACTACCTGAATAAAAGACTCTTAAATAAAAACAACACTCATATGCAACAGTTGATGCATCCGAATTTATTTAGTAGCAGTGGTCTCCAAATTCTAAGTTTTGAAAGCTCCTGAATGTTTTTTACATATACTCCCCATTCCTGAACCAAATCTTCAGGAAGCTCCTGATCCCATTCAAGTTTTCGAACCCAAATTTTTTGCATTAAAACCTTTGCTTTAATCATGATTGGTCCTATTAGGCCAAGAGGATCAAATAAACTAGCTATCATAGCAAGCACCATTCGTTTTGTAAAAATCACGCCTTTTTCTTTAAATACTGCTGGAATAACTACCCCGAAATGATCCGTTTTGGAATCCCAAGATATACCTAATATTTTGTTTAATTTTTCTTCTGTTGAAGAAGTTTCCTTGCTCTCCACTTTTTCATCAACCAATTCTTTACAGTTAGAAACCCATTTATGTAACTCGAAACCACCTGACCTCAAAAGTGCAATAAGTTCTTCCTTTAACACCTTACATTCCTTAATCGAACTTGTACCCCCCAGAATATCGTCTATGTAACACTGTTCCTGTAGTATTTTAGAAGCCAGCGGATACTTAGCAGAATTTATGAGCCCTAATTCAGAAACACATTTTGTAGCGAGATAAGGTGCACAATTCGTACCATAAGTGACCGTCTCTAGTTGAATACATTTAACTGCTCCTTAGGATTTTCTCTCCATATGATATTCAGTAAGTGTTGATGTTGCTTTGAGACCCTAATTTGCCTATACATTTTTACTATATCCGCTATTATTACTATTTGAAATAATCTAAACCTGCAAACTATATCAAATAACTCCGGTTGTACTGTTGGACCTTTAAACATTACATCATTCAGCGACAACCCTGAAGTAGTTTTAGCTGATGCATCAAACACCACCCTCAGTTTCGTCGAAATACTCTCCTCTCTGATCACGCAATGATGAGGCAAAAAATATTTGATTAAATTCTCTTTAGTTTTTAATTCTAATGGAACATACGACCCATGACCTAAACTGATGTATTCATCAATAAAATTTTTGTAACGACTAAATAATGTCTCATCCTTGTGTAATCTGTTTTCCAACGTTATAAACCTTCTTTTAGCCGAACGAAATGAATCTCCTAAGTTTAACTCAAAAATTTCAGTTTTTAAAGGTAAATTTACTATGAATCTTCCAACATTATCCCTTTCTGTCGTTTTGTAAAAGTTTGCTTCACATAATTTATCGTCCCGTGTCAGTATTTTTGTATTTGATAGTTCTTCTATCTGCCAAAACCTAGGTAATAGTTCCTCAATGTTTAATTTTGTAAACATTACTATGCTTAAATTTGCAAATAAACCTTCCTTAGTTGGTACTGTACCTCCTATAATCCAACCGAGTTCACTATTTATTAAAGTCGGTAGATCTGTACCCAGTTTAATTATCCCCGACTCTATTAAATCATAATACAAGTCTGCTCCTATAAGCATATCAACCTTTCCTGGTAAATGAAATTCATTGTCAGCTAACTCTATATTTTCTGGAATTTTTAACTTAGATAAGTCCACCCTTACTTGTGGTAAATAACAAGTAATTTTGGGAACGATTCCACAATTTAATGTATACCTTTCTGACCTTTTTGATTCTACCATAACCGTTATTACTTGAGTAATATGAGTAGGATTTTGAGAAATTCCCGAAATTTGTAAGTTAGATTCAAATACTTTATCATTCAGCTTATTTACCATATCCTTCGTAATCAAACTAGTTTGAGATGCAGAGTCTAACAAAGCTCTGGCATTTACTACCTTACCTTGATTAGAAATTAACCTAACCTTAGCTGTAGCCAATAATATTTGCTGATTCCTAACAAAAGATTTTGAACTACTGCCTGGATCTGTATTAATAAAAGAAAGAGATTCATGATTTAAAGAGCACCCTTGACCTTGATTGTGATGAATTCCTTCACCTGTAGTGGATTTGCCCTGACCTTCCTGAGCTATAGATTGCCCTGCATTCTCAGTAACACCCGGTTGATTCAAAAAATGTTGAGCATGCGTTATATTTCCCTCATTGCGCTTATTTAACCTAGGACCCTGGCTAGAAGAATTTCCTGTACCTGTAAAATTCTCCTTGCCCCTTGCTTGCTCAAAATTTCTATCATGTATTAGGGTATGATGTTTCCCCCCACACATTTTGCACTTACTTGCAATGCATTGGTTAACATTGTGGTTATCTTTCAAACAATTAAAACATAACTTATTTTTTAATATAAATTCACGTTTTATTTGAAGAGATAGACCTTTAAATGTATCACATTTATTCAGATAGTGTAAACCCTTGCAATAGATGCATTTTTGTCGGTCTGTTGAATTTAAATTAGTGGTTTGGGCATGTGAAACAAAATTAGAGTTGTTTTTCTTCGTTTGAGCAGAAGTTAAGTTATTTAAATTAAATTGTATGTATGAATTTTCCCAAGCAATAATACGTTTTTCCAAAAAACTTAGAAATTCTTGGATACTAGGTAAAGTTTCATCATTTCCATCCTGCCTTTGCAGTTCATATTGACTTCGCAACCCTTTGTCAACCTTTGATGACATGATACACACTAATAATAAATCCCAAGATTGTACATCTATCTCTAAAGCTTCTAAAGCATGTAAATGTTGTTTAATTTTTGCTACAAATTCTTTTAGACCCGTCTGACCTTTTCCTACATTTAACTCTAGAAGTTCCCTAATATGATACTTTAAAACTGGCTCTCGTCTGTTATATTTACTTTTTAATAGATCCATTGCTCTATCATAATTTGCGTCAGTTATTTTTAATTCACTTATAACCGACAGAGGTTCTCCTTTTAATGTTGTATCATTGTCTATCCCTGACACAAAAAGATCTAAAAATGTTCTCCATTCCCCATAATTTCCCTCAAAAGTTGGTATGTTGATGCTGGGTAGTTTGACATTTCGATTGGCAGGGGCCTGCGAAAACCCACCTTGTGATAGCCCTGAACGAGGAGACAAATTATTTTCGTTAGATGCCAAATGAGCTTGATTACTTTCAATTGATTGAATTAACATTTTTAGTTTACTATGTAAACTGATATATTTGTTTTCCATAAACTCGCGTTCATTATCAAATTCATTTTGTAAATTAATGTAAACCTCTTTATAGTTATCTTCAAGCTCATCTTGTATCCCATTGAATTCCTCATATGCTTTTACTAATAAATTTTGCCTTACTTCAAGCTCATTTACATTTTCAATATCTACAACCCTTCCCAAATATGTTTCTATTCTTGTTATTTTTCCTTTTGCCCTAGCCCGTTTTCTTTTAATTAAATCAATTTGTTCTGCCATTAATCTCTCAAAATTCACAAATTAACTTTACAAATGGTTAAAAAAAGAAACAATATAACTATAAATGAAACTAATATAACTTGAGAAAAGAAACTCTTCTATGTTGTAGCTGTTTCCCAACTGATTTTCCTATACTTTAATAGAAAAATGTAGTCTTACTCCGTCAATTTCAACTACTGGTCGCATGGATTTTCCCGTTTCCTCTGTTATTGATTTAACCAGTTAGAATACCTTCTCCTTCCTTGAAATAACCTTTACAATCCTTTTTGTTCTTCAAGATCCGCTCGAAGTGCCAATGTTGAAGTCGATGCTTTATATTTGTCTTTCGTAGTGGACTGTATCTTATACCCAGATGGAATAAAACACCGCTTCAATTTTACCTTCTATATTGGTCAAACATGAAGAACAGAATTATTGGAATGTCTATTTTGAGTGATTAACGGATTTCAAATTATATTTTTTTTTTGTTTCGTTTCCCTAGTATTTTCGACATAGGCGTATCAAAAGATAGGTTTTGCAGTGCTCTACAACACATGCAAATGCAGATATATCCAGTAACGCACAAAATCAGATATTGTCCATATGGTCTTCATGCGGAATATTTCGAAACAATCATAAGCAGTTATATCCAGTTTGCGGTCACGTCGTTGCTGGTTAAATCAATATTATTAGTTTTATTGTAAACAGTGTGGGGAGAGGATCGCTGAGGCGTTTTGTTGTTGATTATTCAAAGTGTTTTGATGGTTTTTGTAACTGTAAAGTTGTGAATATGAGTGCCCCAACTAAAAGAACCCCCGATTTAGCAAGAAAAAAAGTTGGAAATACAAAATTATGGAAAAGGAATCTTGCATCAGAGAAAAGGTAATTTGTTTATTTTTAAGTTACAAAATATCTCGTATTTTAGATATGCAGCTAAGAAACCACCAAGTTTTCCCGTATGTCAACATGATACGAAAAGTTTTAAATGCTCTTCCTTGTCTAATCTTGACCTAACCCATTTTCATGCAAAATTTTATGTCTCGCAACAAGAAGGATCAAGATGCGTATATCATAAAATGCTGCACCATAAGGGTTCCCAAAAATAGGCGAGGTAGGAATACATCTATCCACTACTTTATTCCAAAGCATAAAACAAAGGTTTTAATTCCAGTTTGCAAGAATGCCTTCCTGAGGGCACTAAATTTAAGTCATAACAGAGTCAATGGCGTGCTTAAACGTTTTCATGCAACTGGGACTATGCCTGTGGAAAATCGCGGTGGTGACAGGGTGAAAAACAAAAATTTACATAAAAAAAATAAAATTATAGACTTTATTAAGACCTTTTCTATAATCGAGAGCCATTATTGTCGAGGTCACAGTTCCAGAGAATATCTTTTAAGCGATTTAAGCATTAATAAAATGTGGAAAATATTTAATACGAAATTTCCTGAGTATGCAGTGAAAGAAAGTTTCTTTAGAGCATTGTTTAATACAAAATTTAATTTAGGATTTAATGCTCCCCAAACTGACGTATGTTCAAGATGTTTAGAACTTAAATCTAGAATTAAAAACACAAGAGATTTAAATTAGAAACAGGAATTAATGACGGAAAGTAGAATCCATAAGCTAAAAGCAAAAGCTTTTTTTGACCTGCTGAAAGAAGAGAAGGCTGAGATGCTAACCATGTCATACGACTGTCAAAAAAATCTAGTGTTACCCAAGATTCCTGACCAGCAGGCTTATTACAAACGCCAGTTTTACATGTATAACTTCGCAATCGTCGTTGGAAATTCTAAATCTTTGTTAAAGAAAGACAATGTTTTTTGTTACACATGGAAAGAAAATGACAAAGCAAAAGGTTCAAACGAAATTGCCTCTGCAGTTTTTGATAGACTTCAGAAACTTAACTTAGATAACATAACAGATCTAAGGCTTTGCTCCGATGGATGTGGGGGGCAAAATAAAAACCTTACAATGATCACAATGGTATGTACGTGGCTCCAGCGTGCACCTACGCACGTAAAATCTATTGAATTGGTATTTCCAGTCACTGGTCATTCATATATTCCACCGGATAGGGTATTCGCTAATATCGAGAAAAAAATTCGCAAAAAGAATACTATAATAAATCCTCAAGAATACTTGGATTTATTTAGCGAATCCGGAAGTGTTCAAGTACTTGGCGTTAATTGGAAAGTCTACGATTGGCAAGAACAAGTCAAAGCACATGTGCGTGCTACTTCATCGTTACCCTTTAAAATTAATTCTTGCAAACGTTAATTATCACAAAAAATACTAAAGGCAATGTCATTGTTCAAGGCGAGCCATTTTACAAGCATCTTATAGGCACCGCTCAAGGTATCTGTAAAAAAGGATAAACATTCTATGACATTAATCCTGATGAAATGAGTACTGGTTATCGCAACATCAAGCCGGAAAAGATCAAAAACGTGGATGAGCTCTTGACAGGCCATTTTGGTTTTACCTGGAAAGAGGAAGCTGAAAATTTACGACTTCAGTATTATCGAGATGTATTATGCGATGAAAATCGTGGCAATGAAGAAGTAGAAGATGTTTAAGAAGAGCTCCTTTGCGAGCCTCAAGAAGATGACAATAAATTTGTATAACTACTTTTCTTATTTAAGTTATAATTAATTTGTTAATAAAGTTCTTAAAATCCTTCACTTATTATTGCAAAGTGCCTATTACGATAGGTCTCTTTAATAATAACGCTATAATAAGAAACTGTAAGTCGAGCGAACTTCAAAATAAGATATTTTTCATTCCAACTTTCAAAACCAGATATTTTCATTTTATTTTTCGGGTTAATATCTTTAAACTTCGATAAAGATCTACGGTTGTTAATAAAATATTGACAAAAATCATATTTAAACCCCCTACATTAAAAATTCATGGAGAAACCGAAAATTGTAAAAATTAGTTTTTTGCGATTTTATCAGTTTCACTTATGATGGATATATCTGGTTTTGCATCTAGGCGCCTCAAGTGTTATTGAGGTCTAAAATACTGTGAATAATAGCTTAGAACTGTTGTCTTCCAGTTGTAGTTTAATAAACACACACTTTTTTGATTATACTAAACCCATTATTGAAAACTTATAATTTTTTTTAGTACCTACTTCGTTGAGGAAAGTAGTATAGAAAATGTATATGTGTAAACGTATGATGATTATATTCGCTCAGTGCGAAGTTATGGCACGGGAAGCAAAAGCGATACAAGCGCAAGCTGCAGATAATTCGACCACTTTGGGGCGATATTTTGTAATTTTGGCGTATCAAATACACGTATACATTTTACTTTTTTTGCAAAAAAGAAGTAAGAACAATGTAATGAGCAACCGTAGTTGGTGTGTCCTAGAAGTAGAATCTCCCAAGGTATTTATTTATGGTGAATTGAGAAATGACAACTGTCGCAAGCAATTACCCAGCAAACCATTCTGTTACATGTTCCCTCCTGTTACATAACTAAGAAGAATAAAATATACTTAGACTGTCTTGTATGCACTTTTATGTGTTATTTATGGAACCGAACACCTAAGTTCAAACTTAGCACCATAGGTATATACCATGTATATTATTAAGGTGCGCGTGCGTGTAATTTATTTATTGTTGTTATTATTTTTTTATAATTATTATTTTTAAGATTTACTGAAACTTACCAGTGTGTAGGATTGACTCTTGCAACATTCATGATCAAAGTTAAAAAAAAATAATGTCATTGGATAAAGTATTAAACAGAAGAAAATAAAACAAAAGGTAATTTTATTAAAAAAAATATTGTTAAAATAATGTACCCTGGGCGCCAGCAAAAGCTCGTACCTTGCAACACCTATTCAGTCTCAGTACGCACCATACACCTAATAACTTTATTGCTCCAAGCTAGCTATTAAAAATAATATTAATAATTTAAAATAACGATCCTCTTAGATCTGGTTGTGAGCCGAGTAGTCTTAATCCACAGGTGGGTTCCTTGAGCGTGAAGTTGCAGCATGTCATAAATATTAAATATGGTTGGAAATGGAGATCGGAGAGGTTATGTTGATATTTGTAGCGAAGATTTAAATAAATAAATGTATTTGTTCAGTTTTAAAAAGAAATTTATTTAAGTATTGTGTGATTAACTGTTTTTCTAACAGTGTACTGCATAAATATGAAGTGAATCACGTAAGTACTTAATTCAAGAAATGTTTTTTTTTTTACCAAATTGATTGCATCAAAGCCAAAAGAGTTAGTAGATAGAAAGTAAAGTATTATTGTTCTAAAAACTTGTTTGGTTTTAAGTCTGTAGATCAATAACATGCATGATTATTCTAAATTAGATATAAATAGAAATGAATAGGTAATATCTTAGCCTAATTACAAAATAAATGTCAATGTTAATATGGGTCACTTTCGCATAAATTTAATTAGAATTCTGTTTGAATAAAGTTCGATTAGATTAGGTATGTTTATTTAACTTTTTTATATTTTTGTCTTATAGAAATAGTTCCTAGTTGTCAAGATTTATCGTAGCATTTTTTTTTTATAGGTTTTCCAAATTTGTGCAGAAGTACCTTATAAAATCCTATTGGATGAATTGTGATGTTCCAAACGAGGTAATGCTCCAGTTTTCACTTATATTATTGTGGGAATAATATGTAGGCAATCCAGTAATTGAAGTTTCAGCGGCAATTTTCAAAAATTCGACAGCAAATCTCCTGTCTTTACAGCTCCAATGTCCAAAAAGTGTCAAAAAACCGGATCTTCCTTATCGACAGTTCGACAAAAATCCTAGGTGTTTACTGGGCAGAAAATAAAAAGGAACTGACTCCATTTTTGGTGGAAATTGCTTTTAATAAAGTTTGATGTCACAGCCTACTAAGATGTAAGTTTTTCTAAATTTTCCTTCAAAATCCATATATGAGGATGATTTATTATTTTTTTATAAACTTTTTCTCACTCTATTTTAAACACTTTCACTAGATAGTTTTTAGTTATAACAATTTTATTTTACAATATTTACAAAGATTTTCTAACTTATTCTTAAATTAAAGCTTTTGCATACACTTTTTTGTAAAACATTTCTTGAAATTATTGACCTAAAAAGTTACTTTATTTTATTATTTTTTTAATGGTATTTAGTTATTTTGAGATTCTAAATATTTGAAAATTGTTCTACAAACCATAATTAACATTATGTAAGCATTAATTCTCATCTACATGTTTTGATATTAAATATTTTTTTAGGATCAGAGATAGAGTCTACACTGACATCTTAATTTGTACCCAGCTATTAGGATTGGACTTCCCAAAGTGTGGATTGTGTCAGTAACTAATCCCAAAACTCCATTCTACAAGTTTCCAGTAAAATTATTGTCAAAAGAGTTTTATTTGTGATATTAAATTACATGTGAAGTCAAATTTTACATGTTGATGCTCAAAATTTGTAAGTATTATTAGTTCATATTCATTTATAATTTATTGTACACTGTTAGAAACCTATTATGCTTTCATAGCTTGAAATTAAATCAACATTGTTACATTATTTATTTATTTTTCTATAAATAATTTAACAGAAACCTTAATAAGTAATTTTAATTTGTTATTATTTTAACTTATGTACATTTCACAATTCTAAAATATTTTTGACCAAGGTATTGTCCGTTACAATATAATTAAAATATATGTTACAAAATTACATATCCGTTATATAAATTTCCTCACATAAATATTATATCAATTTATATATCTATGTGTAATCTACATTAAAGTAACAATTTGTACTAAATTATTTCGTACAAAATGTTACATAGCGTATATATACATAAATGCTGTTGACCAAAAGGTTCTTGAAATACGCATGTTTTTTAGGTAGGTAAGTAGGTATATCTGGTGTATTATTTTTAGTACCGTTTCAATGTTCAATGGGGGCTATAGGCGTTTTATGGAGGTACCTGTGGCATTTTTGGATTTTTGTGAACAATAGCAGGTATGTTGTGTTTTTATAATGGAATTGAGTTATTATATATGTATGTGCTGTATTTTGATGATACATTTGAGGTGTAAATATTAATTTTTGTTCTCTTTTCAGGTCATGCTTTATGGGGCCCTGAATTTTGAGGCCGTGGGTCGTCGTTAATAGAAGATATTTTGTGATTTTTATGATGAATTTGGGTTATTATATTTGTGTGCAATATTTTTATAATACATTTTTGGTTTCGGTTATGAATTTGTGCAATAAAATTATTGATATATCTAACAAATACGTTTAAATTACTTTTCTTTATCCTCCAAATATTTTCGACGTTTTTTTTTTTGTATTTGTCATACAGTGTGTCTACTTAAGTTGGAACCAAATGGAAAACTTTTTTATTATTGGTTTTGTAAAAAAATGTATAACTGATAAAAAGTTCTGCATGATCCAAAACTTAGAATGCAACCATCAGATATCAATTTTTTTATGCTGTATATAAGGTTTGCAAAAAATATGAATTTTACTCAAGAGTAAAGTACCTTTATGTTTTACAATACAAAAGAATGTTATGAAGTAAAGTTAGTTTGAATTAAAAGTTATATTCAAATATGCACTTTCAGCCATTTAGCATTAAAATTCAGGTTTGGTGATTAATTTATAACTACAAATAATGTAAAACGTAAATAACTGTAATTGTATATTTGAATATCACTTTTAATTCAAAATAACTTTACTTTATAATGTTATTCTGTATTGTAAAAAATAAAGGTACTTTACTCTTGAGTAAAATTCACATTTTTAGACAAACCTCGTATACAGCTTAAATAAATTAATATCTAATGATTGCATTTTAAGTTTTAGACCATGCAGAACTTTTTATCACGAACACATTTTTTCACAAAACCAATAACAAAAATGTTTTCCATATGGTTCCAACTTAAGTAGATACACTGTTTAATACCTACATTTTGAAACGACACATTTACATACCTTCATTTATATAACATTTATAATACTAATGTTATATGAAAAAAATAATGTATATGTGCTGTAATAATGAAGCATATTAAATGTTACAATGGTAATATAAATGTTACATGTCTTCCGATATACAACATTGTTCCTTACATGTACTTAACACATTACATCACATATAAGGAACCTGCTATGTAACAAAATTAGGTCATTTTTTACAGTAATCACGTGATTTATTATGTAACATGTAAGTTACTTTGTTATGTAACACGGAACTAGTACACGTAAATGATACATATATGTTACATGTTTGTGTTTGCTGGGTAGCTTATCTCCGAGAACATCACTGCAGGTTACACAATTACTAGCCATTTAGAATGAACAAGCTTTGAACAAAACAATAAAATTTAACTGTAAGCTACCAGATTATTTGTAGTTAAAAGTCTGTTATTTTTGTTGATCGAGTGGTTAAAATTTTGCTGTAGGCTGCCAGACTAATAGTAAATGAATGAAAGTCGATAATTGTTATCAGATCAGGAACAGGTTTTTGTGGATAGTTTTTGCTTATAATTGATAGATAAATGTACAGAATTAATTAACTAATACTAATAGTTGCACTTTCTACAGATGTTTGGCAATGGCAAATTTATGACGGACTTAAGAAAAACTTTAGGATTTTACCCAGTCAAAAAAAGACAATTTTAGACGTATTATAACCACTTTAAAACAGTAACTTTGAGGAGCACTTTTTATAATTAATATTTCAATTGACCAACGAATATACAACAATAATTTTAGATCCAATAAATATATTATTATAATATTACCGATTCCCTTAAAAGCGCGACATCTCCTGGTACAATTATTAACCTACTATGTTTTGATTTCAAATTTCTTACAGTTTTCTTTATGTTTAAAGTCATTTTACCCGATAATTTCACATCTACTCACGTAACAGGGATTGCCTTCTAAAAGTAGGGATCTCAATAACGGCAGCGAACTAAGAGTTTTCAGTGTACAATTTAGGTCATAGATGTCGTTGTTGGCTAAATCGAGACTACACAGTTCCAGAAAATTTCCGCTTTCTACGAATAGATGGAGAGAGCTGTCTGAAATAGAAATTACAAGGTATATTAAAAAGGTAATTATTTAGAATTATACGTATTAATTTAAGAACCAGTACAATTATTTAAAATTCACTTCTTTAATTCGTTTAAAGAAGGTTGTTAATAATTTTCTAATTTTTGAAAACGGATTTTTTGTCGTTTAATTTAAGAATACAGTTACCACCTATTTAAAATTTATTCCTTTAAGGCCAAGTTCAACGCGTTGTCAATGACAAGTGACGGCGACTTTTTTATCACAAGAAATACAGCTCTGAACGATAATATTTTCAAAAACTGTTTTCATAAATGGGTTCAAAAAACTGTAAAGAATGATGGAAAGTATATGGTTTGTTTTACTTTTAATGCATAATATTTTAATAAGTGATATTTAACAAATATTTAAAAGTTATGGACTTTCCATCATTTTTTATAGTATTTAAAAGTTAAAACGCAAAATACATTCTTTTATTTTTGCCTAATTATTTCAGGATTCTTGTGATAAGATTTAAAAATGTAGGGCACATAAGATGCTGCCATCTGAACAGACGGAATAGACACTATATTGAAAAATTGCAACATGCAGACGAATGTAAAATGGCTTAGCCCAATTTGACCATGTTTCTGGGTGAGGGGCGAGGTGGTGTGCGGGGAAAGGTTGCAAGTAAATAAATTATTCTATAAATGCTATTTTCTGTTTGGAACACAACACAAGCATGTTTGTTTTGAAAGTTTGACGTTTATGGTTTGATATGTCATTTCAATTTAACGGTCTTTAATAATTTAAAAGATGCAATGTACTTATATTATTTATATATATTTTTGTAGATCCAGGTATGTTTTCGGTTTTTATTTTATTTTTATTTTCTTTATTTGGCTAGTTTGCTAATATCACAATATTCAAATTTAGTAAAAAATAATGTAATAATATAACAATTATTTTAATAACATTCTAACATTCTAAATAGGAAATGTAATTTAACTGCAATTGTTTCGATAACAGTATTTGCATATGGTCTGTGAATTTCATCTGTTTCCGAATAATTACCCTTAAATATTTGAATTTTTCTACTAACTGTATAGATTTTCTTCCAATTTCCTACATTGTTTGTCCACAAACTGCATATAGTTATTACTTATCAGCTTATATTTTGTTTTAGGTATTTGTGTTGATTTTTAACAAATGATTGTAATATCATTTATAAACATTTTGTAGAGTTTCATTGACGAACTCTTACTAAGTTATCTGAATCCTTACAACTTACAAGAAACATAGATAAGGACATCATAGGCAAACAGGTAAATGTTATATTGATTATTGGGACATCAACAATCATTAATATAAATTAAAAATAATAGGGGACCTAATTTTCTTCCTTTGATGTGGTTAATTTCTTCTGATCAGGACAAGGATTCTGTTGTGCTAACTCGACATATTACATACAGAATAGAGAGAGACATTATATCAAAATCGTTGTTTGTCGAACAAAGATAGGAGTCTCGATAGAAGACGTTCTGAAAGATGAGAATCCCACTACATATGTTATTTAATTTTAATCTCTCAGACCTGATACTTAGATAATCTACATGCTACCCCAATGCATGCTCTATAGCATAGATATAAAAACCACCTTTATACCAATGCTTTTTAATTTTTTAATCGAATGGTTTTGATCAACAGAATCAAGTGCATTTTAAAGAAATACAATTAATTTTTAATTGTACATATGGCGGGTTGTACAATAGGCAGTTAAAATGTAGACTTAGTTTAAACTGTGAACCTTGTTGCATACTCATCGGTTATTGTTAAACATAGTTTTAAAAATGACATTTGTTTTTGAATATAACTAGTTAAAAATAAAACTCTTGTTAGTTAAAATATGTTTAGAATATTTTTTTACAACCTGCCCAAATGTATTTTGTAATAATTAAAAATCATAATATTCTTGTAAGGAAGTTGGAAAGCTTAGGGTTTGATCAGTCGCTGTTGAGATTATTTTCATCTAACCTAAATCATCGTTTTATGAATGTATCTAAATGTAAAGTATGTTCCTATACTAGAAGTATTAACAAGGTCGAGTTTGATTATTTATTTAACAGCCTACCTTTATCGGACTTGTGCACAAATTGAAGATTAAGGTATATTATTCAACCAAAAAGTTACTTTTTCGGATTATATTGAAAATACCGTTGCTTCTGCGTTGAAAAGCGTAGGGTTCTTAATTCGTAATACTCGTTCTTTTACAAACTCTTAAAGCTTGGAAATCCTTTACTTTTCTTTAGTTTGTTCCAGGCTAGAATATGCATCTCTTATCTGGAACCTTATTTACAATATTCATAAAAAATCATTGGAAAATGTTCAGCGGCGATCTCTCAAGTACCTTTCTTTTAAAATAGATGAGCTGTATCCCATTCGAGGTATTGAAGAATCTCTGCTTCTTTCGAAAATAGAAGGCTAGTTTCCAGTGTTACATTTTTTTATAAAATATTACATAACACTATTGATGTACTATTTTTGATAAATTAAATAAATTTTAATGTTCCCCAAACAGACATTAGATATCATAAAACATTTTATACAGCAAGTATTTGAACGAACTTGGGAAGAAATTCACCTATAACGCTAATATGCTCAAATTTTAATTAATTTTGTTCTGATTGGGATATTTATTTTGACCATTATTTGTACTAATTTGTAGCTAATGCATTTAGGATTATTTCTTTTCTTTTTTTTTTCTTGCTTTTACTAAAATTATTTTCTGTCGAAATATTATGTTTAACATTTATTTCATGTATTTTGTTCTTTAAATGGATTAATTTGTTGAGCAATAAAATTATTTTTATTTTATTAAGCAAAAAAATGTTTATTTTAATGCACCTACCACCTTTAAAAGTTTGTCAGTATATTAACGAGAAATCCTATATAATTCCCAAAGAAAAATATTTTTGGAATAAATTCCAAATTCTATTTATTGATATTTGTTATTTTTTAGGTTCAATGACTCGAAACATGATGATCAGCTACACCAAGAATATGCTTGATACTTAAAAAAAATGGTACGAGATTAAGCAGATTTGATGTCACATTGTGGTGCGAAGACGTGGCTTGTATAAATTTGGGGTATCAGTTGTAGTACTCAAAAATAAATTTAAATCTGCAGATGCATCAGATCCATACCACAATACGTTATGCGTGAACTCGATGAGATTTCATTGGCTAAGTATCATTCCTCTGTAATGTTTTGTATCATTAGGAACACCAACATTGTAAACAATTATGACCAGGGTTTTCTAACCTTTTCCCTAGGTCAGAGAGAATAAATGAAAACTAAATAATGTATAGTAATCAAGATTAAAAATATATATACTTTTAAGAGTATTATTATATCAGCCATAGTTTTATACCAAAAATAAAAATAAACTGAACTTATACAATAAAAATACATCCATAAATTAACTATATTTATAACACTCATGGACTCTTTCCTGGCTAAAATATTACTTATCGATCTATTCGGCTCTGTTCCGTTTATTTTTTGCCTTTAGCCTCATTCTGACATTTCCATTCGTTTTTATTCAGTATAGTATGCATAGTTTTCAGAATATCAAGTGTTATACCTATCTGATGCTTGGTCCTGCAAAGTTCATCTTCAGTACACCTGCTTATGTGACATCTATCTCGATGTCAAGGTTGAACGTTTCTTGCCTATTACTTTTGTACTTAACCAGAACTTGCTTAGACTCGAACTCATATGTCTAATTCGGCCAAAACACGGCCTTGGTACAAAAATATCTATTTTACCGCTGGTTTCATTACAAAAAACTGGAGTAAAGGGTAAAATTATCTCTTGTCCAGTACACTCGTATACACTTGATTATTAGCCTATATTATTTTTGATTGAAGAAATAAACATTTAATTTTGATACTTTATTTAACTCAATCAAAACATTAAATTATTATTTTTCATTTTTATATGGCTTATACCGGACCTGTATGTACTCTAGTAGCCATGAAGGAGCTGACAGTGTTGCCGTCAGTTGCCGCCATATATTCATTAGTGACATACGTTTTATAAATTCATCGTGTTACATATTTGTTAACATAAAGAGATAGAAATTTAAAGTGACGTCTTGTATTACTTCGAATGAAAAAATCGATAATACAATTTTCTAACCTATTAAAAATCGTGATTATATGTCAAACGAAATTGAACTTGGCCTTAAGGTGATTACAGCACCCCCTTATAATTTTCGGACAAGGATATCTCAAAAAGTAATTTTTTTAAAAAATTAAAATTTTGGCAAAATATATAAGGCAATAATATCTAAAATATGCATATATTTTAAAATTTTAATTACTTCCAGTTTCCGAGAAAAAAAATCAAAGGGATTTAAATTTTGATATATCATAATGAAAATAAATGCATTCCTCAGTTTACCTAGTGCTTTGACTAGGAGCGTTTGTATTCGAATCGAAGAATATTTAGTAATCTTGTTTTTGACAGCTGTCAATAAAATTCTGTAATTTTGTTAAGGTTTTATCTCACGCCAGTGTAAGTACCCTGACCCTATAAGGGAAGCGGTTTATGTCAGAGCCCACAAGGGCCCCCATAACCACTAATGTCGGCTTCGAAACACAGTACACACGAAGACTGAAAGACAGGTGTAGGCCTGATTACAAAGAGCTGAGCAAATACGCTAAAATTCAATCCCCTCAGAATATTAGAAAGGCCAAAGTTAAGATACTACCAGTCCTAAACGTAAGTAGATACTCTATACCACTTACGGGCACTAACAATAACACCGGGGTCAATATACCGGTAGCTAAGGAACCGCTCGCAAAAAAATTCGAAGAACGACCTTCAAACGACCCTGAAGTGTTAGAAACAGCAGAAAGCAACAAAGCTGTTGCTATACAAACCGTCCCACCTCCACAATCAAAAGAGGACCTTGAAAAAATTCTGACGGAAGGGGACTCGGATGACCTCGAGTTCCATGACTCATCCGACGCCACAATGGACAGCCAGGATGAAAATACTACGAATAATAGTTCAAAAAACTCAATCATCCAAGTAGATAAGGAGTCTAACCCCATCCCAACTCCTTCTACAGGAGCAAAACCGAAATTTAAAACCCTCCCCCTACCCTCAAACGTGGTTACCACACTACTTGATTTTAGAACCAATAACTATCAAATAGAACCTATCGCAATCACAGGGAAAGATCTCCCTAAGGTTGACATATCACAAGCTAATGACAGTGTAGATAATACTCAGACTCAAGGTGGACCGAGTAGCTTTAGGTCTGAGTATGAATATGCACTGTCAAATACAAACGATAACAATTTAAACAGAGTCGCTGAAAACATCTTCAGAGAAGATGCAGCGACATCAGGTGAAGAAAACGCACGATCACGCAGACCTAGCGTCCCGACAAAAGAAGAGAAATTACCACATTCTCCAAATAGTCGCTTCGCACGCAGAAAAGAGGGAGAACCTATTACGCCGGAGAAAAACATGGATGTTGATGAACCGATTCCCAAAGATAACGAGACACCGTTCACTAACCCGAGAAGGTTCAGCTCGAACTTTCAAAGACTCATCAGGGAAAAAACAAAAAAATCTCTGACACCGACTAAAAACAGATTCGAGCCTCTAACTGACGAGTCTGATTCCGATCAAATCGATGATGATGAGATCGGAAAAATAGTCAAAAAAAGGAAGAAAGCAGCCAGTAGTAACACCAAACCGGTAGAAAGATCAACCAGTGTTAACTTAGACAATATAGATGCCATGTCTGCAAACACTAATGACAAAACCAACAGGCCAAAAACCACGGATGTAAAACAAGTTAAAACTAAAATTACAATGCCACCCATAGTAATTGATGGGAAAACCACCAACCCAAAAAACCTTATACAGGACATTAAAGCTATTGCCAAAGGTAGTTTCAGTATAAAACATACGAACTACACTACCGTCCTATTTATAGATGAGAAGGAAGATCATGAGAAAGTACTAGCCAACATAAAACTTGACAAGATGCCGTATCACACCTACACAAACAATGAAGATAAATCCCACGCCTTTGTCCTGAGGGGATTGTCAGAGGGCACAAAAATCGCAGACATAGAACTAGATATGGAGGAGCAGTATGAAATCAAAACTAGAGCTATCTACAAAATGAAAACGAAAGATCGTCCTCTATATCTAGTTATTAC
Source organism: Psylliodes chrysocephalus (assembly GCA_927349885.1). Taxonomy (NCBI): domain Eukaryota; kingdom Metazoa; phylum Arthropoda; class Insecta; order Coleoptera; family Chrysomelidae; genus Psylliodes; species Psylliodes chrysocephalus. The sequence goes on along the minus strand of OV651819.1, from coordinate 78,752,885 downwards.
CGACCCAGCGATTACGTTGGACTACCTGAATAGGAATGCTCGGCGAGTACTCTACACAAGAGTTGTGTGGGAGTTAAGAAAATCTGCTAAACAGATTATACAGTGTCATACATGTCAAGGCTGGGGGCATGCAACGGCAAACTGTGGACGTCCAGCCAAATGTCTCAAATGCGCGGGGGATCATCATACCCGCACATGTACAAAGACTCGGGAAACACCGGCTACCTGTGTAAACTGCGGGGGTGATCACCCCGCGAATTATACCAAGTGTAAAGCCTATGTGGATAGGCTTGAAAGGCTGGAGGAAAGGAGAAAACCAGTGAAGCAGCAAACAAAATATGTGCCTGCTCCCCCACCTGCGGTTAACAGATGGGAAAACAGGAGACAACCCACTAGAAACTTAGAAGAATTCCCTGCTTTACCAAGCAGGAGCCAAAATCCAAGCCAACCAGAGAGAAGCACAAGAAATGAGAGGCCAAGACAGGAAAATGAGGGTAAGATCATGAACGATGTCTCGACCCTAAATAATGAATTAATAGAGTTAAATAAAATCATTAACATCGGCGAAATGACTAGAGCCGTTAGAGAATTAAATGCAAAAATGAGACAATGTAAAACAGGACAACAACTATTCGAAACATACAACGATTTCATGACAAACATTGACTTTAATTTCAATTTAAGAAACTGAACTAAATAGTAAAGACAAACAAACACTTAAAATTTGTTTTTATAATGCAAATGGGATGCGCAACAAAACAGCACTTGTTCGCAGTTTCATTCTCAAACATCATTTCGACATCATACTCCTTACGGAAACACACTACAAACAAACGGACAAAATCAAAATACAAGGATATGATGTCATACGACAAGACAGACCAGACCAACCATGGGGTGGAGTAGCTTTCATCATAAAATCCAATATTGAATTTAAACTAGTCGCTAACCTGAACATCTCACAGGAGCATATAATAATAAAAATAAACGATATAACACTCGTAGGATTATATAACAAGCCATCTAACAACTTTGCGCCAATAGAATTCCACAAAATCATGGCCACGGGTTACAGGGTTCTATTACTCGGGGACCTGAATTGTAAACATCCACACTGGGACGCAAATTGCACAATACCCAACAAAAACGGCAGAACCCTTGATAAATTTGCGGACGATAATGATTATATTATTTACTATCCCGATGATCCAACGCACTTCCCTTTCTGCGCAGATCACACACCGAGCACTATAGACATAGCGGTAGCAAAAAACTTACCCAACATTGAAAACACAAGAACGATTAAAACATTAAACTCGGACCACGACCCCGTATTCTTAATAATTAAATCTACCACAATCATCCCCAGAATACGGGGTATGTACTACGACTACAATACTACAGACTGGACACAATACAGACGAACCCTGGACTCAAACATCACAATTAACACGAACATTACCGACATACAAACACTTGAAAATGAATTCGACAATTTACAAAATGCCATTTTAACAGCTAGAAACACATCGACTAAGAAGACAAAACGAAAACCACATCACGAAGACCTACCGCAAGACATTGTAGAGTTAATACACACGAAAAATAACATACGTAGACGATGGCAAACACACCGACAAGCCGCTGACAGGGTTATTCTACTGGAAATAGCAAAAACAATAAATAAAATGATTCACGAATTTCGAAATCAAAAATGGAAGAAAACCCTGGAGGCGGTCAATACAAAAGACAACTCAGTATGGAAAATTGTCAGATGCTTTAAAAAGCCCTACTCACAATTACCCATACTGAAACATAAACAAAACAATACAACCTACATTACGGACGAGCAAAAGGGAAGTGCACTTGGAGAATATTTCCAAAGTAATTTCGTAAACCCTCAGGTCAATAATGAACAACAAAATCAAATTGAGAACACGTATGATGATATACAAAATATTCCCACACAAAATATACCCCCTCAAATGCTTACTTCCCCTCAGGAAGTATATAACACAATTAAAAGATCCCCGAGTAAGAGAGCACCTGGCCCGGATGGCATCCATAATAAGCTATTAAAAAATCTCTCTAAAAAATCAATGGTTCACCTACATTACCTAATAAACACAGTATTGAAATTACAACACTACCCAGAAAACTTAAAAAAAGCCAACATAATACCCATCCATAAAGCTGGCAAAAATAAAAATGAAATAGAAAGCTACCGCCCCATTGCCCTCTTAAATGGCATCGCCAAAATACTCGACAAAATTATACTCAACAGAATAACGACACACGAACATGACAAACCAATCATCCCTAAGGAACAGTTTGGATTTAAAGCCGGACACAGCACCATAGCACAAATAATTAGAATTGCGCATCACGCTAAAAAAGCCTTTAATGAGCAAAAACAGACAGTGCTAGTCGCGCTGGATGCTGCGAAGGCTTTTGATACAGTCTGGACCAAAGGGTTGATTTACAAGATGTTTGTGAATGATTACCCTGTTTCCCTTATAAAAATAATGCAAACGTACTTACAAAACAGAACATTTAACATTAAAATCAACAATACTATACAAGGACCTTACAGAGCACAGGCAGGAGTACCCCAAGGATCAGTACTTGCGCCGCATCTGTATTCCATCATGACCCATGACATACCAATGGGTCAGGATGGCATACAGACGGCCTTGTATGCGGACGACACTTGTATCTACAAAACATCCACATCAGCCAACATAGCGAGCAGAAGATTGGACATACATATAAACCGAACGGTAGTCCCCTATCTAGAAAGTAACAAAATAAAAATAAACGCAGAGAAAACTGAAAGCGTAATTCTGTCCAAGAAATTCTCAGATAGAATTATTACTAATATTAAAATTCAAGGACAGGAAATTGTAACTAAAAACAGTTTAAAATACCTAGGGTTTATACTAGATAGGAGACTGACGTTCGCAGAACATATTACAAAAAGAATTGGTCTGGCTACAGGGGCAATTAAAACTCTATACCCAATGTTGCACAAAAACAGCGGTGTCACAACAAAAAACAAGTTACTACTATACAAGCAAGTAATCAGGCCAATTCTTACATATGGATGTCCTGTTTTCTGCTCTATGGCAAACACTCATTTTAAAAGGCTACAGTTAGTCCAAAACAAGTGTCTCCGGCTCGCATTGGGGTGCGACTACTATGCAAGAATAACGGACATGCACGAACAAACATCCATGGAACCTATTAAAGAATTCATACTAAAAATATCCGAAAATTTCTTTGAAAAAAGCATACCACCATTCATCAAAGACGATATATTAACAATCCACCAAAATGATGGTGTAAACAGAGTCCATGGATGTTTACATCAAAACTTAAAACTTTACAGACGTCAATAGAGACAGCCCTCAGCTACCGACAGGACGTGGACTGGGCGCTGCTACTAACTAACTCACAGCAGCGAGTATTACACTGAATAGACAAATCTCGAATCCGGCTAGCTATCAACTCTAGTCGGACGGAAGACTGCACGGTGACGTCATCATTCGATGCTGAAATTGCGGTTTGCGCTGCAAACTCAATATTGAATGGGGGCATTACCGTGTAGCCTAAAGATTTGTCTTTCTCACGTACGTAAACAAAGATGAGACACACTCACATACAAGGACAACCCTGTTTTTTTTTAACAGTTTTTCAGGGATGACAGACAGAATTAAAATCATGACAAAAACTCCTTCATAAACCATTATCGACTCTAGTCATGTAGCCAAAATTGTCTTATAATGCTAACAAGCAAGGAGAGGACACTTTAAAACAGAATTTAAAATAACTAAAGGGTATGAACACGGCCAAGACATCGGTCATGATCTTAGAACACTTCCTCACCCCCAGGATAGGAAGAAATCTAAGACACTATGTTATATTCCAATAGTTAATGATGTGTATATATTGTAAATAGATAATAAAGATATTTTGAAAACAAATGCATTCCTCAACAGAACAATTCTTATTATAATCCCCAAATTTAAGCTCTTAATCTCTTGTTAATGATTTTTTAAAATTCGCTGAAATTAGTGGCTAAAAGGCCTCGTTAAGTGCTATTTTCTGGTTTAAACTGGTGTAAACTGGTGTAAATCATTGCAAGAAATGAATGATGACTCAGAGTGTACGATACGATAGTTACAGCCGCGTTACACTAGAACGAAGCACTTAACGAGGCGTTTTAGCCACTAATTTCGGCGAATTTTAAAAAATCATTAACAAGACATTAGGAGCTTAAATTTGGGGATTATATTAAAAATAGTGCTGTTGAGGAATGCTTTTAATTTCATTATGATATTTCAAAATTTAAAGCCCTTTGATTTTTTTTCTCGGAAACTGGAATGAATTAAACTTTAAAAAATATGCATATTCTAGATATTATTGCCTTATTTATTTTGCCCAAATTTAAATTTTCTAAAAAAGTTACTTTTTGAGATATCCTTGTCCGAAAATTATAAGGGGGTGCTGTAATCACCTTAAGAGGAGTATTTAGGTACTTGGCTGTAGAGCGGAGCATGCAAGGGTTTCGTAGAAGTTTATTTTTGACTTCTTCTGAGAGAAAAAAATATGTACATGCAGGAAAATAATAAATCTATGCTGCTCTGGAGACACTTTTTTAAAATTTAAAACCGTTTTTTCTAAAAAAAAATACAAAACTCGACTTTTTTTACCAATTTTCTCAATTTTTTTTTTTGGAAAAAACTAAATTGAATTTTGAAAAAATGGTTCCAGAGGAGCATAGATTTAACCTTTACCTAAACGTGCTTATTTTTTCTTTTAAAAATAGTAAAAAATAAACTTTAAAAGTGGGATACTACGAAACCCTTACATTGCAAGATTTTTCGTCTGGAAAGTGGCGCCTCTGTTAGATTTTTAAGAAATTATTATTTGTGAATGAAAACAATTTATAATATATTTTATTGATGTTTACGAGGGATTAATAAATTTTACGTATTTGTAGACCTTATTTTTTACGTAATTTATTTCTGTAATACTAAGATTGGTATATATAATATATGCAAGGGTTTCATATTACACCAATTTTACGGATTATTTTTTAATTTTACTAAAAAAAATTTTATATAAGTACAGGTAAAGGCCTTAGCCCATACCTCTCAGAGTCACTTTAAAAATATGAATCAGTCTCGTTCGAAAAAATTCTAAGAAAAGAACCGAAAAGAAATAGAAACGTTAAAAATGCTAGAAGAGAACAATATATTTTTTTGCCTACAGGAGCATATATTTTTATTATAATAAAAATAGAAATACTTTAAAAACTTTTTCGTCTAGATGGTTACACCAACAAAATATATATATTTTTCTACTATTTAGTGATAAACAGTACGTAAGTGATTTGAATTCATGTTGTTATTTTTTACTTACAGTAATTTCGCTTAATTATATTAAATTAATTTTATCATTTATTTATTAAAAAAATATATATTTGAAATTGGAAGGTATGCACTGAGATGTGAATTATAAATATGTTTTTGTTTAATGAATATCTCTTCGAGTCAACAATAATTATTAATTCCAGCATGTCACTGCTTAAAAATTTGGAGAAATTTTTAAAAAATCTCCTAAAATCTTTTATTTATTTCTAAAGCCACCCGATATGGCATGGACCATAAAATTCAGAGCAAAATAAAATTTGGAAATTTATTTGCAAGTAAAAGTTTTTAAATGTGGACATTTTATTGAATTCGAATTTGATTAAGTTGCTGACAGTCTGGATGGAATTAAAAAAAAAACAAAACTCTATGAGTTAAAATGTCCATATGGAGCTGAAGTGCTGACTATAGAAGAAGAAATATGCAGTAGAGAAATAACTTTTTGTAAAATGGACAATACCATTAAGGAGAAGCACTATTGGTATTTTCAAATTCAGGGCTAGCTGCACATAACACAAATGGATTTTTGCATTTTGGGCTTTTGGACTTCTGGAGGAATAAAAGTGGAGAAAATATCTCATAATGACAGCTTTTGGGAAGAAAAGATACAAAATAAAATTAAACACTTTTATATGCAATATGCCTTGCCGGAACTTGTTGACAGCGAAGCTAATAGAGGCATAGAAGTACGGGACATAATACTAAATAATTTGTGAGAAATTTTGTTTAATGTTTATTAACATAACGCAAGGAATCTTAAATTATTTTGAACATTTTTATTAATTTAAGAATAACATTTTATTTATTTCTAAAACATGGTAGTAGGCGATCCATTTAAGATATGATTAATGTCTTATTATTATGGTACACTATTTTAAATTTAGGATTTTACCAGTGGCAGTGGTAATTGATGATATATAATTATTATACCAAATGTTTTAAAAGTCTACACCAACTAGTGGACCACGCTTTTAAGTCCCCAAATAATAGTTTCAAGATTTTGATTCGGATTAGAAGTTTTGTGTCAAAGCCACGTCATGTATTGATATTGTAATACGTAGATGAGTAACTATCATCAATAGAAATTGAAAATTCACACATATATCTTTGTAGAAACCTTATTTATAACTTTATTAACTTCATAATGGTCAAAAATTTTATTTAATTTTAAATATAAATTGATTTTTATTTTAACTTAGAAATTTTCAAAAAGTTCACTATATTGTTTAGTTGTTGCAACTTTACTGCGCTTAAAGTAGAGTTCAGATTAAAATATGAATTGATTTATGGAGATTAACTGAAAAACAGGAACTAATGCTTTTATTCCAAAAAAAAGTATTATGGTCAATAAAAAGAATTTCGAACTGTGATATCTGCAAGTCCTTATTTAAAACCATTAAATTTATTATCATTATACAAGAGTTATCTTTACAAATTGATACAAATATCGAACATAATTTTGCTGACATAAACATTATTTCCATAATACAAATAAACATGTCTCTATTAAAGAATACTCATAATTAGACCTAGGAATATATGCACACAAAAAGTAGTTAAATATGCGCATATATATGCCGCAAAACACTTTAATATATGAGTAACAAATTGAAAAATATGCAAAGCACATGCAATAAGAGTAATTTGTTATTTGATCGAAATAGTTTATTAATATTTATTATTTGTTTTATTTTACAATACATAACATAATACTTAATAATTATTTAATTATTAACTAATTTTATTTACAAATCAACATTATTATAAAACGAATTACCAATTTGATGTTTTTCTAAATTATCTGTATTAAATGATTGTCTCCTATCAGTAAGTATGTACTTGTACAAAGAAAAACTCCTTTCGACATCTACAGAAGTAATAGCTGCAAACTTAAATTTTCCTGAAATATCTGGATGAATAGTATTAATATTTTCAAAGTTACCAGAATAAACATTAGCAAGGTTTCTTAAAACAATAAATCCTTCATTTTTTAAAATTACCTTTGAAAATTTATGAAAAATCGTCTTTCCAATATCGCCCTGGACATTTTTACACTCCAAAGGTAAATTTTTTTGTTCTAAATCTAATATAATTTTGGGAACAAATGCATATTTTTTTAAAAACACTAATTGCTTTGGCAATATGTGATTTTTCATAATATACTTTGCTCTGGAATATTAAATTTAGAGTATTTTTGCAAAAATGATCGGATATTTGGATTTTTTAATCGTATTAAAGGGATATTCGAAGTTACTAAAGCTTTGCATAAATTTTCATTAAAAATAGCTTGTTCACTTCTAGACGATTCAGATTCTAAATATTGTTTCAAGGGAAGTTGACTTTGTCTGCGAGTGTCTTTAGATTTCTGCTTTGCTATATGTGAGGGTGTTTTCGCGTGTTGGTCGATTTGGAACTTTTTTTACATGGAATCTAAAACAAATAAATTCCTGTAGATTTTAAAGTTTTAATTAAATTAAATAAATGCGTACGTTGTAAAGTTGCCCTACTTTTTTTTTAACTGTGGGTTGGAATAATATTTTACTGTCGTCTGATTTACCATTGTGAAAGGTCAAAATAAAATATAAAATAAAAAAGTACTTACAATTTTAGAACATGTTTTACAAAACACAGGGTTATCACCTTTTAAAACAAAATCTGAATAAGATTTTACCCACGATTCAATTATATGTCATTTTTCCCACTGGTTAACACAACACAACAATAAAGACTGAAATTAAGTTGAAAGTAAACTGAGTCATTTAGAAATTTGAAGATATTAATACAACTACCTGAAAGGATATTTAGCAAAATTTGTTGGTTTAAGGAGGGTGTTTATAATTTAATCCTCTCAAGTACCTACACCATTAACCGTAATTTATTACAGGGAAAAGTTATTCCTTCAAAATTTTAGGATATCGACCTGTAAAGGTATTTGACAAAATATTATTTTGGTCTAAAACTCATAATTTTAATATGCCCATGCAATTAGTACGTCAGATATATGCCAAAAAATTAAAATGTCAATATATGCATTCAAAATCAAAAATTGAATATGCAACATATGCAAAATATGGCGTTTTGCATATATTCCTAGCTCTACTCATAATTTATTTAATATATACATTTAAACATGTTTTTTGTCTGGATAATATTGAATACTAACTTTTTCTATGTAATTTTTTATCGAGACATTGTTAGATAAAAAAAAACACACAATTAATTAAAAGCGAACTCACAATTTTTCAGGTATAGAAGTTTCAATGCTATACTGTTTCCCAAATTATGAAAATACTAAAGAATATTAAAAAAAAAAAAATAAGAAGCCAATTAAAGAAAAACATAGTATTTCTTTTTTGGAAACAAAGAGTAGTCGAAAATTATGAAAATAACAACATATTTTTATTTCACAAAAATAACAAGTCAGTTTTTTTTTATGTAAATCATTTTCAAGGCAATAAAACAGAAGAAAAGTCACCGAACACCGATTTCAAAAAGGTCTATTAGTTTTTATAGGAAATGGAAAGAGAAAGAACGCCTTTTATCAAGTTAAAATTTTTTACTAATTTCGCTGTTTGTCTTCGACGAATGTCCGGTCTCCGTTTTGTTTAAAATCGATAACTATAAACGGATTAAGGTATTTTGTACCGTGTTAAAAAATTTAAGAAAAAATTTGAAGAATATTTTTTTTTTTAAATAGTAAACTTTGACGAACATTTTCAATATTCTAAAAGATAAATTACATTTAAAAATTTAATTTGTTTTTCTAAAATAATATGGATTGTCCTCTAAAATATATATAGTGGCTCGCAAAAAGTCTGCTTTTCATATTTTACTTTTTTCAGAAAATGTTATTCCTGATAAAACTTGGTGTTTAATTAAAGCTAAAACTTTATTCAAAAAATTCTGCATCGTAAATATAAATTTGACTGCACAGTGAACTAGGTACTCTTCTAGGATCCGAACTCACATTTTTGCACATAGGATTAATTTAAGAAGACGTATATAACTCCATATAGTAGTTTTTTAGTTAATACAATTAATATAGATTATCATATTCTTTTTAACCTACTTCAAAAAAGAGGAGGTTCTCAATTCGTCTGTATATATATTTTTTATGTATGTTCAGCGATAATTCTTTAACACAATGTCCGATTTAAATAATTCTTTTTTTTTTCTGGAAAGAGAGTACTTCCGGGATGGTCCCATATAAATTAGGTCAAAATCTAATAATTGGGTCCATGAGAAAATCCTTAAACTTTTCATTTGTTATGTATGTTTAGCGATTTCTATAATTCTTTTCGTTAGTAAGGGGGTACCTCAGGGGTAGTCCCATATAAATTTGGTTAAGATGTGGTGATGGCATCTGCACGATTTTAAAGTCGGTTTTTTAAAATTACTTTTAATACTTGTTACGTTAATTAAAAGTGTAATAATTTGGTGCTTTCTTGATGCGTCGTTTTATGATTTCACTTTGTATATGTTTAAGTACAGATAATTATTATTACTGGCAGTTTATTTTAAATTATTAAAATATTATTTTGTTAATCCAAAAAAGGCAAACAAAAAGCCATGTCATATTCAGTGTAATAATAAAAATTAGATACATAAATATAGTATATTATGTACCAATAGACTAAACTTTCACTTTTAATCCCGCCTTTTTGTCGTAAAAGACTTCTAAATTTTTAACAGTGCCGTCCGTACCGGGTTTGAATTGAATATTTTTAAACAAAAATATGGTATGCCACTGATTTTTCTAAAAACCAAAATTATCTTTAAAATTCCTATATATTTTGGAGCAAATTTGGTTTATAGACGTACTTTCGTACGACGTTCCCTTTTTGCGTAAAAAAATAAAAACCAGTTTATTGGGCAAAATTTTATAAAAATATCTAGAGTGATAAGAAACATGATAAAATAGTTATTTTTTTCTTACAACTTTAACACATAAGGATTCACATCCGTAAGTATCGGCACTCAAATAATAAATACCCTGTATTAATTGATATTACCTTATTCGAACCAATCGTCTATTCTTTCGTTATTTGTATTTATAGGTATTTTACAACTCTATACTTCTAAATGTAATTAACTAAACCTATTCACTAAATTAAAATATAAAAATAATGTAAAAGATTATTAGAATATTTAAAAGTTCTCTTTTTCGATTGTTTTCTGTCCGAAAAACGACGTTTTATGTCACATTCGAATAAAATAGTTATTTGTGTACTAAAAGCGAAAAGAAATACTTTGCTGCTTGAGACAGAAAGTTGCCCGCGCGACGCGTAGCGGAGCGCAGAAATTATTTTATATTTTTTATTATTTTAAAAAATAGACATAAAAACTGAAAATTTGTCGTAAGTAGTGTATAATGTTGCCTATATATACATTAATCATTAAAAAAGGAGTTGACATTCATATTCAAACAAAAACTATGTAACTACATACAAATGACTTGAAACTAATTTATTAAAAATCTGATGTGTCCAACACATGACTTTCCTATCTAGTTATTACAGGCTTTTTTCAGATATTTTGTACGACCTATTGTAGCACTTCTCTATATATTTAGAGGTTAATTTAATATACAAGGTATTTCATATTATATGCACAGGACTTCAGGACGTGATAGCTCGTCCAAAAATATAAAAAAAAACGTTTCTTTTAACTTGCCCTCCAAAATGCACCATTTTTGAGACACAGGGTGTTGAAATAAAAAAAAATGTCTACGCCACTGGAAAAAGTACGGTTTTAAGACGCCCATTTGAACCACCAATGTATTCTACATAAAAAAGGTGCTCCTGGTAATATGCTCTAAAGTCGACCGTTTTCGAGAAAAATCAAATTTTTATGTTGAAATACATGGTCAATTTTTGGAAATAAAACTTTTTGAAACAAAATTTGATTTTTCTCGAAAACGGTCGACTTTAGAGCGTATGACCAGAAGTACCTTTTTCTTGTAGAAAATATTGGCGGTTCAAATAGGCGTCTCAAAATCGTACTTTTTCCAGTGGCGTAGAAAGTTTTTTTTTTAATTTCAACACCCTGTATCTCGAAAATAGTGCATTTTAGAGGGTAAGTTAATAGAAACGTTTTTTTCATATTTTTGGACGAGCTATCAGGTACTGAAGTCCTGCGCATATATTATGAAACACCCTGAATACATTTTCCACATATATCTAACACAAAACATTTTTCTATATACACTCATTGCCAACGAAAATGCTGAAAAATTTATATTTTTATACTTTTTTTACCATTTTTCCATAAAAAAATTATAGAGATCGATAATGCAAATATCTTTTAGTTTAACAATTATCTTAAAAATCAGAATTTTCTACATTTTGAAAAAATTCTCGAATACGGACCATTTTAGGAAAATTTTGTATGAAACAAAAATTAAAGAGAATAATATTAAAAGTAACTTTTATTTAAATAATTTTCTTCTCCAAAAATAAATAACATATATTTTATAAAACATAAAAATTACTCCCTATAAAGTACCCCCCAGATGTTCCGACTCTGCACAAAATCTAATCAGTTTACCTTAGGTCATAATAAAGAATAAGTTTAAAATTTAAGGTTTTTCTTTATCCGTTTTTGAGTTTTCTTCGAAATTTAAAATTTACAGTTTTTCACAAATATCTCGAATACGGTCCATTTTAGAGAAACTATGTATATGACAAAAATTATAGAGAATTATATGACAAACAAGTTTTATTTTGTTAAACATTTGAAATATAATATTTTGTTAAATTTCTCTATTTTAGAAAATTTTGGAGGAAAAGCATAAAATTTATTATTTCAGTATTTTCGTTGGCAATGAGTGTGTATAAATAAATATTTCGAGTTTGATGTATGTGTAAAATGTATATATTGAAATAACGTCTAAATATTTACAGAGGTGCTATAATATGTTGTACAAAATAACCTAAAATAGCCTGTAAAAACTAGATAGGAAAATCATGTGTTGGACACATCATATTTTTTAATTTTATACGTATAGTTAAGTTTATCCGTAGAACTAATTAACATTATAACATCTATAAAACATTTAAAAGCAACTTTTGAGAGAAACTACCGTAAAATTGCTAGTGTGATGTTTTCCAAACTTCACTTTGAAACCTCTATGAGATGTGCTATAAAAGTATTGCCGTTACGGACATTCCACGTTTGATGGGATACTTGGGTTACATGAAAAGTATATTGCAAGCGAGCTTAAAATTGCAGCTTGTCAACGTAGATGGCATGTTTTTGTGCTGGCTGGGGTGTGTATTCGAGAATATTTAGTGTCTAAAACATAAAACTCATTTATTTTCTTAAAATATGAAATTTGTGGAGTACAATAAGATAATATTTAATATGTATTCATTTTGACCTCTGTAGTTAGTGTCGATAAGTTTATCTAACCTATTCTTTCTCGACTCTGCCTTTTTATAAAGACTTAAATTTTTTTTAATAAAATGTCTTTAAACTTAAGAGTAGAAGCTATTTATATCGGCAAATTACATATTAATTAAAACGAATTAATTAGACACTAAATCTAGTCGTTTTATATGATTTAACTGCAACACGTAAAACAGATGTGTCTATGTTAAAGAGTGCAGCAATAACCATCATTGCTGACGAGAGGGGGGGGGGGGGGGATAATCGGGACTATTTATTTCCGGGGCCTTGGCTCAAGTAGGGGCCGGCAGCTGTAGGTGAGGACGCTTTTTATTCTTTTAGAAGTTCGACAAGAGCACAAGAGGATGGACTTTTTTTGTTCGCAGGGCACTCAGTATATATATGCAAAAGGCTTGCAATCTCCAGCAATAGCTCATTAATTACCAATATATTTATTTTAAAAAATCAATGTTTCATCCAGGCAAACAAATTTATATAGACAGGTTTTTTGTACTTGTGTGTAACTTTAAAAACCTAAACATCTTACTGGCAACATGAGGAAGTTCCATAAGCCCCCGCCAGGGATTGTTTTTTCTATTTAAATCCTATATTAGCTAACACTATATACAATGATATTTTGCAGCCAGTAAACATTTCTCTTTGTGTTAAATACTAAGATAGTAAAGGAATACAATAGCCTCAAGAGACTGCAATATTCTGAGCTAGATTTAACACAGCATGCTTGTGGACAAAAAAGATTGGATAAAACATTCTCAAACTCTGTCAAAGTTTTTCAAGCTTATACAATTGAATAGATGGTCTTGTAACCTGCTGTTAAACCACTTTGAGCGAAGTACCCCTTTGTCGATAATATTTTCTGTTCCCATGATTTTTAATAAGCCAATTCTATCATTGACAAATCACTAACTAAATTTAAATGATCTGGTCCGACTTTCCAGGCTTACCCAAATCAATTCTTCCTATTTTATAGCCCTAACTTGACCCTATGCATTTTTTAACGCAATCTCGACAAAAAAAATAAAAACGAGTAATTTCTCCCATACGACATTATAAAACATAACATAAGAAAATAAAATTGAACCTGTTTTCTTTCAAAACTCGCACAAAAAGTAACAAATAATTCCCGTACCGCTATATACGAAACGGTCCTGCAAACAGTCCGGTAGCGTTGAATTATTAAAATCAACTACATAAAAATTGAGAAGTTCATTTTGTAGAAACCATCAAGTCGGGCCTTACTGGACGCTTACATTATTAAGGGACGTCAGGGAGACGACGGGATGTGTGTGCCACAGGGAAAAATTACTCCCGGTAAAAGTTTAACATTCTCCATTCACGAAAAGCCATGCAATGGTATACTGTATAGCGTCTTTTTGGTCTTTTCTTGTCGATCGGCGAAATAATAAACGTGAACTAAGAACGTGGTATACTGACTTTTTTTCCAAGTATGAATAACGTATACAAGGTGGACCAATTATTGCCAAATAAACTAGAAGTAATTTATTGACTACTCTTGACGATTTTTTCATTCAAATATGCTAAAGTTTTTATTTCATTATTTCCTTTTAAGTTCTTAAGCAAATCTATTACCTTTTGTATAGATTACTTGTAACGGTTTTAATCGAATGTTATGCCTTATCGCCTATTTCTGTCTCAAAACTAGCAGAGAATTCACTTATAATCTAGAAATTACCTTGAATATGCTCCTGTCGTGAAACTTTATTATATTTTCGAGAAAACACAGCTTTTATTCAAATGGGATTTAGCGTAACTGGTGTAAATGTTCCTTCTTAGGGCTCACATAATTTTTACAAGGTTACACTTAATTTCACTATGATTTTCAATGGTAGTTTTCACTCATAAAGATATTGTTTACAATAACCTCTATATTTTGTTGATTTTATTAAAAAAGAATTTAGCGTAACTGGGGTAAATGTTCCTCCTTAGGGCTCACATAATTTTTACAAGGTTACACTAAATTTCACTATGATTTTCAAATTATTTATTGTTTCGGCCTTTACTTGATGAAAATCCATTTAATTTTGAAAGAGTAAAACCAAATTTGGTAGATTTTCACACTTTTATTTTAAAAATAAAAATTTTTTTTTAAACAAACACTAACATGACATATGTTTCGAAGTACAACTTCTTTTTCAAATGTGACTATTTACAATTCGGTATCCAATATATATACAAAATAATTTAACAAAACAAAGTACTTAAGAAAACATCAATAACATTACAAAATAAACTAACTATTTAAAGTAAATAAGGGTACTTAGGTAATTATAATATCCATCAAATAACAATAAGATAGCCCATTACCGGGATTATCTCACAGAAAACTGGGAAAGAGGTTTAATAAGGGTGAATTATTAATATCTAATTGATCATTTAGTAAGTTATCTGAATTTTTAAATCTATTTATTTCAAGTGTTTCTAAATGGTTTAATTTAAGGCTCTTATTTTCTACATGTAAAATTTCAAAGTTGTCTGTAAAAGAATGATTTTCAGCTAAAATATGATTTGAGTAAGTAGAATTATTTTTGTTTTTTGTATAGCTATTATAATGTTCGGAATAGCGTTTTTTGAAAGTACGGCCTGTTTGACCAATATACAATTTTGGACAACTACCACAATTTAATTTATATACCCCCGATTTATTATTAGGATTAATTTTACCCTTATTGTTTTTAATATACTTCCTAGTAACACAAAATTAGTATCGTTCGATGTAACAAACTTATTTCCTAGTATACCTCCTAAAGAAACAGTTAAGCTAGTAGAAAACTTATTAGATCGTAATCAAGTCAATATTATAATCAAAGAAGAAATCCTAAATTTGTTAAACATTTGCCTAAAACAAAATTATTTTCAATTTCAAAATAACATCTACTCAGCAAATGAAGGTCTTATTATGGGGAACCCATTAAGCCCGTTGCTTGCAGAAATATTTATGGATAATATAGAAAATAAAATTCATAGCAATAATTTAAGTAAACATTGTCTGTATTGGCATAGATATGTTGATGATATATTGACTGCTTTTACTGGTACTAGTAGACAGTTAAATTCTTTATTAGTTTTTATCAATACTATACACCCTAATATTAAATTTACTATGGAAACAGAGAAGGATAATTCAATTAATTTTTTAGACTTAAATATTATTAAAAATAATAAAGGCCATAGTTTTGGGATATTTCATAAGCCATCACATACGGATATTACAATAAATAATAGTTCATCTCATCCATACAAACAAAAGCTGGCAGCATACAACAGTATGATCCATAGATTAGTTAATATTCCCCTTACCAAAGAGAACTTCACAAAAGAATTAAATATCATTAAACAAATCGCAGTAAATAATAATTTTAATTCAAAGTTAGTAGACAACATTTTAAAGAAAAAACTTTTTAAACAGGCTATTCAACAAGTTTATCCCATAATTAAAGATCCAAATTGCAGATATAAGAGTCTTACATATATAGGAGCTCCTAGTGAAAAGGTATCATCATATTTAAAAAAACCAAAATATTAACGTAGCTTTTAAAACCAATAATACGCTTGGGAAGTATATTAAAAACAATAAGGGTAAAATTAATCCTAATAATAAATCGGGGGTATATAAATTAAATTGTGGTAGTTGTCCAAAATTGTATATTGGTCAAACAGGCCGTACTTTCAAAAAACGCTATTCCGAACATTATAATAGCTATACAAAAAACAAAAATAATTCTACTTACTCAAATCATATTTTAGCTGAAAATCATTCTTTTACAGACAACTTTGAAATTTTACATGTAGAAAATAAGAGCCTTAAATTAAACCATTTAGAAACACTTGAAATAAATAGATTTAAAAATTCAGATAACTTACTAAATGATCAATTAGATATTAATAATTCACCCTTATTAAACCTCTTTCCCAGTTTTCTGTGAGATAATCCCGGTAATGGGCTATCTTATTGTTATTTGATGGATATTATAATTACCTAAGTACCCTTATTTACTTTAAATAGTTAGTTTATTTTGTAATGTTATTGATGTTTTCTTAAGTACTTTGTTTTGTTAAATTATTTTGTATATATATTGGATACCGAATTGTAAATAGTCACATTTGAAAAAGAAGTTGTACTTCGAAACATATGTCATGTTAGTGTTTGTTTAAAAAAAAATTTTTATTTTTAAAATAAAAGTGTGAAAATCTACCAAATTTGGTTTTACTCTTTCAAAAAAAAAAAAAAAAAAAAAAACTATGATTTTCAATAATACTTTTCACTCATAGAGGTATTGTTTACAATTTTCTTGGTATTTTGTAGGTTAAAACTGATGTCGGATATCATTGCTGAATAATGAGGTATGCGTGTCGCATTTCGAGATGTCTATCTTTGTTTGATAAGTGATTCTTTGGAAATGCCTCTCTCTCTACTTGACGGAGGATCAAGGGACGACGTATGTCTGGCCACGATTCATACGCCAGCGATTCGTGAACTAAGGAGTGCTCGTTAAGCGATGTTTGCATTTCATGGGCATGTTTTTGGGTTTTCTTATTGGTCGAGCAGTGCTAACAGAGCTGTCAGCCTGAATGCGAATGGTCGCATTCTAGCAGATGAAGGAGGTCATTGGTCGCACAGTGTAACCAACAATAATTTCTAGAGATCGGAGAGCGGCGATTGGTTTTAATGGGTTTTCTTTGAAGTGATTCTGCTTGGTCGAGGCTTCATAATAGGGGGCGAAGAACGGCGCAATTTGTAGCACGTGGCAGGTTCGTCTTCCAATCCAACAGGGAATGTTAATGGCGGTGTTGAACTAAAAATTCGCTGAGAGACTTTTTACTTTTTTATGTGATTTTGTATATCATCCCGCGTGGGGAGTCTAGTAAAAGTGTCTCTATTTTATGGGAAGCATTGATGGTTAACGCGTAGTTAGAGCTTTATTTTTTTATGTGATTATGTGTGCCGGCTTTCTCGTCTCATTTTTGAGGAGCACTGCATATTGAAGTTCAACCCATTCGTCGTCCTGGAGCAGTTTTATGGTTAAAGACCGATCGTAATTGGGTCATATATTAAAGGGAGAATTGGTTTTTAAGAAGTTCTAGCAGATTTCATTTCCTGTTTGATTCGAAGTTACACCCTCCGGAATAGAGGTTGGTTTTATTCTTTGTGTTATATTTGATTAATTGTAAATATTGCTACCCATTCATTTTTAATTACAGATTCTTTCCGATTTTAAGGGGGTTGAATATGGGGAACAGGTTATACTGTATAGTTTTACTTGTTTATTTTTAATTGAGAACTTTTGATGCTTTGCTTGAATAGTCTTTACTTAGACACGCAATAATTTGAACCCTCTGGGAGGTTCAATTAATTCACATTAATTTTCAAGAGATAAAGGGGCGGGATCGATTTAGGTTATCAGATTGTAATTAGGTTTGTACATTTTAGGGTGCTTGTTACCGGTGTTGTTTGGTACCGGTGTTGCTTACTACTGTTGCTGGGTACGGGGCAGTTGTTTGGTAGTGAAGATACTGCCTAGTACTATCGTTTTCCTGACTGGTATTGATGATACTACTTCTTAGTAACGTTGAAGATTATGTACTTCCTCTTTAACGAAGAACAGCCATTTTGGGGTTCGAACACCTCATCTACTTTACTAGAACAGCAGAGATTTGGTATCATAGGACTACATGCCACAGGCAGCAACACTAGCATTAAATAGCACGGATCAGGAGATAAGTGGAAATTCTGTATTTATGTTTCTATCATTTCGGTTATAATTTGGGGTTTATTATTTAGTCTGCCACTGATACGTATATATATACAGTTTTCCTTATGAATTTATTTGAATAAATAACGTTGTGTTCATAGGCTATTAAAGGCCCTCATTGCCTATGTTTTCATGGTTAGTTAATATATCATATTTTATAATAAGAGTATGTTTCACATTGTTTAGTGATACAAATACGATTTTAGTTTATAAGTATTTTGGATATGAACTTCTGTAATATACAGAAATTACAGAATTTTTAATATTAAATAAAGTTAACCTTTTCTATGAGTTGCGCTTAATATGTCTTTCGCCTTGGATCTAACGCTAATGACCGTGGGTATTGACAAGTAATACTATTGATTTTATTGGGGATTTTAATGGGGTACTGATAAGTAATATTATTGATTTTATTGAGATTTAATGAACTAACCCTGACTAATTTCTGTACACTGCGCTAAAATATTGTATATACTGGTATTAATTTGGGGTTACGATTAGCCTTTAGGTATGTAAGTAAAATCTAGTTCTTCTAGTATATGAATTGTGTTTGAAGTCGCTAATAGCGCTCTAATTGTAAAGGGGTCATTAACTAAGGGGGAAGACAAACTATCTTCCAATTAGGAAATAAAAAAGGTTTGAGTTAAGGTTGTCTTTTACTTTCCTATTTATTTGGTAGGTTTAAAAGTAGGACTCTTCTGATTTGTAGTGGCTTGGTATAGTAGATCTAACTGGCGTCCAATTCAACAGAACAGCTAAAATAATATATTTTTCCCTGATAACGAAGTAATCACCCACTCCCTTCTCCACTTGAGTGAACCGGAGCTACAAGGTTAACATCAGGGACAACCGATCTTAAAGTAACGATTTAGGGGGTTACATACTTTTTGCAACACCTTTGTTACAAATCTGTTTATTTTCAATTTTCTGGAGGCTTTCCAAAGTAATTAGTAGATTTTGATTACATTTTGTGAGTACACTTGGAAATTCACTAATAAATTAATTTTGAAGTAAAATTGATAGATCAAACGAACTTACCTGAAGTGAAGTTCGATTTTAATTATATGAAACGCCTTGTTCGAGATAATCATAGGTAGTACCCCCCTTTTCCCGCTCTGTGGCCACGTATTCTAATGTCTAAATACACTCAAAGTATTAAGAAAGTTCCAAAATAACTGGTTGTCCCAGTCCTTCTTACCTCTGCTCTCGTCCCGTGGTAGTCAGATGCAATAAACGCCAAATCTAAAGAATCAAGGACCCTCATTTATAATGCTACGAACACGCCTACCGATGAATAGAATTGGTAGCTTACCTAGAAAGTTGTAAACCAGGGGCGCGTATATTTTAAGACATAAAATAAATGGAAAATAGTGAATGATGCTTGTTCATACATATTGCTTAGTGTTATTATTAGTACATAATTCTATAGTCAATTAAAAAATCAATATTTTTAGGTAAGCCCACTTTAGGTTAAGGAGAGCTCTGGTGGTCTAGTATTTTGTATTTTAACTGACATTAATTTTTTTATAAACAAAATATAAAATAATATGCGTATGAAGTAATATATCCTTTTTTTTATAACGGGTCTCTATTTTAAAACTGGATAGTCCAAATAACTTCTGATTTTACGTAAATTTAAGAAAAACAAAAACATGTTTTATTTTATATTATATAGCCTATAAGTAAATACAAACATCGTAAACAGTAAATCACAAATAAATAATATTCATATGTCTTCGTCAGATTCTTCGTTGGAAGAAGACTCGTCACTGTCGTCACTGGAATCCTCATTAAGATTAATGACGATAGAATTAATTTCCGAACACAAATCAGTTTGTATTTCTCTATCAAAATATTTATCTTTTACCTTTACAACATCGCTTTTTCCATTCCTCCTTGCCGATTTTGTTAAATTCTTCTTCTGCTAATTGTTTTACGTCTTCTAATTTAAAGGTAACATTCGTTTGACTGACATTCTTAACAGTTGCCCAAATGAATTTGATAGGGTTTAAGTCGGGGTGATATGGGGGTAACCGTAAAGCGGTGAGGCCGGTCCTTATAAGATTTAATCAGTTCATATAACTCTGGTTTCAAACTTGTTGGATTAAAAGGTATGTTGTATTTTGTCAACCATTCGATCATATCATTCTTTAAAGAATGGGAATTAGGTACCCGATTTGTCTGTACATTGTGATAACCAGCATTATCACAAACAATTACTGAATTAGGTGGAAGATTAGGTATTAACTTCTTTCTTAACCAGTTGCCGTAATTTTCCGAATTCATTTCGGAATGATAATCTCCAGACTTGGTCCCTGATTTGAATATCAACAAACTATTTTTGATAAAACCCATTTCTCCCCTACCGTGAACTATAATAAGTCTTTGGCCTTTACAAATAAGAGAAAACAAACCTTTTGTTAAATCCTCTGTCCAATTCTTGGAAGAAGTATGTCATATATGTTTCATCTAAATAAACGACTGGTCAAAATACTTCTGAAATATTTTATCTGTCTCAAATATTTTACTCTTAAAGTTCTTATTTTCATTTTTTCCACCAAAACTTTACGATTATTTTGAGTTTTTCTCCACAATTGTAATTTTTTAAGGACTCTTTTTAATGAAGTTTCTCATATGTGGATGTCTAAATCTTCCTTAATTTTATTATTTATCCTTTTAACAATAACACGAGACTTTTCTATTATATGAAAATCGTAAATTATTCTTCGAATGTCCCTTAATTGATATTCAGGGAGAGTCGTAGCGGTTGATTTTTTGACGAAGTTTTTCCTAGGTGCGGAAAATGTAATTTTTCCAGTTGTTTCCATTGACTGTTTACCTTCCTTCAAATTTCTTTTAACGGTAATATAAGAAACACCTGTAAAAACGTAATATTATATTAAAGTTAAATTTAGTATTTTTTTTACATTTGTTAGGAAACAAAAATCTTAAAAACGATTAATTTAAAAAAATTAAATATAAAATATTAATCAAAAATAAAATGCATAGATGTGTGTGTAAAATACAAAAAAAAAATATGGAAACCTACGCAAGTTTAATTGCAAATAAACTACAGAATATGTTTACCTGTTGCTTGTGCAGTTTGAAGTTTGATATCATTTAAAGTAACTCTTTCCTTTTTTGTTGCGTCAAAATATTTAAAAACATTGTATATTACTTCACTACTTTGTCCGTTAATAACAGATCTGCGCTTTTTTTCACTCACAATAGAAGACATAATCAAAAATAAAACAAGTTACTTTAACCAAAACACAGGAACAAGAAACTAAGAATGATCTAGTCGTTACGCTACTGACCGTAAGTAAGGACAAGGTTCAAAATGTGAACGGGCGGCATATTTACACATTCTCCTATACGACGGCACCAGGGTGCTGCAATGTGTTTGCCTTTGTGGCTTATAATTGAACTACAGAAGCTCATTGATTTGGGCACCCATACAAATTGTATGTTATTTGAGACTTTTCATTTTAATTTAGCTGTGTCCAAGCCGTTGGAGTCTATGCCGGTAGGCGTATCCAGGTATGAGTTAAAATTTTTCGGTGGTGGCGAAGCCGCCACCCTACGAGAAGTCGTTGCTTCGTTTTCTTCTTGTATATATTTTTTTTTTTATTTCTAAAACACTTCAAATGCGTCATTTATATAGGATGCCGACACGCTTGCTCACTGATGTCAGCACTCGGAGAGGCCTCATGCATTAGTACCTAAATCAATGAGCATTTGTAACGTAATTGTAGCCACAAAGGCTAACAGATTTCAGCACCATGGTACCATCGTATAGGAGGATGTGTAAATATGCGAACGGGCGTGGCGATTTTTAAGTAAACGATTTGCGCTGGTTCTTTAGATTTGGCGTCTACTGTACACTCCTACATGATTTTTTTAAAGCGGACCTTTGGTCCCGAATGAAATCGCGTTCCAAGGAAGGTATCCTTAAAAAATTAAGCATTTTAACATATTTAAAAAAGTTAATTATATTGTTAAAAGAAAAACGCTTTATACTGAAAAAAAAAAGTAATTATTATTTTAAATTAAATTAATATAATTATCTTTAAGGATTAAAACTCAAAAACAAAAACCTCTATTTATAAGTTTTACAAATAATAAGCACAACTTACCTTGCAGTTTTTGTCACAGCGACATTTAAAATAGTCATCAGATTTACAAATAGCAATATCAAGCAAATATTTAGTAGAGTTTTTAAATTCTTCGAGTTTCATTTGAAAAGATTGCTTTTGTGAATCCCGCTCAAAAGACTTTAGTTGGTTTTGGTATTGCTTAAGCAAAAATATAATTCTTGCTCTAGATACGAAAGGAATAGACGCTCGGCTCCAAATGTTCTCCATTTTACTCGCTACTATCGTAAAAGCTCGAGAATTTATAGAGTTTTTATTTAAGTTTTGTTGATCTATGCTGTACTGAATTAACAAAAAGTATTTGATGCACTCATCTATTTTTGGCAACTTGTTTCGACTCAATTCCTCAGGTTTACCAAAAATTGGACATGTTTTTACAACGCCGCGTGTAGTTACCGAAGACATTTTAAACGAACAGCACTATTCGATAACTAAATATAGACTTATATCACAGGTTATACAATATACAGCTCCACAACTCCGTGTCGGCGTCTTTGATCTGGTGGTCGAGAACCAAGCAAGACGGAATGGTGCTATCTCTGTTAGATTCGAGGGAAAAGTCGGGCCCGGATTAAACAATTTTTTTATTATTGAAAAAATTGAAAACCTTGGCGTAATAAGGTTGGTTACATGCCATATTAAGTAAGTTTTGGGAAATTAAATTTATAATTTGTTTTTAATCTGTCAAATATAATTAGAAACATTATTTAAATATAAATATTACGAAAAATAGCATATCTTTCGGATTAGAGGTAAAATAATTTGTATGTGGCTAGTAAAATCCTCGTTAACAAATGTTTTGAGCTAAAACAGTCACTTCACGACAAATTGTGGTTTGGATCCTTTTTACACCAAGGGCTTCAATTGTTAAAGAATTGTGTCACGCTTGTGGATGCAAATCAAGTGGTACCCCGTGTCTCTGGCAAGTGTTACTCTTCGCGCAAAGGGTTTATACCTAGATAAACGAATGCTTCGACTGAGGTCTGGGAACTCTATGGTATTTTGGAATTATAAAGAATTTGTGCTTTTATTTTAACAATATTGGTTATATTTAGATGTATTCTTACTAATTGAAATACAGATTTGTAGAAGTAATACTTTGACAGTTTTTATTAATATAATATATTCAATTTTTATCTGACCATACCGAAGTAGGGAATTTTGAAACTTTATAGTAATGTGAAATTTGAATTACAATATTACACGATATTACATAATTAGTACTTATTTTAGGTAGGTACTAAATTTGTACTTGGAGAAAGTTATATCGATTTTTATAAGAAAACTTGAAAAGTAAATTAATTTAGTTCCTATTTCTGATGTAAAACTTAAGTTTTGGTTTAAACCAAGAAAACAAATAAATTATAGTTTGTTCAACAAGGGTGGATATGATAGCAATATCACACAAAGACGAAGTTTGAGCACGACGTCGTATGCGGAGTACTCAATCGTCTGATTGTGATATAAACAATCCACTCGATATGGTCAGTATATTTTTTCTACGACCCACTAACGAAAATCTACAAATTTAAAAAATTATTTTAGGTTATTTAGACAAAATAACTAATTTTAAAATAATTTACGAAGTTGACTAATTTATAAAATAAAATTAACATGAAAAATTAATTAGTCCTCGGCCTAGATTCGATCCCGGGCTTTTCGCGTGGAAGGCAGATGCTCTGTCCTCATCTTCACCGAAACTTTCAGGACTTTAGTTTTAATACTCGTAATTAAATTAGTATCATGTAGTTTGATTAAAATTTATTTTTTTTAAATGTGGACACAATAAAAACAAAAATGCTATTATTTATCGAGTCTACACAAAAATTTTAATGTATATTTAATATCAATAACTAAAATATATATTGACAATTAGTTAAACAGAATTGTCACTTATTTAAAAAAATTTAAATAATAGGAGTTGGGTGACCAAAATATGAACTGTGATTTGTAGATTTAATTTTGTTAAAGTGTTCTCACTACCTAAAATGGATATGAAATATATTCGTAGTTGAACGCAATAACATACTTTTTCGTTTTGTAGTATGTGCATAGATTGGCTAATATCCATGCACAGATTACAAAACGAAAAATTATGCTATTGCCTTCAATTGAACGAATATATTTCATATCCATTCTAGGTAGTGAGAACACGGCAAAAAAAAATAAATTCGCCAATCACCGTTCATATTTTGATCAACCGACTGCTATTATTTTTAAAATTTTAAATAAATGACAATTCTGTCAAACTAATTGTCAGTATATTTTTTAGTTATTGAGATTAAACATACAATAAAATAAGTTATTCTTTTGGAAAACGTTAGCATGGATGACTAAAGGGTATTGGGTTAATTAATTCTAAAAGTGTGGTACAAATGTTATTTTTTGTAGCCAATTCTTCAAAATTATTTTGAAATATCTTTTCAATTTTGAATATTAGTTCTACAAATTCATCATTTGACAGTTGCAGATTTCCAAATGTATCTGGATTGGCGTTATCATATGCCTTTAAAAAGCAATAAAAAGAAAAATCATCTAATTCAACGTGATCTTTGTTATATTTAAGACAGGTATCGCAGAGGAGTGGATCCGCAAGGCTTTTATTAAAAGGTAACCACACACATACCTGATAAAAATTTTCTGTATCAATTCGTCTTTACAATAATTTAGGGTGTTAATAATTTTATCATAAAATAAAATACAAGGCGTTCCATTTAAAAAACATACATTTTAATTTGCCAGGCAAAAACGTGACACCCTGTATATCCAAAGATATTTTTAAAATATGTAGGTATTTTTCAAATCCATATAACTTTTATTTAAAACTTTCTTGCGTGTCTACAACAAAATAATGAACAATAACGCACTAATGGGATACCCTGTATAAATTATATTTTTAACAATGAACATTTCTTATAATGTGGTACTTATCGGTTTGAGTCCTTGGGAAAACTAAAGAATGTTTTCTTGCAGGTATAACCCTTATTAAAACAGCTTTTGACTGCACAAACAGAATGATGTCTTTTTTTTTTCACTCATTCTACTCATAGCTAAAGAGTCACCAAAATAATAACAGTACCTTTAACTCAAACAAAATCAACGAAATTATAGGCTCCACGAAATTATACAATCAACGAAATTATAGGCTCCACGAAATTATAGAATCAACGAAATTATACGCACGACTCAACACCTTACCTAAGTACGCTTCTGAACACCAAAACCGTCTTTTCCCTTCGAAGGCGGAGCTTAAGCGATGCGCGACGAAATCGACGCAAACCGTTGCCGCCAAGAGAGTGTTTTAGCTGTATTGTTAAGCTGTGCTAATATTGTTTTTTGTTTTACGTTTTACTTAATTGCTTCCTGATATTTTCACTATCCCACCACTTCGTCAGCCACGTGAAGTGACGAGTCTTTGAGCTGTTCCATAAAATTGTATTTTATAAGCGCGGATGCAAGCCTAGTTAAATATTATCGGCGGGACTGGAAGATAATTTCGCAGAGAAAAATGCCAAATAACAAAAATGATACATATACATTTTGTTATATTTTGTAAGGTAATAGATTTTAAAAATCGATATTTTGACTTTTAAGGGTGTTGCGGGGGTAGAAGTTTTTTAAAGAAAAAAAAGTACTTATTTTTAAAATTTTTTACTAAACAATAGCAACATTTGGTTCACTATTAATTTTCTTATTTACATTTTTTTATTTTGGAGGGTTGGCGGGGGTGGAACGACATGTTTGTTTGTAATTTAAAAAATATTTTTGTTTTTTATTTTGAAAAGGCCAGCTTTCAACAGGTATTACATTTTTAAAAGGTAAAAAAATCATTTTTCATATATGCAATACGATGCACCCTAATACTTACTATCCCACTATCGGTAAAGGTGTAAATATTATGCGTCCCATTACGGCAGGCAGATAGGCGGTAGGCGAGATGAGAACTACTCGTTTTCATAATTACTTGGTACCTAGCCGTTAAATATTTTTTATTGGTTGTATCCATCTTTTTAGCATAGACAACTAAAGACTTTCTGTAAGTTTCAAAATAAACCAAAGGTTTTATATAGGATTTTTTTTTTGTAAAACAAATTCAATGCCTACAAATTTAGCTGCAAAATATTAACCAAATAAAAAGGTGAATTTGGAACACAATACTTGCAGAATTTATTGCAACTTCACTAGAAAATAATACAAGCAAATGTTATTTTGAAAGACTCATGAAATTAAAATAAAAGAAGTTATGAGTCATAAGAGCCGATCAGTTCAAGACGAAAATGGAGCTTACTTTCATCAATGAACCCGTCTAAACAATGTTAGATATTCCACTTCAACAAAATAATATAAAGTTTTTCTTAGTAAACCCAACTGAATATCAAATGTATACAAATATACAGGGTGAGTCATGAGGAACCTTACAGACTTCTACCATATGTAGAGTCCCTTAAGGGGTATATCATATGAGCATTAAAAAGTGGCAACTCCCCTTCGTTATTAATATTAATAGTTAGTTTTGATTGCCTATCTATGTACTTGAAAAATATCTTATTATAATTTAAAAAAAATTTATACAAGGCGAACTTTTTGATATGAATCGTCGAGATTAATTTTTCCTAAGCCAATCCTGGAATTTTTAACTTTTGAGGATATTAATTAAATGATAGACACCAGTGTAAAGCTCTACCAAAAAATTAAAGAAATCTAGTAATCCTTGTAGATTTTACGGCCATATAAAGTTTGGTCAAAATTCACAAAATATATTAATAACGAAGGAGAGTTGCCACTTTTTAATGCTCATATGATATAACCCTTAAGGGACTCTACATATGGTAGAAGTCTGTAAGGTTCCTCATGACTCACCCTGTATACATATTTTTTCCCTAAAATTTCGTCTTCATCTTCATCTGAATTTATTTTGCCAATCCAAACACAGATAAAATATCTTGTGTAACCTAACCATTCTTGAGGAATCAATTTAAAATGTAGTTTAGGTTAACTAAACATATTTTACATGTTGTTCGAAACAAAATTATATTTAAATCAGAAATTATTACTTCAAACTTCGTTTAACACAACGGTGGAATCGGCCCTTATTTAAAGAACTTTTGTAAGTATTGCCCATTTTTAAGGTCATACAGATCTCTAGAATTATGCCCCTGCTTTGAGAATGAACAATAACAGATTTTCAAAACTTTTTGAATACCCAGGGGTTCACTGTTATTGCCAAAGGAACTGCTAAAAAAAATTAAATTGAATACCCAAGTTTAAGTCTAACATATCAGTGACCTTCATGATTTTTTATCAAATAAGTAAGCTTTCTTAAGGTCAATTAGCTCCATAAAACAATTTTTGACATTAATTTGATAGCCACTGGCTATTCTCCATCTTAAAATGGTTAACTATGAGGAATTTGTTTGAAATTTTAAGTATTAATAGTCTTTTACCATATGTTTCAGATAAAGATAAAATGTTAGAAATATTTATTTTTTACAAATTTTGTATATCCTGATAGATTAATAGTTAGTAATTAATTTAATTGAGAATTAATGTATTTTCAGATATAAACCAAATTCTTTTTAAAGGAGGCGTTTGTAACTATAAAAAGCGTTTACCATTTGTGTTGCCATTTTGTTCAACATCCATGTGATGTGATATTCGGTGCAGTTTTTGTTCATCCAGATTCTTTTTATAATTTTGTTTTCAAGTTTGTAATCCTCGGAGGACGTAGACTTCCCCGTTGTATAAATGTTCTTCTTTGATTTACCCATTTATGTATTTTTGATAATTAATAATGATAAGAAAATTATTTACGTGTAACCGCATCCACGAAAACGAAAGAATGACGTAAGAGTGTATCTGACTATCACGGGAGGCCAGCAGAGGTGGGAAGGACTGGGACAACCAGTTATTTTGAAACCAATTATTTTTGAACTTTCTAAATACTTTGAGGATATTTAGAGTTTAAAATACATGGCCACAGAGCGGGAAAAGGAGGGTACTACCTATAATCATTGAGAATAAGGCGTGTAATATAATTAAGTACCATAAATAGGTAATATCAACCTGTTTGGCTACTAAAAATTGTCTTCACAGTAGAATATCCTACTAGATAGATTTGTTTATTTTCAATTTTCTAATAGCTTTTCAAAGTAATTAGTAGATTTTGATTATATTTTGGGAGTACACTTGGAAATTCATTTTTATTCCTTTTTATCTTACTTTTAAATTGTTAAATGGCATTGGTCAATATAATTTTATTACTTTAGGATTGTTGTTACCTTTGTTTCTTGGGACAATAGTAGCGGTATTCTCATACCACTTGTTGGTCACATTTTTTTCTTTTTCACTGTCTAGTTAATCATCATTTCTCAGCAGAAGTGATAAATTGGAAGGCTATTCGAACTATGATTTGAATTTGTGCCAGTCAGTCATTTACTCGTTAATCTAGGCGGTAGTTTCTTATAAATAATATTATCGCTGAGTATGAGAAGGAAGGAAGGGTGGTTATTCTTTATGAATAATTAGCAAATATCAATTCCAGATAGTTTAAGTACTATCACAAAAGGAGAAATAACGAAAATACGCATCTAGTTTCTTTAATTATTCGCCAGTAAAAGAAAGAAGAAGAAATAAACAAAATTAAGACGGACAATATCACACGTTGTCTGTGGTAACAAGCTGTCCCAGCAAATATTTTCTATATTATTAGCTATAACTCGACTTGGTAAAAGTTATATCTACCTATTAAGGTGATTATTACGTAAAATTTACTAAAAAAATATATCCCTAAATTAAATTTACCAAATGGTTCTAATTTATATTTAAATTTACGTTAAAAACACGATATAAACTACCACGTACATATATCTGCTTAAATGTAATTCTAACCAGACGGGATAGATATAAAATGGAAAAATGGTCAAATATCTATGCCTAACCCGGGACAACAAACTTCTTTGAAACACACATGAGAAGGAAGTAGTAAATAAGGCCACAAAAGCTCTAATAGTATGCAGAAACATTGCAGGCAAACGATGGGGATGTAACCCAAACCAATCATCACTATAGGCTATAGCCTGGAGTAACAGAACAAGCGTGACCTATTGCTTCGTCGCAATGACATTATATTTTTGTTACCGACATTTAAATATTTTCAATCTTTGCTGTGAATTAAGTATATGTTTTAGTTGCGTTGGTCACTTCCTACAATATTTCTCTTTCTATAGATAAAAATACCAAATAAGTAAAAAATTTATCTTTTTTTGCACTTGGGGTTATTTTTCATCTGAAAATGTTTGTAGTTTCTTCCTAAAGCTAATCAACGTCGAATTGACGTTGTACTGACGTTAAATTTCCCTAAAGAAGCATTACCAACCAAATGTACTGGGCTACTATAATGTGAATTTAGACGTAATTCTACCTATTTTGGTCAATAAAACCAAATTTTGACGTCGTCTTATTCTCCACTTATATCGAATCCACGTCGAGCCAACGTAAATTTTCCTTAAATATGGTTAAAACGAATTTTGCGACCAAATTTATTATATATAATTTAGGTAATTTCGACATCAAATTAAACCAAAATGTTTGCTGGGATATATATTTTGCAAAAAGGTTTGTAAAACAAATCGACTTTAAAACAATTCCATTAGTTTATTTAATTTTCGTCCAAAAGAAGCGAGGCGCGTACACGATAGATCGACAAACACGAACCGGATAAATATTTTATATAGATGTCTTTTCGAACGCTTAATAACCGACCGCCGCCGTAAACTAAAAAACGTAATGAAGGGCCTTCGCAGGTGATTTTGTATGGGAAAACCACGGCTGGTCATCGGTAAATAGCCCCAGTTCATCAATGAATATTTTATTTATTTCTACGGACCCGAAGTATATAATTTTTAGGGATTTCTGGCTGTAATGAAATATGTTTTTATTTTATTATGTATTTGCTTTAAGATCAGCTCGTATTATGGTGGCCTGATCTCCTGAATTTCCTGTATAATACAGGAATTGCGATGAACTGGAATATGTACTGTAATGTGACACTTAATTATTCAAATTTAAATGATTTATTGACTTATCTGGAGGTATACAGGAAACAGGTAACAGGTAACTGTAGAGGCCTTCTTGTGAGAATTTACAAGGTAGTGTAAATCTTGTTAACTAAACTTCTTGTGAAATAAACTTCTTGATGTATTCTACGTTCTTCCAAAATTCTTAACAAGCAGCTTGTACGTTCTTCTGAAATTCATGTAGAGACAGCTACTATCGAACCATCTAAATCAATTCTTCAAGATTTCTTTAAGACATAAGACCATCTATATACAGCAAGGCTACAAGGAAAAAGGTAAAAATATAAAGAAGGGAGCCGGAAAGAGTATCTAGGAACAGATAATATGCGTTTTACTATCAAATGAACAAATTAAACTATTATTTGAATAGTTACACAGATACTAGAATTTAATAGGAAAAGAAGAAGTCTTATTTAACATATATAAATATAGTAAAGCATATTATTTATTTCAAACAAAATAATATATGAACTTATATAAAACATGTGATGTCTTATGTTTTTCAATGTGTTGAGGTGAAGAGGTTATGTTTCAAATTTGACATTTCTTTTACTAAATATATATTTTCAACAAAATATCGGTAGGAAACTTACCTTTTTAAAATCAGATGGCCATTAGAAAGATTTAGATAACTAGTACATCGGATGTTCCAGATAATAGATAATTAAAATTCTATAATCAAGTTGCTTGTCTACAGATAAAATGAAAAATGACAATCCAAGTTTTGACACTAGACATAAACGACAAATGACGTTTGTGTAGAGATGTTGGTTTCAAAATAACGAAAACGGGTCTGGGTCAAATAACGAAAACGGTTCCAACCGTTACAGTACGCAGTTCGTGCAAACGCCCTAGGGTCACAACGAATCAAAACTAGAGCGGGTCGGCTTAGAGGGGACAGCTTCAACCCGAACCCTCTCATACTGATAGCCTCTTTAAAATGTCGTGATGATAGTGTATACGTAGACGGCAAAGTAAGTGGTAAAAAGTATACACTGTTGGTTCATCCAAAGATTCAGAAAGGAAAAGAAAGGGTATTAGGTTATTTTAGTAAAGTGCTATCGAAACCTGAACAAAATTACTGCATCACAAGAACAGAACTCCTGGCAGTTGTAAAGTATATGGAACACTTCTACCAATACCTGTACGGAAGGAAATTTTTAATCCGGACCGATCATGCAGCCCTTAAGTGGCTGATGCAATTTAAGAACCCGGAGGGTCAAATCGACAGATGAATTGAACGACTTCAAGAGTACGACTTTAAGATTGAACATAGAGCCAGAATAAGTCACAGAAATACCGATCCTCTCTCTAGAAGACCATGTCCAGCAGAGTACTCCCACTGCAACAGAGCGGAATCCAAAGAAAGTGGATTACTAAGAACAACTGTAGTTAACGATGAGTGGGACCCTGCTAAAATTAGAGAAGAACAAGAGAATGATACCGTTTTAAAGAAGATGCGACAATGGAAAGAGGAAAATCGTCGACCTACTTGGCAAGAAGTATTTAATCTCTCTCCAGTACTTAAGTCCTATGGCTTACTAAAGCGAGTACTTGAAAATGATGATGGTTCCGAGCACAGAAGACAGTTGGTCATTCCAAGAAGTAGAGTAGCTGAAGTACTTCGTCAGTTACACGGAAGTCCATCTCGGTGTTAGGAAAACCCTTTAGAGAGTTCCGGAAAGGATTCATTGGATGAACAGTTCCGATGATGTAAAGGACTGGTGTAAGAAATGTACCACCTTTGCTATGAATAACGGACCTCAACGAAAAAGGAAGGCTCCTATGAAGCAATATAACGTTGGTAGCCCATTTGACAGGATCGCCTTAGATATTGCTGGCATATTCCCCGTGACCGAAGTTGGTAATAAATAAATACATTTTGGTAGTTATGGATTATTTTACAAAGTGGGTGGAAGTCTATGCCATTCTAAATCAGGAGGCCGCAACTGTTGCAAAAGTGTTAATAATAATAATAATAATAAAAGTTTATTTGAAAAATGTACAAAAAATTAAATATAATAATTTTTTTTTTTAAATACATTTTTTTTTTTTTTTAATAATATAAATATTTTTTTTTTTTTTTTAGGTACATACAAATAAACTACCCATTGCCACAAAGTATAAAAACTGTCCGTGGCGTGTGTAGAGATATGTTAAGTACTATTTTATGTTTTATTTTACAATTAATTAATATAATACAAATACTGACATATAATAATAATAATAGAGAAATTTGCCGCTTTTTTTTAATTTTCATTTTTTATTTTTTATTTTTTATTTTATTTATTTTTTTTTTTAATAAATTTTTTTATTCTTTTTTTTATTTTTCATTTATCTATCGATATTCATATCAATAATATTTCTGATATTTGCTCTATATTCTTCTAATAAAAATTTTTTTGTTCTTGTTTTAAATTGCGATAATGATTTTGATTTTAGAATTTTTGGAGCTAAATAATTTAACACTTTTGATGCTAAGAAGAAGTGGCATTTTTGGCCTACAGTTTTGCGAGATGCTAAGTCTTTATATTTAATTTTGTTTTTTCGTCTTGTTTCGTGTTCATGAGTAACAATATTAAGGCTAGTTGGGTTTTTATAGTAGTAGCTGGCAATTTTAAGGAAAAAGTGTTTTTTAGGATCTAATATTTTTAATTCTTTGTATAGTTGGTCCGAGGGGTAAGTACGATTTTTTTTATAAATAATTTTTAAGAATAATTTTTGAATAGTTTCAATTTTTTCTAGATAAACATTAGTTGCTCCACCCCAGCCAATGATTCCATAGTTTATTCTCGATTCCACCAAAGCATAATATAACATTTTTAGGTAAGGTAAATCCAGGATATTTGTAAGATATTTAAATTTATATAGAAATGTTCTTAATGTATTAACTACCTTATTTATATGATGATTCCACCTTAGGTGACAATCAATTGTGATACCCAAATACTTAACTTTTTTTTCTGATTTAATTTCCATATTTTTGCTATTATATATTATGTTTAGAGTATTATAGTTAGGAAGATTGTTTTCGTAACTTGTTAGAGATAAAAAGTGTGTTTTATTATAATTAACAGTAAGAAGCCTATGATCAAACCAATTAAAAAGGAGTTTTAAGTCATCCTCAACTAATACCTTTAAGTCCTTCCACGTATCTGCCGAATAGAAAACAACGGTATCATCGGCAAAGCTAAGTACCTGGCCCTTATTATTTAATGATAATAAATCATTAATATATTGTAATGGACATTTTTTTTTTATATATAATTTTATTTTATCCTATTTATTTTATTTGTATCATATTTTTTTTTATTACTTACCTCATAAATAAATTTGTTTTGCGCCAGCTAGTCAGAAAATGTATTTAAAATGAACAATAAGAATTCTCATCTCTGGGTGCGGTTCCAAAATGACATACTAAGTTAATTTATTCTTATTCAATTTTAAATTAGTTTTACACATTAAATGTTCATTGCTTTTTAATCAAATACCATCTTTTATATATCCATTTTTTTTTAAAAACAATTTGACAGCTCGAAATATATTTTTTTTTTAAATTTAAATTATAGTTAATTTTAAAATTTTTGTCCTGGACTATTGACCTCTGTACTATATTCCTTAAAATTTGAGATTGAAATAAATTTGTTACCAATCACAACTATTTTATTTCATTAATAACTGTAAAATAACTCAACAAAATTCTGGTTGAACATATATCTTATATCTATTCTTTAATTAATATTATGAATCATTTGAAATTATTTAATTTATATTTTCACTATAAAATTATCATCAAAATAAAATAATTTCAAACAATTTACGTAGTACTACTGATGCCATCTATGAACTAAATATTACAACCTAAATTAGTAAACTACAGATTTCTAATGCAACATCTACTGAAATTTGTAATTACACCTTTTAGTGTCTATGGATTCCGTTGCCAAATTTTAGCATTAATTTGAGTATTTTATAACCACACTTTTTTTAATAATATTAATAATAGGATGTATAATTACTTTTTAATCAAAAATTGCATCGATTGTCTGTCTAATTAAAATAACTTTGCATGATAAGTTTCACTATCAAAGTTTGTAATTGAATTTGAATGTAATATTGTATTTAATCAATTATTCTAGGTAAAACACTTATCTGAGACTGGTGTGACCTTCCTATGAATTCTTCTAGTGTCCAAACTCACTGCTGAATATTCAGTTATGGGGAATAACTGATTGGAAAGCCTCCTTTCTCAAATGTAAGTAACCAAATTCCAAGAAATCACACTTAATATTACCTTTTGTGACAATTATTTACTTGTCTTGGGATGCCCAAACTTATTTCAATCAATTTGTTATTTTGATATACAATATATAAACATTTTAAACTGTTTCTTTTAGATTATTTTAAAAAATTACCACCAACCAAAATGTCTACCCCTGAAACTTCATTTATTTACTCTCGTCCCTTCACTACCCTGTCACTAAGGAAAAATTGAACAAAAGACACTCTCATTTCTGGTTCCTGTATTATGTACTGGATGTTTATAACTTGTGGTATGATTTCAAAAAGAAAGGTATTTATAATTTATTTATTATTGCTCGATACAGTTAAAATCTAAAATTCTATGAATTGTTATTATTTATATCTGTATTTATGTTTTATTAATAATGTTTATCTCATTTATTTTGATAATAATTAGTTTCTGTCAACTACATCTGTCAATTTCTTTCTAAAATTAATAATATACAGGGTAGTTGTTTTTTAATGAACCTCTTTTGAGTATTCTTATTGCTCATATAATAATTTTTTAATATTATTTATTTTAAATCTTACTTATTGGTTACAATATAAATACTATTTCTTCACAATATATATTAAACAGAATTGGGCCAAGTACTGTGCCTTTGGGTATCCCGCATTTTACATTCTTTACACTACTCATGTGTTCTTCTATTTGTACGCATTGCTTTCTATTCAACAGATAACTTTTAAAAAGCTCAAAAGCACTACCCCTTACTCCTGCATCTGCCAAGGCTTCCAACAACTGTTGATGGTCAACAGTGTCAAATGCCTTGGCAAGATCCAGGAACACAGCGATTGATGGTCTACTCTGGTCCATTGATGTGTACATTTGTTTTGTAAGCTCCGCTATAGAATCCTCAGTTGATTTGTTACTTTGGAAGCCGAATTGCTTTTTTGAAATTATGTTATTTTTGTTCAAAAATGATTCAAGTCTGATTTTTATTATTTTTTCTAAAATTTTTGTAAAATTGTTGGTAAGTGATACTGGTCTATAATTGGATGGTTTACATTTGTCACCATTTTTGTACAGAGGCTTAACTATTGCAATTTTAAATTCTTCTGGAAAAACTGATTTTTCTAATGACAAATTAATGAGGTGAGGTGAGTATATCTGTCGATTTGGAGTGCCCTTGGAGAAGCACAGTGAGCAAGGCAGAAATTTTGAAAGTCAACTTTTTCGTGGAATATGTGACAGACTAGGCATGAAGAAACCCAGAACCACAGCATTGCACCGACAATCCGATGGAATGTAGAGCAAATGAATAAGGCCATTGGCAAATATCTGTCAAAAGTGGTTTCAAACCGTCAGCGAGATTAGAAACAGTATCTTTCGCTATTTACAATGGCTTATAGATCTGCTTTCAATGAACCAACAGGCCAAACACCAGCAAAACTCCTGTTTGGGCGTGAGATGAGACTACCGTGCGACCTTGAGTTTGGATGTCGACCTGGAGAAAATGTAGCTGGTAAATATTATGTAATTCTGATACGGAGAAGAATGGACGATATGCATGAATTGGTCCGCTCGCATCTTCAAAGCGCCAGCGACAGGATGAAGAAACGATATGATACTCAAGCTACAGAGGGATGTTTTAAAGAAGGCGACAAAGTCTGGCTATAAAACCCAAAAAGACAGAAAGGTTATTTTCCGAAGCTTCAAAAATCTTGGGAAGGTTCGTATTTCATCAAAAAAAGGAACAATGATGTCATCTACCGTATAAGTAAGATCCCGAACGGTAAACCTAGGGTAGTACATCAAAACTGGCTGGCGCCATTTGAGGGTGACCATGACGAAGAAGAAGAAGTAAACCAGCTCCAAGAAACACCTGACCTTGTCTATGAAGAATTAATGGGTGTATATGGAGGTATCGGAAAATCTGCTTGCGCTTCCAAAAGACTATTCGCTGGTCCATACTGCCGTCATAAGAAAAAAACTCGTATTCGACATTTTTTCCAAAATTGAGATATTTATTTCATGTTTTAAAATAGCTTTTTGAACATGTTGACAAGAAAAAATCGCGTATATTGCTGTGGAAGTAGTAGTAGTAGTCGTACTAAATATAAACCACGTATTTACTAAATACTAAGAAATACCCGCGTAAAAACGAAGCGCATACGTAGTTTTTACTTAGTAGGCGCTCGTTTACGTGGCTGTTGCTAAGCATTGAGTATTTCTGCAGTACAAAGCGCATATAAAGTCCACGTAACAGTTAAAAGCCTTAACATTAATAAAATGGTGAATTGGAAAAACTGTTCTTCGATTACAAAGATAAATAGATTAAAGCCTTATTTACGAGACGTTTCCGAAATAATATTTACCAAAGGGATTTACCAAAGGGAAACTTTCATTCGTTCGAATACAGAACTTTGGAAAATAGTACGTTTACAGAAGTTGATATTTTGCAAAAAGGGTTTAAAAGAAATCCTAATCTTATGATGCCAAATTTTCGCAATACGCCGTGTGGAATAAGCGCCGAAAAAAAGAGTCGATAATAAAAAATTTGAGTCCCCTCTCAGACACGAGGTTATCTTTTTGGCAAAACATTCCTATTTGTTAAAATAAATGAATTAAGTATTTGTTACTCTTAAATTAAAAACTATCGTCTGTACTTTTAAATATTTTTTAATAAATAGGTTTCAAAGTTTTATAGGCTTTGGTTTTATTATGGGTGCCTTCTTTTATAAAAAAGTATGTTTGGTGAAAAACAAAAATTAAAAATATAAAAAATTTACAAAAATAAATTTATTTAGGCTAAAATTTTTTTTATTAAGGTGATTACAGCACCCCCTTATAATTTTCGGACAAGGATATCTCAAAAATTATTTTTTTTTTAGAAAGTTAGTGGCACTGGATATAAACCAACAGGCCAGTCAATTGTCAGGTGAACAAATAAAAATATCATATAACAAACTTTATTATTTTATTAAAGTTGCTCTACCTTAATAACTAAAAATAACCTGAACTTAATAGGGTTTAAATGTTTTGTTTATTTGTGCTTTTTTATTTTTGTTTTTATTATTTTTGTTTTTTTTTTATTTTTGTTTCTTTTTTATTTTTTTGTTTTTTTTTGTTTTTTTTCTATTTTTTTTTTCTCTTCTGTCTTAATTTTTTTTCTTTTCTTAACAATTTTTTCGAGTCAGGTGTACAAATTTTTTTATTGGTAGCATCGCTACTTACATGTTTTATTTCTATTTCCTAATTACAATTTTAATTTGAGTGTTTTGACGAAATTATAGAGTATGTTATATATACTGTCAAATGTCAGTAGATTTTTTAAATTTATAGGTAACTGAATTTTGTTGTTAAGTTTTGGTATAATAAATTAATTTCTAAATCGTTTAGAATACAATCCAAAAATATATGTTGCAAATCAGCAATCTCATCACAAATACACAAATCATTATCTATTATACCTATTCGCTTCATATATTGTGGGTATAAAGCATGATTAGTTCTAATTCTGCTAATCGTTTGGATTAGTGGTCTATTTGACAGCTTATCAAACCACGGTTTTACCCTTATATTAGGTTGAATAGATTTATAAAAATTACCTGTTTCCTTCTCTACATATTTTGCTTGCCAATTTTGATCCCACACGAAATATTGGAGTTCGATTCTTGGATGGGAAAAATATAATGAATTTTTTCTTTTTTTTGTTTATTTTATTTTAAAAAAATATACTGTACAACTCGAGTGGATTGTCCAAATCGCACTTAGACGATTGAGCACATCGCTTACGGCGTCGTGCTCAAATTTCGTCTACGTGCGATGTGGCCATCATATCCACTCTTGTTGCACAAACTACTATTTCTTACTCCGAACGTATACAATGTAATTATATCAAGGACAAGTGAAGGAAAATTTAAAAATTCATCGATTTACCTTAAGGAAGATTCATTATAATTTTCCGACCTAGTCCGTAGATGTAATTATTTTTCATCCCACCCTAATATATTATGTGTATTCACATAGTTTCCAGATATCAGGTGATTTTTGTAACTCGTACTTCAACGGAATGATATACTAAGGTTTGGTATACGATTGGGAGCAGTGAGTAGGTATGCCTCATTTTGTTTACTCTAGAAAAATACGTGCTGAAAAGTATGTTCCAAGGAAACTACAGTGTAATTATATCTACTGTAAGCGATCCCGATGTTTATAAAACAACGATAAGAACATTTGGGTATTGAACCGTCTCGCCTACGACGCGGGGACATTAATTAATAATCCTTCGCTCCAATACGTGGAGTCGAGTCAAACAACCATTACTTGTATTGCGTTATTTTTATTATTATAGTTTTGTTCATCGAATTTCATACGGGGTGTTTAATTTATTTTATATTCCTCACACTACCGACAAGCTCGGAAAATGTATT
The DNA here is from genome assembly GCA_927349885.1 of Psylliodes chrysocephalus. Taxonomy (NCBI): domain Eukaryota; kingdom Metazoa; phylum Arthropoda; class Insecta; order Coleoptera; family Chrysomelidae; genus Psylliodes; species Psylliodes chrysocephalus. The sequence continues at coordinate 78,713,367 of OV651819.1, read as the reverse complement.
TAATCTTTCTTAAAGTAAGTCCATTAATTTTCTAATTAAGTCTGTTTCACTATTTTTACCTATAATCTTTTTTAAAACCAGGATCAGCCAAATCTATATCAACAGAACAGTTAACAATGCATCATTCCTCGAAGTGGAATATTTTAGTTATTGAATACGTGCGTTTAATCGAAATAGGCGATGGATTTAAACAATACATGCAGGTTAAACCGTCATTTGGTAGAATTATAATAGCAATAAATCAGTTTCTAATAATACAGAAGAGTCATTAAATAAATAAGCCATAAATAACCAGTTAATGAAGCCATACTGTGCACCTATACTCTGCGTGTTCTCCTCTCATTTATTATACGCGGCTAATGTTTCCACAATGGACTGTTTTGACTGGCTATCAATTAGTATGTACGCGTTTTCACTTTTTTTTTTCAATTTGCTGCATTCCTCGTTTAATGGGAATAAAGCAATAGTTATTGAACGTTTTAAGTTTTACGGATATTATGTTTTATTATTATTATTATTACAAAGTGAGACGATAAAGCCTTACCCATAATTCCTTAATATTAAAGTGTACAGAAAAACGCTTGGACACGTCGACTTTCAAACTCACTATTTGACCATATTGTTTCGGTTTTTCTATAAACCCCCTTCAAGTGATAGCTACACTCTCATCCTCAATTTTTACTCAATTTTTACTTTACAATATAGGAATCATGATTTTTTTCGACCTCGAGTGCGTGCGCGCGCGCGCGTGTGTGTGTGTGTGTGTGTGTGTGTGTGTGTGTGTGTGTGTGTGTGTGTGTGTGTGTGTGTGTGTGTGTGTGTGTGTGTGTGTGTGTGTGTGTGTGTGTGTGTGTGTGTGTGTGTGTGTGTGTGTGTGTGTGTGTGTGTGTGTGTGTGTGTGTGTGTGTGTGTGTGTGTGTGTGTGTGTGTGTGTGTGTGTGTGTGTGTGTGTGTGTGTGTGTGTGTGTGTGTGTGTGTGTGTGTGTGTGTGTGTGTGTGTGTGTGTGTGTGTGTGTGTGTGTGTGTGTGTGTGTGTGTGTGTGTGTGTGTGTGTGTGTGTGTGTGTGTGTGTGTGTGTGTGTGTGTGTGTGTGTGTGTGTGTGTGTGTGTGTGTGTGTGTGTGTGTGTGTGTGTGTGTGTGTGTGTGTGTGTGTGTGTGTGTGTGTGTGTGTGTGTGTGTGTGTGTGTGTGTGTGTGTGTGTGTGTGTGTGTGTGTGTGTGTGTGTGTGTGTGTGTGTGTGTGTGTGTGTGTGTGTGTGTGTGTGTGTGTGTGTGTGTGTGTGTGTGTGTGTGTGTGTGTGTGTGTGTGTGTGTGTGTGTGTGTGTGTGTGTGTGTGTGTGTGTGTGTGTGTGTGTGTGTGTGTGTGTGTGTGTGTGTGTGTGTGTGTGTGTGTGTGTGTGTGTGTGTGTGTGTGTGTGTGTGTGTGTGTGTGTGTGTGTGTGTGTGTGTGTGTGTGTGTGTGTGTGTGTGTGTGTGTGTGTGTGTGTGTGTGTGTGTGTGTGTGTGTGTGTGTGTGTGTGTGTGTGTGTGTGTGTGTGTGTGTGTGTGTGTGTGTGTGTGTGTGTGTGTGTGTGTGTGTGTGTGTGTGTGTGTGTGTGTGTGTGTGTGTGTGTGTGTGTGTGTGTGTGTGTGTGTGTGTGTGTGTGTGTGTGTGTGTGTGTGTGTGTGTGTGTGTGTGTGTGTGTGTGTGTGTGTGTGTGTGTGTGTGTGTGTGTGTGTGTGTGTGTGTGTGTGTGTGTGTGTGTGTGTGTGTGTGTGTGTGTGTGTGTGTGTGTGTGTGTGTGTGTATATGTCGCATAACTCATGAACCGATAAACAGAAAAACACCAAATTTTAAACCTAATGAATTGATTAGATTTTGGGCAGAGTCGGGACATCTGGGGGGGTACTTTATGGGTGATCATTTTTATATTTTATGGAATATATCTGTTATTAATGTTTAGAGAAGAAAATTCTTTAAATAAAAGTTACTTCTAATATTATTATCTATAATTTTTGTTTTATGTAAAAATTTCCTGAAATGGTCCGTATTCGAGAAATTTGACAAAATGTGCAAAATTCTGAGTTTTATGAAAGTTTTTGAAATAAAAGTTGTTTGCGATAACGATCTCTATAATTTTTGTTTATACATGATTTTTCTAAAATGGACCGTAATGAAAAAATTGTAAGAAATTTAAATTTTTCAGTATTTTCGTTTTCCATGAATATCTATAGAAAAATGTTTCGAGGTAGATGTATGTGGACAATGTATATATTTAGTTTATCCTTTACACATTTATAGAGATGCTGCAATAGGTTTTACAAAATAACCGGAAAAAGCCTATAATAACTAGATAGGAAAGTCATGTGTTGGACACATCAGATTTTTTAATAGGAAGGAGGGTATGGCTATGGCTATGAAAAGCTAATTTCAAAAATGTGTTAAAGTAGTAATTTGTGCCAAAACCTGAATTTCACATTAAACTTCCTTCACAAAATTAAATAAGTTGATAAAAATACGTTTATTAATTTTGACATACAAAGTAATTACAGCACGTGTCTAAATGCTTTTTTACATATTTAGGTCCAAAGTTATACCCGTATAACAATATTCCTACCGATATAAAAAAATAACTCTCGTTCTTTATTTAAAATAAAAGTTATAAAATGGATTTCAGGGATACCTCTTATTAGACTAAAACAATTCTTAAAATTCTCAAAATTTTGATAGATGACATCAGAAATATGGCGGAAACTACCAATATAATCACCATAGCGAAAGTGTTGCCGTCCTCTGAAAAGTCACTCTTTCGTCAAACCGCCCTATTAAATTGCGATGTGTGAAATATGAAGATTCTGTCAGTTATAAAACAGAAACAATTAGAGCGAATAAGTAAAATTAAATTGGGATGAGTTTCTTGTATTCTGTGAAGCACCAATATGCATTTCGAAACCTTATTTAATTCGACATTACTTGTTTTGTCAATTTTCAAATATTATCGGCATACCTCAATTTATAATAACTTAATTGTGCCAATATCCGCCACATAAAATAATTAGATATTACGTATTGTGTACATGACAATACTGGTGCCTATTCACGTTTTCTAATTGCAAAAAAACAAAACAAAACTTGTGACAGGTGAATGCTTTTTGTGCGGCATTAACAGTTACCGCATAATTGGAAAAAACGAATTCGAATACAGGATATATTAATTATTTATCATTATGAAATTTTTGCTAATTAAGTCATCGGCCAAAAAAGCTACCTGACTAACAAAATCCAATGGAGCGTATCATCTGGACAAACTGTATTTAATTATTTTATGATACAGATGATAAACGAAATCATAAAATTATTTTTTCCTATGACGGGAAAAAAGACGATTTAATATTGAAAAAATATAAGTTCAACGCTAGAAAATTCGACTATTGTACCAAATAGTTTAAGGAACGTATAATTCATGCAATGCACATTTAATAATTATACTTTTGATATAAAGGAAATGTTACTTTCTATATTAAAATATTCTAAAATATCTACCTCTACTTATGTGTATATACAGGGTGATTCATTACTAATTGGAAATATTTCACCTATAAAATCCTGAGCACAAATTATGAATATTTAACCCAAATCATCTATATAAAATGAGTTACAGGGTGTTTTGTTTAAAAATTTAAAAATTATTTCTGTTTAGTACTTTAAAACTATTTGACGTATTATTGTCATATTTGATGGGAAGTGTAGATACTATACACCCTACTAAATAATGTTAAATAAGCGTTTCTGGCTACCACCAGAGGCGTACGACAAGGGCAAGTGACTGGTTAATCCTTCCCAAATTCTACGCCACTGGCAGAATTGCAATTTTATCACAATTTTTCGATTCTTCAACACTTGCTTCGTAAATATTATACTCCTTCTTCATAGCGATAAAGTTATTATTTTTCGAGATATTTTTAAGTTAAACGTGAAGCTGTATAATTATTTTGATTTTAATGTGTTTTAATAATTATGTCGGTGTTTTGGTACATTAGATTGCACAAAAATGTATATTCTGTTTGAGTTACACAGTGTTTTATTTAAAAATAATTTGTTCCCAGTACTTTAAAACTATTTGACGTAATATTGTCATATTTGGCGGGATACAAGCTTTCACAGTACGACATATTCAAAATAAGCTTAGGTTTTGTTTCGATCTAATAGGATGCTGTAATTGATGTTAATTGTTACTGACACTTAAGATTGTGATTGTTGTAAACTTAAAAAAACCGATTAAATAAAAATGCCCTGGCATAACAATTTTACTAATCTTACGTAGAAAGTATTGAAAAATCGAAGAATTGTGATAAAATTGCAATTCCGCTAGTGGCGTAAAATTTGGAAAGGATTAACCAGTCACTTGCCCCTGTCGTACGCCTGTGATGGTAGCCAAAAACGTTTATTTAATATAATTTAGTAGAGTGTATAGTATCTGCACTTCCCGTCAAATATGATATTAATACGTCAAAGAGTTTTAAATACTGGACAGAAATAATTTTTAAATTTTTAAACAAAACAACCTGTAACTCAGAATGGAGACACATTTTATTTAGGTGATTTGGGTTAAATTTTCATAATGTGAGCTCAGGATTGTATAGTTGAAATATTTCCAATTAGCAATAAATCACCCTGTGTATTCTGGAAAAATACTCACTTTTCCCGGGAAAACGTTATTTCATAAAGTGACATTTTGTTACCTGACAAGAGATAAAATGACAGACATTTTTCCCGTCACCAAAAAAAAAAAATGTTTTTAGATGTAATTGTACATACAGTTGTAACGGTTGGAACCGTTTTCGTTATTTGACCCAGACCCGTTCTCGTTATTTTGAAACCAACATCTCTACACAAACGTCAACTGTCGTTTATGCCTAGTGTCAAAACTTGGATTGTCATTTTCATTTTATCTGTCGACAAGCAACTTGATTATAGAGTTTTAATTATCTATTATCTTAGACATCCGATGTACTAATTACCTTAAATCTTTTTAATAGCCATCTGATTTTAAAAAGGTAAGTTTCCTACCGATATTTTGTTGAAAATATATATTTAGTACAAGAAATGTCAAATATGAAACATAACCTCGACACCTCAACACTTTAAAAAATATATTACCTGGCTTTTTACGTTAAAATAAAATAGGCTTTATTTTATCTCAACTCAAAAAAAAAGTATAAAAAAAGAAAAACACTAATTCCTAGCGAGTACGAATGGTAGCCAGCTTGCTTCAGTCGCGAAGGTCGCGGTTCAACAAAACTTACAATTTGGACGCCACGCAATTTAGAAAATGTACCGATCGCACTCTAAATCAACAAAACATATTTTTCCATCCCATAGGCATACCAAAACTGCGAAATGTACTGACCTATTTATAATAAAAAGAAATAAACAATTCAAAGAAACAAATAAGTAATTTAAATCAGAAATAATATCTGGTTTATTAATCAGAGAGTTTGTTATACAATAGGTTCTTGTAACCACAAAAATAAAAGAAAAATCACTAACTCCAACGTAATAATAATAATAATTACTCTATTAAATAATTATGTATAACATTATTTACAAGGGTGAATTTGGCCAAATTCTTACATTATACTGCATGTAAGAATAAATAATAAAAATACTTTTTATTTGCAGTGAAAATAACTGAAATTATCTTAAGACTATGAAAATTTATCGTTTAATAAATTATTACGTTTAATTATATTAAATCTCAAGTGAAAATTATTCCGAATTTACGCAATTTAAATATTAATTATTAGTTTAAACTAATTTTATAAACAAATATATTGAATATTAAATAATTAATAAATACACAACGAACTGAAATTATTATTGTTCATTTACAAAACCCCGGCCTGTACATAATACTGGACATCAGCTCGTCCAAAAATCAGGTTCAAAAAAAAGGAATGAGCCTACCTCGAACAGCAGGATATGGCTTCAAATCAGGTACTTATCCTAGATTCCAGAACAGCCCTTTAGACACCAAAAGCAAGGAATCTCTCGGCAGTTTTGTCCCAAATTTAATGAAATGTACTATGTATTTATTCAATAAATCATGAATGGCCCAGGTCAAAGTAATGAGAATATATACATACAAAGAAAAAGGCCTAGAACAAATAAAGTTGCTTTAGAAGAAGTCCAAATAATAACCCATACGATGAAAATTATTACAAGTGAGAAATCGAACAAAAAAAAGAAAACTTACCAATGATCTTATGCGGCCTTAATGAGAAATGTCTTAAATAAAATCCCATAAAATATGGTTAATTATTTGTGGCAATAAACAAACTTTTAACACAATCAATACTCAAAAAATAATCTCACAAATAATCCAAATTAAATCAGCACAATCAAATCCATATGCAATGTTGTCTCTGTACTGATGCGTAGACATTTACAAAATGGGCGTAAAGAATTTCCAAATTTTTAATTCCAAATCATAAAATAAATTAATTAATTAGTATTTAAAAATATACGAACAAGGCGGCAGCACCGATCAAAAAGGTAACAGAAAACTGCGATAGAAGAGCAGAATCGCAACAAGCGTTTACAGCCTAACAGAAGAGGAAACTAGTTTTAATATAAATTGTTTTCTATACGATACACTTACGATTAAAAGAATTAAACGTTCATTTTAAGGATAGAATTCCGTACCTGCAAGACAGATGGTGTTAATGCCAAATCAAATCGCTTTAATTAATTAAATCTAAATATTTGAATCAAAATAACGAAACCCTATTTGATTAAGTATTATTGATAATTAACTAAATTTGAATGATTTGTTCTAAACGTAAATTTGACCGTAACAAACATAAGACATCACATGTTTTATATAAGTTCATATATTATTTTGTTTGAAATAGATAATATGCTTTACTATATTTATATATGTTAAATAAGACTTCTTCTTTTCCTATTAAATTCTAGTCTCTGTGTAACTATTCAAATAATAGTTTAATTTGTTCATTTGATAGTAAAAAGCATATTATCTGTTCCTAGATACTCTTTCCGGCTCCCTTCTTTATATTTTTACCTTTTTCCTTGTAGCCTTGCTGTATATAGATGGTCTTATGATCTTAAAGAAATCCTAGAAGTTATATATATATTCAATAGTAGCTGTCTCTACATGAATTTTGGAAGAACGTAGAATACATCAAGAAGTTTAGTTCACAAGAAGTTTAGTTAACAAGATTTACACTACCTTGTAAATTCTCACAAGAAGCCCTCTACAGTTACCTGTTTCCTGTATACCTCCAGATAAGTCAATAAATCATTTAAATTTGAATAATTAAGTCTCTGTGAATTAGAATTTATCGCTACCTTATTTAATTATAATATCATAAAGATCAGTGGTTTTCTATATTTTCATCACTGATCGATTGTCAAGTTTAGAAAGTTTTAAATATAGTGGCGTCCAATATTCTCTTTCAAAGTCATATGAGTTGTTTAATAACCTGACCCACTTCCCAAAATCGTAGAGCTTAAAACACTATAAACATTTATAAAATAATAACATCACATTACACAGTGTGACAATTTAAAAACTTTTTTTTGCTTAGGAATTGTATGACTACGAACATTAGTTCATTCGCCTATTTTGCCGATTTTTCCGATTTTGCTGATTTTGCAGATTTTTTCTATTTTGCCGATTTTGTTGATTTTGCCGATTTTGTCGATTTTGCCGATTTTATCGATTTTGTTGATTTTGTCGATTTTGTTCATTTACAAGTTCTACAAATATTACTTATTTACATATATTTTTTTTATTTCATATTATATAATATTTAAAAACTTACAATGGGCTATATCTCATAATTAAAAGATATCAAAAAACACTTAAAACCGTTTCTAGGATAGGAAGAGTTATTCGTTATCATCTCTACTCAAATGTCATTTGTCGTTTATGCCTTGTGTCAAAAGTTCGTATTTCATTTGATTTGAATCTGTCAACGAATCAAGTTGATTTTAATTTTAATTATATCTTGGTCATCCCATGTAATAATTGATTTTTAATATTTTTATTGGCCGTCTGATATTATAAGGTAAGTTTTATTACTAATATATTGTTAAATATATATTGATATAGAAAATAAAGGATCACCCTGTATATATATAGTTGAATAAATAAACTATATTGATGAATATCTTACTTAAAAATATTGTACTTATCATGTTGTAAAATAAGAATTATATTGATAAATTCATAATTGAAATAAGAAATTCATTTAATTGATTGAATTTGGAAAGTATATTTGCCCAAATAACCTAATAGGAAACTAATATTGATCAGTGTATTGAGAATATTTAAATTAAGAATTTTAATAAAGATTCTAAATAAAGCGAGTAATCAATTTGTATAAGAAATCAATTTAGACTTTCACAATACACTCTGTATATATTTTATAATTAACACTTACCTTATTAAGATTGAAAGAAATGAAACAATTTAATCCTCAATACCAATTGATTTATTTTTAAAGAAAAACAACGAAAAATAACAATTTCATAGTAATACGATGGCATCTCATAATCCACTAAATTTCTTTAAAATACAATTTTCTTGAAAAGCTCAACATCTTGGATTAGTTTTCATTCAAACATAGAACCTGAAATTGGAAAAATATTTTAATATGGTTATTAAGTTTGTAACACTCTGTAAACAACATTTCTAAAATGCAAAGCAGGTGAACGAACATTTATTTTGACATATTTAAACTAACTAGAAATTAGAAATGCCAACATGACTCAGAACTAAGAATTGTAATTTAGAAAAGGAAAATCTATAACAAAATTATATTTGGAAATTTCTTAACTGAATGACAGAATGTTAAAGTTTAATAATATTCCTTTGAAATTATTTAAAGAAATATTCAGAATTTTCATGGAAATTAGAAGGAATCCATTTCATTGGTCATTGTAAAACCAAGGATTGGATTTATTAATTGATACTAAAGCTTTGTTAAAAAAATAACAAAAAGTGGTAGATCCTTAGTAACGAAAGATTGAAAAGACTGATAGGAGACAGTGACTGATTTTTAACAAAAATTGGTTTAAATTATTAAGAAATTTGTATATAGTATTTTTAAAAGTGTGTACAAACCTAGCAATATGTTTTTGAATAAAAACATAACATTTGGATGCCTCCAGAATTTAGAAGACTGGTGAAATTAAGTTTTTCAAAATCCTACATTGTTTGTATGTTGGGAATTTGGCTGTTTCCAAGCGACGATCTCAATTTGACGAAGACCCATCGAAGGCGGAACTGTGTACATGTCTTTGTGTAAGGAATTTCGCCGACCGACGACCTGAAAATAATATTTGGATTGGTTTTTCGATATTTACGGTTTACGGACAGTAAAGGTATTCCTATGAATTCATTTACAATAAAACATATTTACCTGTGTTTCAATTTTGTGTCTAGTTAAGTATATTATTCTATTTAATCCACTGATTCTAACCTTACATTTCGTTTGTACAAACGAATATACAAACAAAATGTACTAGTTAGACTCGGTAGAAATTTGATAAACGATATTTACATTGTTTCTCATCATTAGAATACATGTTTTGAATGAATGAAATCTTCACTAATATTAGAATGATCATTTTGTAATGATTAATATTTTTGATACTGAATTTGACATGTTTTATAATTAAACTATTACGTTCCTCCATTGAAAATTTTGAATATTTATTTCACTTTAATTTCTATAAGGTGGTAACACTGGAACAACTGGCGAACATTGACCCAATTTCCAGGTCTGTCTTAAACAAATTGATAATATTTGGTATTTGAAAATTAAAAAATTTAGAAATTAAAATAAAGAAATTTAGTTTTGAAGCTTATTATAAAGGATTTGGCGTCATCATTTATAATATCAAACATTCTAAATTGCGGACCACGAACCCTGAGAAATTTATTAGAGTAAAAAAAATATTTATATAAAATTAAAAATAAATAATTTGATTGAAGGGCAAGTAATCTTAAAATTTAATCAAATAACAAAACAAATTATTTCAGATTTTTTTTTGATAAAACAAATATACAGGGCGCACCAAAATTTAGTTGAATTTAACAAAAACAGAAATATTCTCATTAAAACAGCAACCGAGAATTTATTTATAATTAATGTTAGTTTTGTGAACATATATGGTGAATAAAAAAAAATAAATATAACAATTATTGTTATAATTTAAACACATAAATTATAACATACAAATATAAATCATAACAATATATATATATATATTATGCAAGGATTTTTTAAATATATTGTCAAGTTTCGACATAACCTCAATACCTATCAACAATGAGTTACACACATGGATAATTTATATATTATTTTTTTTTGGAATAAGATATTATGCTTTGGTATGTTTGAATGTGTTAAATAAGATTTTTCCTTCTTGTATTAATTGTAGTCTCTGTGAAATGATTCACTTAATAGTTTTAAATTGTTCATTTATTAGTTAAAAGCATTTTGTCTAAATCCTGTTCCAATTTCCTATTTCCTGTCTTAACATTTTAACCTTTTCTTTTTAGCATTGGCTATATCTAGATGGTTTATGGAGATTTATATCTAGACGGTTTATGGAGATTTATATCTAGACGGTTTATTTGGATCTATATTAAGACAGTTTATGTGAATTTATGTCTAGAAGTTTTATGGTTTTTATACCTAAGAGTTTGGTGCAATCTGAAGACCGTGGTTTGGTTTAACTATAGAAGATCGAAAAGTTTCGAGTTGATTTAGATACCAAATTTCTCAATATCGTTCAAGTCCAGAATTAAGAATAATGATCCCGAATCCCTTTAAAGAAGTCCTGACGCATACCATACAAATCACATTCCTTATATTACTACCTCCTGTACAAAAGATAAGTGTGCTTTTGAATAAATCATCTTAAATTTGAATTAAGTAAAACCCGAGAATAACGATCAAGGAGAAGCGACAGCTTGGTGTTTTTAGTGTAACGTTTTGTAACGCGCATGTGAGAAAATAAGTTGTGTATCACTCAAAATGATGTTATCTGTCAAAGTCAGTCCAACTTGTGTTTAGTACGTGAGCAATGTTAAGTGATATTTTTTGGTGTTTGTTTTATTTGTTTGTTTGTTAAGATAAAGATTTTTACACACATTCTAATGCAGATATAAAATGAGCCAAAAAAGTTACTAGGAATCTAAGAATTTTATCACATGCATAAATATTAAGTATAATGGTTCAATCATTTTTGACATTTTATTTTTCATATGTAGGTATTGTATTTTGTGAAATATATGTTTTCCTCTTTTATATAAATTTAATAAACAATGAACTGGAGATTTTTTTATTTTATTTTAAAATTATATTTAAAAAAATATAATAAATTCGCGTGTTTCAATTAGGATTGGTCAAAATGGGCGAAATCCCTTTATTATGGCTAAATTGTAAGGTACAATTATGTCAATATGAAGATGTTTTGCCCATTCATATTTACATTTATTGAATGAATCATATTTTGGAAATATTGGTGCATACTTAAATAAGTACTATTTCAAAAAATTCGTCTATGCCCAGACAGCACACATAGTCCAATGTACGTCCACTTTAGATCTATTTGAGGGTCAAGACGTCCATATCCGGGCATCCAGTGCCCAGACAGCACACCAAATCCTTTGGATATCTACTGAACATCCCAATATCCACTGAATGTCCAGTCCATGGTAGATATCTATTTTATATCCATGAAATGTAATTTATAGACTTGCAAATGTCCATAAATAATAGTAATTATATAGCAAATTATTAAAAAATTACGCCATTGTGCTCGCCATTGTGGCTAATAAGGATGACTTTCTCCTTAGTGGGCAAAATCAAAGGCAGAGTGTTGAAAATATTTTGAGTGTTGAAAATATTTTTTATCTCTTCTATTTTCTTTCGACGATATTGGTTACTTATGAAACTCTACTAAAGATACCCATAAAATATTTTGCTGAATATTCGAATATCTTCTATATCCTGGGATATAGACGGACATTCGGTTGGATATCCATATTGGATATATTGAATATTCACAAAATATATTCTGTGGATATCTCTGGGATTTCTTGTATTTTCTGGAAGATACTCATTAGATATTTTGCTGAATATCCATAAGAATATCTTCTTTATTCTGGATATAAACGGACATTTGGATATCCATATTAGATCCACGGAATATTTCTGATATCCTGTAGATATATTGGATATCCACAAAAGATATTCTGTGGATATCACTGGGATTTGGTGTGTTGTCTCCGTATACGTCCGTTTATGCTAATTAAATTGACAGCTGAACATTGATACCCAGAGAACGTCTATTTTTGGACTTAATTTTAAGTTTAGTAGTATTTTGACGTCCAGTGGACATCCATCTTAGGTCATTATTTATTAAGCTTACCAGATAATACTCATTTATAATATATACTTCTTTTTTTAATATAACTGGTCATTAAAAATTGACAAAATGAATCTATTGATTTCATTCTATCAGCGGAAGTTTGAAATCTTATTCAATTATAACTACTGTATCTAGTAAAAAGTTTTCAAGTGGTTTCTTGGTCGAGCTCGTCTAGCGATTGAAAGGGTAAAACGATAATGGATGTGTCGTGAGTTCGATGTCTGCTCAGGTCAAGCGATTTTTAATAAAAAAAAATAAATGGTGTATAGCGGTTTGCGAAAATAATAAACAAATTATTAATAATATAAAATAGTGTGTGGTAAGTTGCGGTTCTGTAAAAAAAGTAGAGATGTGGTCTCAATGGAAATATAATCCTGAACGTTTTTTGAATGTTCAGTATTCGACGTCCAAATATATTCCAGAATTGAACGTCCTCTGAATGGTCAAAAGTGTGCCATTTGTATACTTCTCTGGACGTCTATTGGATGTCGGAAGTCCAGAAAAAACTCATTCTTGGACGTCTAGACATCCAAAATTGTATATCGAATGGACGTCCAATGGACATATTTGTATTGTCTGAGTGATAGCCAGGCCAGGTATTTAACTCTAAATACATAAACCTTAAATGACATCTGGCTTAACTTGGCGAGAAAATACTTGTTTATACAGAAATGAGTGATAAACTTGAAAGTCCTTTCAATATAATATAAATCCAGAAATTCTAAAAATATGTAAGTACTTTTTAAACCTAAAAGTTTTTGAAAATATAAGCACATTGCAAATATTTAGTTAAATATCTCAAACTTAATGTCTTTTTAATTGTTACCTGAATTTTTTTTGGCACCCTTAATTTTATTAACATTATTTTTACTTAGGGAAAAGGTAATTTAATTTAAATATGGGGCTTTCATTACATTTTTAACAATAAATAAACCAAATATTGAACAAATTTTATAGATAAATTATAAAATAATAAACGTCTTTTACTTTTATAATAAATAATTAATTATTACCTAATGAATTATATTTTAGTGCCGAAATGTCACCATTGCTATTAACCCTAACTACTTCAATGTAATTAAATCACATTACAACATTTGCGCATGGTCTATAACAATGATTTCAGATAATTTGCCAAACTATTTCGCTCAGTGTAGAAAATAAGCATGTTTTCTCAGCGTGCTAAGTTGTGTATCAATCAAAGTCATGCTTTGAAAAAGGTACATCCGATATCAAAGGCACCGACAGCTACTGTCGCTTCTCCTTGATCGTTATTCTCGGGTAAAACTATGTGAATTAGAATTTGTTACTATCTTATCTAAAACTTTGTTTAAATATAATTTGTTAGTGGTTAGGGATTTTCTATATTTTTGTCACTAATCTAAACTCAAGTATAGTAAGTTTTAAATATAGTGGTGCCCAACTTCTTTTTCAAGGTAATTCGAGTTATTTAATAACCTGACCCACGCCCAAAATCAATAGAGCTTAAACACACTATAACAAATAGATAAAATATCAAGTATCATGTGTTACGGTTGTAAATTGGCTAAAGTTCATTGTCTTTATATTTTGAAAATACCATTTAATTATTTGGATATTCGTTAGAAATCGTCTACGCCTATGTCTTTCGTGGGGTATATAGAATAAAATATATTACAATTTAATCTTGGACAGCTGATTGTTTCGCAGTAAATCAAAATCTTTGCAACGTTGCCAAATGTCTATTGTAAATTAGTCAACAATCTTTGGGGAAATCCTGCTTTACTTCGTGAGGACTTTATGTGAAAATTTTTTTTAAATAGCGACATTGTATTAATTTAGAATATCTTCTATAATAAGTTGTTAGATATGATACAATTGGTAAAGTATTTATTCGCTATATTGAAGTTTAACCGACTGTCTTGGCTCTGACGTCATTAAGTATGTATGTGAACTGCATAATTTGGCAACATTGTCTTTTCTTTCGATTTCGATCAGAGAGTGATTGATTTTTTTCGAAAAAGTTTTGAAGGTAAAACGCCGTAAAATGGTGGATATGTTCCTGTAAATTTTGAGAAATAATTTTTCTGATTAATCCCAGTTAGTTTTGTGTTCTAATTATTAAATTGTGTACCTTCAGTGTTCTCTCCTTGCGAACAAGGATATATTTTTGGAGAAATTAGGAACTGTTGTTTGCTATAACCTCTCGTGGACATTGCCAACAGTCTGGAACTGTCGTGGTTGGATTTTGTAATTTCGAACCCCTTCAGCACAGTAGGGTATGTACTAATAATAATTATATATTTTGTAAGGTTCCTCACAAGATATTTATCTAATTTTTAATTTAATAAATTTTAATGGTATATCAAGGTTAAAAAGCCGGTTATATTTTCTAATATTTAATTTTGTTATATACAGGGTTTTCTGGTATACTAGTCGGCTCTTTCATCAACTCACTCTTGGGGTTACTCTCTTTGTGGAGGATTTAACCTGGGACGTTGTTAGTCAGTTTGAAGAGTATGAGCACCAGAACTTTAATGCAGATACGTATACATATTTTTTTTTTATCGATTTAATGAACTGCTTGCTGCTTGCTCGTGTAGTGTTAAACTGTAGTTGCTTATTGGACTTAAATTAATTTGGAAACGCTATCATTCCAATGTAAAATCGCCATATATTATGTAAAATTGCTATGTACTTATTGTTCGCTTTTCCTTTATACTATAGTGCTTATTGACTTAATAGAGTGCTATACTTTTAATGCAAAATTGCTATATATATTTGTAATCCCTACATATTTATTATTCGCTTTGTGGTTGCTATTGGCTTTAATTAATTTGAGAGCACAATATTATTTTAGGTATAATTATTACATTAAGCAGGTATTTAACATTGTTTCACATTATTTACATTTTTCTTGCGTTTAAGTACTCATACGTTAAAACAACTTTTATTTGATTTGATTTCTTGTGGTTCTCAGCCTTGCCTAAAGTTGAGTAGTATATATATTTGTTTATTGATCTAGTGCATATACTGAAACTATTAATTATTTTGTTAATTTGGTATTTTCAAAAGTAAAGTTTATATTGTTGTGAATCTCGCCTTTTTTTTTGATATTGTTGGTAAGTCGCAATATTTTACAGATATCTTAAGGGTCATGGTCAGGTATTATGACTTCCTGGCGCCCACCCCCTCTGGTTATTAATTTGTGAGTAAATATTTCATTTTTTTTTATTTGTCAAAACCCACCACCCTTACCGACTTGAGTTAAGCCGCCAAGGCCCAATTAAGGATTTACAACAACCCTTTAAAATTAAGGGGCGTTTCACATGTTACAAATGACATAAAAGAGAACTCACAAATTTGTAGTTCAACAAAAACTTAGGTAAATGTTCCTTTTAAGGCAAGATTTTACAATTATTGATTTGCTTTGTATAATTATTATTTACAACATTCGATAGCATTTTTTATAGACTATTTGATGATATATTACAAGTAGCGGTTTGCTGTTTAAATTTTTTGTTTGGGGTAGGTGGGGCCATGAACAAATTCAAAGAACAGCATGTCTCAACATAACAGGAACCATAAAAACAACACCGACCAGAGGCATGAAGTTATTCTTAGTCTCACTCCCCTTGATATTTATAACAAGAAGGTTGCTCTGACAGCAATGACATACCTCCGCACGGGTGGAATAGAATATGATTTAGGATCTATTTATACACTCTGTACAAAAATTAGCGCATCACTATTTGATTTTTCGATATTTTTAAGTACTGGATACATGCAAAAAAGGATGAGTTTTTTGTGTAAATGTCTTTGTAAAATAAATACTAATACTTTGAAATTGCAACCAACTTTCGCCATTAGTTGCTTTCAATATTTAGTAAAGTTTCCTTGGTTTTTGTAGTATTTAATTTTAAAAATTATTGAAATGAATAATCGTGACCGCCAGAGAAGAAATTTGGGATATGACGAAGTGGTTAGAATCATTACATTACTTGAAGAAAGACGTAGTCAATGTTACATTGCAAATTGCAAACAATTTCCAGGGTAGCTTCCCGGTTTAGAGAAACAGAGCAATACGACAGAAGGCCCGGCCAAGGTCGTCCAAGGGTTACCACAGCAGCGGACACCCGATTTTTAACATTAACCTCTCTTCGAACTAGACACTCTACAGCGGAAATGCTCCAAAACGAACTAGCCATTGCTCGAAATACAAGAATTTCTGTGCAAACAATAAGAAATGTCTTCAAGAAGGAGAAATTAGAGCCAGGGTGGCCGACTTGAATCTACGCCTTACCAGGGAGCATCGTGTTGCACGGTTGGAGTTTGCCAGAAATCATGTGAATTGGGATATAGCCGATTGGTCCAATGTTATGTGTTCTGATAAATCTAGATTCAGCCTGTTTTCATCTGATCGACGAATTCCAGTCTACAGGCGTGATGGCGAACGCTACTTTCAGTGTAACTTTAGAGAAACGGAACCTTTTGATGGTGGCTCTGTTATGATGTGGGCAGGAATTTCTTTTGCGGCTCGTACAGAGTTAGTACCATTTGTTAGAGGAAATTTAACAGCTGTAAGATATGTGACGGACATTCTTAAATCCTATGTTGTATCTTACGGTCCATTCATTGGTGACAATTTTGTTTTTATGCAAGACAACGCTCGCTTGCACACAGGTTTAATTGTTCGTCAGTACCTTAACGAAGTTGATATTCCCACATTGGATTGGCCAGCTCGAAGTCCTGATTTAAATAGAGCATGTCTGGGACAATTAATCACATGTACGACCAATTGTTTCTAACACCTTAAATCAACTTTAAAATGCTCTAACGAGGAATGGGACAATTTGCCGGAACAATTGATGCAAAAACCTGATTTCAAGTATGCCACGTCGATGTCTGGCTGTACGGGGTGGTAATACAAGGTATTAATTTTATTTTATTCATCGATTGCACCCAAATCACTTTTTCAATTTTGTAAAAAAATCAAATAAATTAATTTGGTCCCTTCTTAAGTTTTATTTGTTTTTGCCATTATTGCTTACAAATAGTTATTAATT
Organism: Psylliodes chrysocephalus; assembly: GCA_927349885.1. NCBI lineage: Eukaryota > Metazoa > Arthropoda > Insecta > Coleoptera > Chrysomelidae > Psylliodes > Psylliodes chrysocephalus. The sequence continues at coordinate 78,695,870 of OV651819.1, read as the reverse complement.
TATATGACACCAAACTTTAGAAAAATACTCCAAAAATTTTACGTTTTGTAAGAAAATTGAAATGATGCATTAATTTTTGTGCGGAGTGTATACATAAATAAAATTTATTGACTTAGTCGCAATATATATCTTCTCCGGTCATTCATTCCGTCAAAGTTAGAATTATTTCTAAATTTAAATAGGAAGAGAACGGGATTTGGTTGGTTAAAAAGAGCTATGATTTGATTACGAGCAAAACTGAATTCGTTCAAAGACTTTCTACAATATTTTAAGTATACGAAGTTTTTCGTTAAATGATTTTTTGTAATTCTTAGTTGTTTATGTAGCTCTATTACTAATAAAAATTATCTAGTACAAAATTAATCAAAAAACTGGTCAAAAGTCATATTCAAATTATGGTAATACATGAAAAATATTCTGATATTCCTAATTTTTTGATCATGCTGTATAATTTATATTGCATAGTGTAAATAAGCATAAACAGACTATATACAAGACATAAGTTTTATGGAAAAACAAAATCTGATGTGTCCAACACATGACTTTCCTATCTAGTTATTATAGGCTTTTTCCGATTATTTTGTACAACTTATTGCATCACCTCTATAAATGTTTAGAGGATAAACTAAATATAAACATTTTCAACATACATCTACCTCGAAACATTTTTCTATAGATGTTCATTGAAAACGAAAATACTGAAAAATTTTAATTTAGCACTTTTCCTACAATTTTTCCATTACGGTCCATTTTATAAAAATCATGTATAAACAAAAATGATAGAGATCGATATCGCAAACTACTTTTGGTTCAACAATTTTCATAAAAATCAGAATGTTGCACATTTTGTCAAATTTCTCGAATACGGACCATTTCTGGAAATTTTGACATAAAACAAAAATTATAGATAATAATATTACAAGTAACTTTTATTAAAACAATTTTCTTCTCCAAACAGAAATAACAGATATATTCCATAAAATATAAAAACGGCCTCCCATAAAGTACCCCCTAGATGTTGCGATTTTGTCCAAAATCTAATAATTTTTATACAATTTTTATAAAAAAATATTTTTTAACATTTTATCAAATTTCTCGACTACAGACCATTTTAGGAAAATTTTGTAAAATATAAAAATTATAGATACTTTTATTTAAAGAGTTTTCTTCTTCAAACGTTAATACTAGATATATTTCATAAAATATAAAAATGAATACCTATAAAGTACCCCCCCAGATGTTTCGACTCTGCCCAAAATCTAATCATTTTATTGTACGCTGGTGTAAAGTTTAAGTTTAAGCTTTGGTGTTTTTCTGTGTATCGGTTCACACACACACACACTCACACACTCACACACTCACACACTCACACACTCACACACTCACACACTCACACACTCACACACTCACACACTCACACACTCACACACTCACACACTCACACACTCACACACTCACACACTCACACACTCACACACTCACACTCACACACTCACACACTCACACACTCACACACTCACACACTCACACACTCACACACTCACACACTCACACACTCACACACTCACACACTCACACACTCACACACTCACACACACCACACACTCACACACTCACACACTCACACACTCACACACTCACACACTCACACACTCACACACTCACACACTCACACACTCACACACTCACACACTCACACACTCACACACTCACACACTCACACACTCACACACTCACACACTCACACACTCACACACTCACACACTCACACACTCACACACTCACACACTCACACACTCACACACTCACACACACACTCACACACTCACACACACACACACACACACACACACACACACACACACACACACACACACACACACACACACACCACACACACACACACACACACACACACACACACACACACACACACACACACACACACACACACACACACACACACACACACACACACACACACACACACACACACACACACACACACACACACACACACACACACACACACACACACACACACCACACACACACCACACACACACACACACACACACACACACACACACACACACACACACACACACACACACACACACACACACACACACACACACACACACACACACACACACACACACACACACACACACACACACACACACACACACACACACACACACACACACACACACACACACACACACACACACACACACACACACACACACACACACACACACACACACACACACACACACACACACACACACACACACACACACACACACACACACACACACACACACACACACACACACACACACACACACACACACACACACACACACACACACACACACACACACACACACACACACACACACACACACACACACACACACACACACACACACACACACACACACACACACACACACACCACACACACACACACACACACACACACACACACACACACACACACACACACACACACACACACACACACACACACACACACACACACACACACACACACACACACACACACACACACACACACACACACACACACACACACACACACACACACCACACACACACACACACACACACACACACACACACACACACACACACACACACACACACACACACACACACACACACACACACACACACACACACACACACACACACACACACACACACACACACACACACACACACACACACACACACACACACACACACACACACACACACACACACACACACACACACACACACACACACACACACACACACACACACACACACACACACACACACACACACTCACACACACACACACACACACAACACACACTCACACACACACACACTCACACACACACACACACACACACACACACACACACACACACACACACACACACACACACACACACACACACACACACACACACACACACACACACACACACACACACACACACACACACACACACACACACACACACACACACACACACACACACACACACACACACACACACACACACACACACACACACACACACACACACACACACACACACACACACACATCATCGCAAAAATAGTCAAAACGGATTCAGGAGACCTCAAAACGTAAAAATCCGTCGAAAACTCGAGGTCGAAAAAAATCGTGATTCCTATACTTTCCTGAATCTGTATACAGATAGAAAAGTAACAAGAATTACTTAAGAGTGGTGGAAATATATTTAATAATAATTCTGCATTTCTTACATTTGAATCCTTCTAACAGCTTTTCATGTAGAGCTGCAAACTTGAGGTCCATAAGAAAGTTGTCTTTAAATACCTGAAAACTAACATTTTAAACAAATTTTGAACAAATTTTGTCAGTACCCAAATCAATATAAAAAGTACAGGGTTCTTTGCCTTTTATTTTATTTACATAAATATTATATATCTGATGAATCATTCCTAAAACCATATGCTTATCGTATGGTTAAACTTTTGCTTTTTTTGTCCTTTTATCCAAAATAGCACGTATCACGACTTTTGATGAAATGGGAGATCAAGAGTACGAGTATTGCGAGTAGTTAATAAACATTAAAAGGAGTACCGTCAAACGGGGTGACTCGGGAAAGCCCGCCTGAATTGGGACAAGTGTACACAATTCCTGAAAAAAAAAAAAAATTGTAGCGAGGACGCATGCGCTGGACCGGCGGCGGAATTCGGTGAGTGAGTCGTGTTTACTTATTAGTTGTTAGTTTGTTATTTGCCACAGCTGCATAACATTTCGTTCTCGCGAAAAAAAATAGACATTAGAGCAGCAGAAAAACGGGTGTTTTCGTAAGTCGATAAATTGTTGTGTTGAACTATTGCAAGGTAAGTGATATTTGCTATGAAATTTGTTTTGTTCGCTCACTTGAGACGTTTTCAATGTTGTCTTAAGATTTTTTTATGCTGCTAAATTTAGTTTTTTTTTATCGTTGGAAATCTAATATGAGGTTCTTTTTAGGGTGACTCGGGACATGCCCCGAAAATATATCAAGAGGCTTGGTTCTAAGCCATACCACAATTCAGAAAGCAAAAATTTGCGGAAAGCTGTTCTTGAAAGGCTGAAAAAAGAAACCAGCTATAGAAATCTGGAGATTTAATACGAAATTCCTAATAAATCATCATGAGAAAAATAAGAATGTGAAAAAACCTGGTGTAAAATTAGCCATAACGAACGTTGAAGAAAAGAAAATTGTTAGTTTTTGATGTGTCTTGCCGGTTGGGGATTCCCATTAGAACCAATGAGCGTGCGTATTTTGGTATAACAGTAATATGATAAAAGCAGTGTAAGCATCAGAAGATTTACCAACAACTACTTGCCAGGGCCAAACTGGATGAAATCTTTTCTGATTCGCCACAAAACTAATTCAGCACTGAGACTTTCGGAGAATATAAAACGAGATAAATTAAACACATCTTTAGACAATGTTTCTCCTTCGCATATCGATAATTACGATGAGACAAACTTTACTGATGACCCTGGCCGTCAGCGAGTCGTAATTCGTAGGTCCACCAAATATGCAGACCGTATTCTTTACTCCAGTAAAACATCGACATCTGTCATGTTTGCCATCAGCGGATCTGGTAAAATTTTACCCCCATATGTGGTATTCAAATTGGAATATCTTTATTAAAACTGGGTGAAAGATAGTCCACAGGGTACTAGATATGAAAATACTAAGAGTGGATGGTTTGATTCGAACCAATTTGAAGAATGAATTTTAACAATAGCATTAGCTTACTTCAGAAGACTTCACGGGCTGAAGGTTGTTATTGGTGACAATCTGGCAAGCCATGTCTTTCAAAATGTTATCATGGAATGTCAAAAAATAACATTAGATTCGTTTTACTTTCTCCAAACAGCACGCATTTCACACAACCGCTTGACCCTGCATTTTTCAAGCCTGTTAAGCAATCGTGGAGAATAACTCTTGGCGAGTGAAAGAAAAAAAATAGAGGAGTCATCCCGAAACCAGAATTTCCAGGATTATTGAGAAAAGCTTTGTTAAGTATTGTAGACAAATTGGAAGATATCATTAAGGCTGGTTTTAGTGGTTGTGGCATCATTCCACTTGACAGAGAACAAGTTTACCTCCAGAAATTTTCAATGAAGAATAATCTTAGAAGACTTGGACTGAAACACTGACTGATTTTCTGAAAACCTAGCGAAACCCACAAACCATCGCAAAGAAGGCAAAAGGAAAGAAAATTCCCGTAACACCTGGTAAAAGTGTGGTGTGCCAATCAATAGTATCTGATTCTGAGCCCAAAAATGTTTCGGAATCTGATGGCAGCGAAATTTCCGAAGAAAATATGAACGACACCGAATCAGAGGGAGAAGCAGGAAATTCACCAAATGTAGAAAGCGACGGAGAAAAACCAGGCGTGAAAGATTTGGAAACAGATGACTTTGTCATTGCAAAATTTACAGAGGGAAAGTTTTCTAGGAATTTTGTAGGTAAAATCTTAGGAAACAATGATGGACAACTGTGCATTACCTTTTAATAGGAAGCTCTAAAGTGGAAAATACCTCCATTTTTCTACAAGCCTCTGATGAATCTTGTGGATATCTCTTAAGGAGGTCCTTTCGCCACCAATGTTAAATAAAAAATATTAGATTATGACTAAAATTAATTTTTTTCTAATAGTAGATGTCCTTATTTATCTAATAGTGAACTTTTAACTATACCTTACCGTGCAAATTTTTGAGAAAAATTTTTTTTAAAAATGTGTGTGTTTGTATAGTGTCTTATGAGAAAGTAAGACTTCAACAACAATTTTCGAATTATAATTAATTTTACTATTATTTATTGATTAGATGGAGTAGAAAAAAACTAAAAATAAGGTTTTTGAAATATTTATGTTTTGTTTTTCACAATAAAATATATAGGTTACCGTGGAATTTATTGAGAAATTATTATTTATTAAAAAATCACAAAAAATTTTCAATTAGGTTACTTGAAATTTTTTTGTGATTTTTTAATATTAATTTCTCAATTAGTTCCACGGTTTACTATATATATATATATATATATATATATATACTCGACCAGCGTATCATGTGACATCCAGCAAAAATTTTGACTTTGTGACATCCACCCTTTGCAAAGACTTTAGGAAAAAAATAAAAATATGACTTCTTTTAATTTAAAAAATATTATCACTGAGCGAAAAATATCACAACCATACACATTTTAAAAAAATAAAACGTCCTATCGTTGTGAGATCCAAAGTATACACGGTATATATTTTTATTAACAACACTTTGTGACATCCAGAAAAACCTTGCATCTTGTGACATCCAGTTGTTACGTCACAGTATACCATTTCTGCAAGAAAATTGCTATTCTTGTAACATCCAGCAAGTATATAAATACATTTTTGAATTGGGCACCTTATTACATCCTAAAAACTTAACACGTTTAACGCCAAAGCACACCCTCAAATTCTATTATTTTTATTGTTTTTTTATTCCAATGTGATTTCTTTAGTTGTTTTGATAAAATATTTTATTTCATGTTTAAATAATTACTGAGGCCCTTCCTATGGGGCCTCAGAATTGCATTCGTGCAGACGAAAACATTTTCTTACTTCCATTTTTAAAACTTTTTTTATGTTTCCGATCATTCTGAGTCCGAAAATGCAAAAAAAAAATTTCGTTTGGTCGTCTGTGTATATGTATGCCGGCACAATAACTCTAGAACGAAAGTTCTAATTGACTTGCAGTTTTGATCTTCTTGAATAATTCCTTCTAACTTAGAACCCTATTGATTTTCAGAATTTTCGGTTCATTTTAACTACTTTAATATCAATTTTCTTAAAATCCGCTTATGCATTTCTTATGTGACAATTTTAGGAATTCCAATTATTTCTAACGTCAACATCCCTAACATTCTTTACATTCCATAAATTGCAAACATTCTCTAACGACCTTTCAAACAACAGCTGTTGATAGCAAAAGTGAAATTTCTAAGGCGGGTTGCGATTTTTATATTTGCAAATATAGCCATTTTGAAGGCTATTTTTATTCAAAATTAGTGGCCAAGCCTGCCAATTATGAAAAATATATAAGCAATTTCTTAAAAATTACTTTTTTTATGGTGGTGCTAACTTAAGCGTACTACTATTTTGCCCCTAGCCACAAAAACAAATTCATCAAATTTATTGGCAACCCCAATAATTAACCGGCCATTTTATTTGGCAAAAATCAGAATAATGCTTGGTTGTGCCTGTCAGGTATCAAGATGTCAACTATGATGTGGGAATGGCTCTTAAATGTAAAATTATTTAAAAATGTATGCTTTTTTTTGATATTTATTGCAAATAATTTGTAGTGTATCTCAATTAAGGCTTTCCATAAATAAATGTGCAGCAAGACAGATATTATAATGTTCTTATACGAAGCAATTTTTTATTATATAAAAGAGAGGTAGGATATAATGCTGGTTTACATATTCAACCAGCGAATTGTAAATAATAATTAGTAAACTTCTTGAGGTTACTTTTGAATACATTTATTGTTTTTTTTTTTTTTAATTTCTGTAGGTAGTCAATTAAATTTTTTACACCTTTAATAAAAATTATATTTTGGGAACTTTTAGTGATGGCTTGCCGTAGATGAAAGTCAGATTGGCTTCTTGTATTATAGTTGTGATATTGCGAATTATATTGAATTATTTCTAATAGATCTGATGCGATGGTACTATGTAATTTTTATTTTATAAATAAATATCAGTCATGTACTGAACATAATTTTGAACTGAAAGCCAATTTATTTCTTTTAACAAAGTTGCAGTACTCATCCTTCTATCCTTTATGTCCTTTATTAGAATATAAATAGGCAAAATAAGGAGCCCAAATATTTTACATAAGCAGGCTTAAGACGTAAAAGGGCCAATTATTATTGGAAAAATTGCTCGAACAAGTTTTTAAACCCTAATCAAAAGGCGATATAGAATGGTTTTAAAAATCAAGGCTTGTGAAAATCATCACATGGATAAACCTAAGTAATGCCAATGTTTCACAAAACAAAAAATTCAACGTCCTAATACTACTATAGGCTTTCGGTCTTTCGTTCCAAGTTAAATCATTTCTTGTTTTTGTTACGCTACGAGTTTACCCTTGTGGGCTTCAGTCTCGATAAGGTGGGAACCACCATTTTAGCGTCTCTCGAATTTTCTTTTCAGTGTTTGATTGTGTATATTTTTAGATACACTGGCCCAAAATAGTATATTATTAAACGAGCAATTTATGGTAGCCATTATTCACGCAGGGTGACGTTTGCGTCCCGAGCCGTAGGCGAGTCTAATACTATAATTTGTTCACGACCATTATGGTTTCTTTATTAAATAAAAGTTAAGTGTAGAATGGAAAGTTTTTATTAAACATAGGTAACTAACTGTTGTTTTTCCAACTTTTCAATTTTCCGATTTTTGAATTTCTGATTTTTCGATTTTCCGATTTAAGATTTTTCAATTTTTTGATTTTTTGACTTCAATTTTCCGATTTTCCAATTTTTGAATTTCTGATTTTTTGATCTAGAAAATATCGTTATGAAAAGTATCGCCCGTCTTTAGCTATCTACCGGAAATTGCCAGAATTAGAAAAGAGTGAATTATCATAATTCACTCTAGTGATATATGGGTACCATATGCTTTTAGTTAGGAGGTAGAATATTGATTTATTATTAAGTGGTCGTGGACAAATTAGTTTCCATTTGAAGTAACTTTTTAATCTTTTTTTTTTGTATGTGGATATCTCTTATAGAGATTGGGTACAGGTTCTCCCTTTTCCAATAGTTTGGGACTCCCGGATCATTAGTGCAAGTCAGGCTTATCATTTACCCACTAAACGCACCCCTGAGCAGGTAATATTTTTTACTTGTCCATTGGGACTACTTTATTAATTTTTTTGAGTATCTATCGACCTCGTATTGTTGATTCTCCGGTCTCAAGTGCATTAACACGGCCAGTTGGCGAACCTAAAGATAAATCCAGCGGTGTTTATTATTTTTGCGCACAGACTATTTTACTACAAACATTTTTAACTTCAAATTATTTTTGAGTTACACAAAAAAGTACATTTCTTAATTAGTTAAGTTAGTTTCCATATTTAAAGAGACCAAAAAAAACTAATATTAGTCATGTGCAAAAACATAAATTGTGCAGATGATTTTGCTGCTAAAACATAACGTCTAAATTGTTTTTTTTTTAGTATTTTGGAGATAAAAAATGAAACTAAAGGGGTTTTTAATAACTTTAACACGTTATATTGACGATAATTTATTTCCATGAAAATTTTTAAAAGCTACATATTTTGTTGGTACTTCTATATATCTGTGCCTACCAGTACTAAAAGCAATTCTGTGAATTAATTTTTCCTAGAGTCTAGCGGTTATGATGTTGGTACGACATGCAGACATGCAGTGATTAATTAAAAAGTAATAATTATAATATTTGGTTCTAAATACGAACTTTTAAGTACATTTTATTATAGTGTACACGCATATAAGTACCAACAAAATATGTAACTTCTAAAAATGTGCTTAGTTTTAAAATAATATAAAAAATATTTAATTTTAGTAATTAAATCATCTACTCAAAAATTAAAAGCATATGATTAAATTTTTTTGTGTGCTTTTTTCAAATATGGATACAAATTTAACGACTTGTAGTGTGTTCTTATAAGGATGGACAAATTTATAATTTTTTTTTAAAAAGATGAAACTGCATTGTGTTTCTTATTAATGCCTTAATAGATTATGGTAAGTTATAGAGAATACATGTGCCAAATTTCAATAACATAATAGCGGTTGGTAAGTTATGAAACAAGAAAGAAATTGGCAAAGGTAATAAAACTACCTGTATCTCGGTTATAAATGGCGAAAGAACCATTAAGTAAGATTATTTGGAATCATATCAGAAGCATAAAAAAAACTAAGTATTAAAAAAAGAGTGAAACTTCTTAGATTAATTCACTCTAAAATAAAAAAGAAATAAAATCCGCGTACATCAATATTTATCGCACAGCTACTTAAATATACTATTAACTCTATACGGCAAGGCACCGACGATGCACGAACGACGATCGTTTGAAGTCGTTTTTATGAATTAGCTCATCATATTTTTTATGTATTAACTTTGATTTATTTAAATTTATCTAAATTTATTTAAATTTATTTAAATTTATTTAAATTTATTTAAATTTATTTAAATTTATTTTAATTTATTATAATTTATTTCAATTTATTTAAATTTTTTTAATTTATTTATTTTATTTTCTTTAATTATTTTATTTTAATATAAATTACAGTAATCGTCCACTCACCCATTGTTGATACACCTTGGAATAATATAGCTGCATATATATTTATTAGTCACAGAGAGTAAATGCATTTAAAAAACTTATTGGCTCTATGCGAAACCCAACAAAAAATTTTGGCAGTTAATGTGTTAACATAAAATAGATCTTAAAATGAGAATCCAAATATATCTAAAATAAATTTTTTGGATGTCACATAACCTAGTGTGTAAAGTTCTAATATACTCTATGGTGGATGTCATATAGTCGGGTGAGTAAGTTTTAATATACTGAATGTTGGATGTCAGAGAGTCGAGTGAGTAAATTCTAATATACTTAATGGTGGATGCCAGACAGTCGAGGGACTGAAATATTTAATATACAAAATATACAAAACCAACTGACGCGAGCGCCACCTTCGCATCTATACACTGGAACTAAATATATACATAAAATTGAAAATTAAGCATTATGACATCCAGCTGAAATTTTTTTGGCTCCCTTTTAAACCTCCTTTATGATGTTTGAACCCCAAAAACGTTGTGACATCCGAATTTGGATGTCACATCGCAGACGGATGTTAGAAAGATAGCAACATTTTTGCGACATGATGTCACAAAGTCGGCAGGACGAATCTATATATATATATATATATATATATATATTGAATTGTAGTCGTCCGTGGCATCCGTATAGATATGACCCTTGATGGCATCCGCCCAATATACACTATGTATACTGTGAAGAATTTAAAAATACTAATAGCGTCTTTCGTGAACTCTGTAAGTTTGACAACACTGCTCCGTTTGAAATTGCATGAAATGTTTCTAGTTTGTGTAAAATTCAGCCCCTTTTAGACCTTAAAACCACATGTGTTTATTTTACGGACGTTTAGTTGTACTTTGAATAAAGACCCAAAAATAGATATTTGGGTATTGCTCGTATTTCTTTTACTTTAAATAAATAAAGTGCCTTTGTTTATTTGGTCATAAAGTTTTATTTAATTTTTTATTTTATAGGCGACAGATATATTTTGGATAACATATTCTTTATCTTCTGGTTCAGTAAATTATTTTTAAAAACATAAGGAACTAAAACACATGTAATTTTTTAAAACAGTTAAAGCCCCATCTTTTGTTTTACAGCGTGTGGAGGTGTATTCGAAATAATATAATTTGATTTAACAAGATATATACAGTAGGAAAACAAAAACATGAGTGTTTACAAATTTAAAAAATATCAGTGGCGTTAAAATATAGAATAAAATTAAAAAGCTTACAATTAGTTAGAATTAAAATAAACGTTAGATAAATATTTTATGTCTGTTTTAATATTTTTTTAATATGTATCATTTCAGGGATAGTTCTTTTGTTTTATTTGATTTATTTTCGAGAATTTGAACATTTTCAAAACCAAAAGAGTGCAAAAAATGTTCTATATAGAACTTGTGTATTTCTTATGACTCCTAAAAAGACAAAAAATAGTCCAAAAATGACGTTCTCCTTAGTAAACAAAATCAATCAAAGAAAAACTGTAATAGGGTATTTTTTTTTTCTAAAATTTTACTTTAAACTTAAATTGGAGTTAATATAAATTTGGGTTAAACATGTAATATTAATGGATTTTTAGTTTTATAATGTTACTATTTTCTATTAAAACTTGGAAAAAATAGTTGTTTAATTATACATAAAAGCACAAGATTTTATGCCGTGGCTGGTGTTTCATAGCCGAAGCGAAGAGTTATGTTTAATTAAAATTTAAAATTGTCACTTATCCTCAAATTTCTTAAATACGGACAATTTTAGGAAAGTTATGTATAAAAGAAAACATATAGAGAATAATTTTGCAAACAACTTTTATTTAAGGAAGTTTCTTCTCCAAGTATAAATAACAGATACATTCAATAGAGTAGAAAAATGCCCTTGTATAAAGTAGCCCCAGATGTTCTGACTATGCCCAAAATCTAATCAGGTTACCACATAATAGATTAAAGCTTGTTTAAAATTTAGTGTTTTTCTCTTTATCCGCTTTTGAGTTATGTTCAAAATTCAAAATTTTCACTTATCCTCAAATTTCTCAAATACGGGTCATTTTACGAAAATTATGTATAGAAGAAAAAATAATTTTGCCAAAAAATTTGAATCAAGGAAGTTTTTCTCCAAGCGTAAATAACAGATATATTCAATAAAGTAGAAAATTACTCTCTCATAAAGTAACCCCCTGATGTTCCAACTATGCCCAAAATCTAAGCAGCTTACTGCATGGTAGATTAAAGCTTAAATTTATGATTTGTTGCTTTTTTTTAATCCGTTTTTGAGTTCAAAATGTTCAAAATTCTAAATTTTCACTTTTCCTCAAATTTCTCGAATACGCTCCATTTTAGGAAAATTATATATGGAGCAAAAGTTCTATAGAAAATTCTAGAGAAAAACTTTTATTTAAAGAAGTTTCTTCTCTAAGCAAAAATAACAGATGTATTCCATAAAGTATAAAAAGATCCCCTATACAGTACCCCCAGATGTTCCTTCCGACTAGGCCCAAAATATAATCAGTTCACCGAAGGGTGGATTAAAGCTTAAGTTTAAAACGGATTCAAGAGCCCCCGAAACGTAAAAATCCGTCAAAAACTTGAGGTCGAAAAAAATCATGATTACTATACTTTCCTTATCTGTATGTACACAGATAGGAAACAAATAAAACTTAAGAATTTTTTTTCTTGAAAATCAACACGCATTGTAGTAGAATAAAGAAATTTGATTATTTTTTATTTGACCAACTGTTTGTCACTAACGCAGTATAACATTTATAATTAATATTTAAGATAGGTACTTCATAAAGTAAAATAAAAAATATGATGTACATAGGGTAAAAATTGTCTTACAGCTTGTATTTAAACCAACCACTTCTCAAACTATCCCTACATTTATTTTTAAATATTTGTAATTATGATTTTTATCCTCATTTCAGTAATATATTTGCTCTACTTTTAGCTTTAATAGTCAAAATTACTGTAAAAATTAGAGAAATATTAGACAACATTCAAACTTTGGATTTTGCAAGAGATTTGTTTCCTTTTTATTTTATGATCAAATAACTCGGATATTAGCCATTCCAAAACCTATGCAGTGCATGTGTCACATAAAATAGACATTTTTATTTATTAAACTTAACATTTTTTATAATGTTACAAAAAAATTATTTTCTAAAGTTTTAATAGTTGGTTAAATTTTTAAATACAATGCTAAATAAGTAACATATGCTTGACTGGCTCAACACTTGATATTATTTACAATGGAAACCTTTACAATAGAATCCTTTACAACGAAATGATTTATTATTACCTATTTGAGAGCGGTTCAAAGAATTAGAATCTCTTTTTAAAAACATTTTAGGCACATCGAATGATCTAAAAACAAATTGGTCTCTTCGCCCTTTAAATTCATTCGCATATACAAATTTACCAATGGATTATTTCTGGCAATAATTATTATAATATTGAAAACTGTTCATAAGGCCAAACTTTATTCTCGTGTGTTATTTCAAAAATGTTTTTTTTTTATTTCATTCTATTAAAAAGCATATTAAATTTGAGATTAAAACTTTATCATGAATTTAAATAGTTTTTCAAAAAATCAAAGAAGCAACATATACTTTCCAATTATACAAGGTTCTCTAAAAAAGTAATACAATATCAAAGTTTTCCGTACTGATTTTAAAGACGTGTATAGTGCAAAAGAAACATTTGAAAACCATTTTTTTGGAGTAAATGGTTTTCATTATTATTCAAAAATGTTTACCGATGTACTACTTTTTTAATTTTAAACAAATCTTTATAGGGTACATCAGTACGGAAATACATAATTTTCCCATTTTCTTTAATTGTATTTTATATCACCATTTAAAAGAACGTTTCTTAAAGTTTAATTTGAGATAAGCATTCTCTATACCTAAAACTAATAATTTTGAGAGATTTTTAAATCTAAATGACAAAAAAGATAATTCACAAAATAGTTTAATTTTAACTGGTCACTGGTTGACTGGAAATAGACTGTGTGTTAATTAGTTATTAGAATTTTACTAGCTGTAATTTATTGATTGAAATTTTTTTTTTACAATATCCTTAAAATTTAATAACTATTTAGGAAAGATGTGTTTATTGGAATCGTAAAAATATTATTATTTTAAAAGATATTTTTTATTAAAATTGTGTAAAATATTTTTATTGAAACGACAATTTAAATAAATACATAAGAAATAGTAATAAAAAAATGTAAAAAGAAAATTTCAAATAAATGGTTAAATATTATTAAAATTTATAAAGTACTAACTAGTAACTACCTATTTGTGACAAATGTGTTTATTGGTTTCGTATATGTTATTGTTCTTTTTTAGCGAATAAAAGTAAAAATGTTTTTATCAAGACAAAAAATGTATCGAATACATAAAATAAAGAGCAATAAAGCAATTTTAAATTTAGAATGAGGATATATAATGCTTGGCATTCCATATTATACTCTTCACAGTTTAACAGACCCTCTTAACCAGCGATTTTTTTATAAACATTTTTTTTTGGGAATAAATAGGCTTCCCAATTTTTATTTAGATTTTTTCTTTTAGTAATTAATAGGCTTTATCTCCTTATAGAGCTTGATTTTTATTAAACATTTCAAGTTGATATAATACTTCTTTTAGATGAATGATTTTTTTTTTATTTTAACCCAACTTAACCCCCTACTGTTATTCAGATTTTTTTAAAATTTAATAGGTTTTGTCCTCTAATAGGACTTGATTTTTCCTGAAAATTTAAAGTTGATATCATGTTTCGTTTTTGATTTATGATTTTTTTAAAGTTTCAACCCCCCACTAATCTCCCCATTTTTAATCGAATCTATTTAAAAATCAGGAGACTTCGTCATCTCATAGAGCTTGATTTTTTTTTTTAAATTTCAAGTTGGTATCATGTTTCGTTTTAAATTTATGATTTTTTTACATTTAAACCCCGCTTAAACCCCTACGTTTATTAATTTTTTTTAATTCACTAGACTTTGTCCCCTTATAGGACTTGATTTTCCCTTAAAATTTCAAGTTAATATCATGTTTCGTTTTTGATTTATAATTTGTTTAAAGTTTTAACCCCCCCCCTTAAACCCCCCCTTTTAAGTCAGATTAATTTAAAAAAAAAATAGTCTTTGTTCCCTTATAAAGCTTGATTTTTCCTGAAAATTTCAAATTTATATCATATTTCGTTTTTAAATTATGATTTTTTTAAGTTTTAACTACCCTATAACCCCCTATTCTTAATCAGATTTTTAAAAAAATATTAGGCCTCGTCCTCTCATAGAACTTCATTTTTCCTAAATGATTTATAATTTTTTTAAGTTTCAACCCCCCCTTAAACCCCTCATTTTTATTCCGATTTTTTTCAAAATCAATAGGCTTTGTCCCCTTATAGAGTTTAATTTTTTCTATAAATTTCAAGAAGATATCATGTTTCGTTTTTGAGTTATCGTGCGGACAAAAAACGTGACATCGGACGGACAGACAGACGGACAAAAGTAAACATATAATACTCTTCACAGACTACTGTGTGAAGAGTATAATAATGTTGTAAATATTTGGTAAAATATTATTACAATTTATTAATTTCTAATTAGTAACTATTTCTATTTAGGACAAATCTATTGAATTCGTATAATATTATTCTTATGTTAAATAAATACATGTGAAAATGTCATTTGTTTTATTAGCCAGAAAAGCACAAGCTGAGACTAGGGAACCAGCCAAGGCATTATATCTAATTTTCTGCTGTGTGGAACATATAATTTTTTCTCCGAATGCCTTGGCTGATTTCCTAGTCTTAGCTGCGCTTCGCCTATGAAACACCAGCCACGACATTAAATCTTGTGCTTTTTTGCCTAATAAAACAAATGACAATTTAACATTTATCTATTAAAAATGTTGTTTAAAATAAAAATAATATTAAACGAATTCAATAGATTTGTCCCAAATAGAAATAGTTACTAAATTTTTTGTATTGACGTACCCTATAAAGATTTGTTTAAAATTAAAAAAGTAGTACATCGGTAAACAATTTTGACTAATAATGAAAACCTTTTACTGCACAAAAATGGTTTTCAAATGTTTATTTTGCACTATACACGTCTTTGAAATCAGTACGAATTTTATATAAAACTGGTTATAGCGTGTGAAATACCCTGTATAAACTCAGACTATTTTATTATTATAATAAGAAAGGCAAGGAAAATTCAAATATATGAAATACAAGGTGTCCCATTTTGGAAAACTTTGATATGTATCACTTTCTTGGAGAACCTTGTATAATTGGAAAGTATAATGTCGCTTTTTGATTTTTTGAAAAATTATTTAAATTTATGAAAAAGTTTGTGTTAACTGGTAGTCATAGAATGGAATAAAAATTTTTTTTTTTAAATAACACACGAGAATAAAGTTTGGCCTTACCTCGGGAACTGTTTACCAGAACAATTTCTAGATTTTTCAACAAAATCGTTGGAATAAAATATGTTTAATTTTGTAACTTACCGCTATATCTCGCGATAAAGGTATATTTTTTAAAAAATATAATTGTTTTTCACAAAAAAAGTTTGATGTGTTTCATTATTTGTCAGGTGTAACGAAAAGAAAACATGTAAATATGTTTAGTTTTGAAAAAAATTCGTAGGAAAATTAATGATTCCACGTCGTTTATATATATACTAAAAGTTAGTCATTTTTCAAATATTTAAAAAAAAACTTGGTTTCTTGTACCCAAAGCGGCTTTTTATTGACACTTTAAAGACTTAGAAAGATATATTTTTACTGCCTAGGCAGAAAAAACAGACTTACTATGTAACGTTCCAGGTAATAAGTTAATTCAAACGGAAAGTTGATGGAATAATATTTATCGGCGAATACGAATGACTTTAAAGACCTAAAAATTATGTTGGAGTTCTTGCTATTTAATGATTTTGATTTAATTAATTGAAAGTAGTGTACTGAATTGGTAGTATAAGAATTGTATTTGTAATCTTGGGCTAAATGTGTTTTCCCCTCTCTGCTCCCATAGTAGTTTGGCGGCAAAAACCTGACTTTAAAAGAAAAAAATATATATTTTGAATTATTGGTTAGTCTTAATGTTTTGTTTAATCGGTTAATCGGTATTAAAATTATATTTTGTTTTAAATAATATTTTAAACTGAATTAATGATTTTTTCAATAAAAATGATAATTTTTATTTATTTTTTAACTTTCATGACACTAAAGTCCATCTAAACCAAAGATTTCAGCGAATAACAATATTGAAATTTTCAAGCATCGTCGCCCAGTTTGTCCGCTAATTTCTCCTATCTTATGCCTTATACGATTTTTAATTTTATCAACATTGGCAGACAAATCTGTGCAAATTTTTATACAAAACAAATCTGTTCCTCACAGATTACAGTTTAAAAAGTGACAGAATAAGTGTACCTAATTTAACCAGTATATTTCAAAAGATATAATAAAAATAGCTTTAAAAACACATGTTATTTTCTCAGAAGTAAATCGCAAGGGCGCCTCATCCTAGTGAAAGTATGTTACAGAATCTATAAAAATGAAAAGGCTGAGTTATAAACCAATATAAGATCTGGCAACAACGAAATGGATGCCATCAAACCGAAAACGGAATATACAGAGGCCACCAGGTACTCAAAATGAATATGTATATCATTGGATGCCATTACCTCCTTTAAATATATCTCAGAATATACAGCACACGAAAGTGGCGGCAGTTGCGGTCATTGCTCAAACTACCATGTTTAAAAACATACAAAAATAGGCTGTTTTGGCATCCCGCCAATATTTTGCCGAGAGTTAGTAGGGGTAGGATCCTTTCATTTGCGATGAGTTTCATCGAAAGTCCTCGTGGCATCTGTATATCGGATGCCACGAGGACGTGGATGCCACGGCAGACGCAATTTTAACATGGAGGGATGCCACCAAGGCCTATAAATAAATATATATATATATATATATATATATATATATATATATATATATATATATATATATATATATATATATATATATATATATATATCTACAAAGTATTACTGAGCCTCCCCCCATGTTAAATTTCAGGTTCACTGAGACTCCGCTGTTACTGGGCTTCCGATATACGGATCCCCAGTGACAACCCATTGAAAATTGTTCCAGATGATGTAGACACCCTAAAACACCCATTAACACAAAAATCTCGAGGACGCCCATTTGAGCCGTTTTTTGATCCTGTATAAAATATTAGTTCAGGCGTTCGCCGCTTGGTGCGCTGCTAATATACATTTCGCTGTGTATAAGATGTTTAATGTTACATGTCAACTGGGCGCCTTAAGCTATTCGCTGCGCGCTTTTGGTTTGGCAACGTTGCAGTTGATTATATATACGTACTAGGAGGCTTGGTAGTTTTGTCTCTCGACTCGGGTCAGTCTAAAAATTAAAATGAACTATTTTCGATCTTGAACGCGACAAGTACTACAGAGCGCCGTAGAAAATAAAATGCCACAATAAACATTTTTGTTTTAGAAAATGTTTAATAATTTTTTGGTTGATATTATTTAAATAATAAGGTTAGCACCTTGATTAGTACGTATATTTAGGCATTATTATAAAAGTAAATAAAAAGAAAATTCCAACTCAAATGTGATATATGACCAAGACGTAAAATAAAATAAGTAAACTTTTTATTTTAATTTAGTTTATTTTCTCATAATTCAATATATCTTGTAATCATCTTGTAATGACGTCAATGACAGTATTTTATAAATAGAACACCCTATATTTTTACCAATTTTACAAGAACAAGTTACGTATTGTATCAGGGATCCTTACTGGGCATTGCCCACTAAAAGGACACCTTAAGTAAACTAAGAGTAGTAGAATATAGTGAGCAGATTCTGTGAAGAGGAAGACAAAACCTCCATTCACATTCTGACAATGTGTAGCACTCCAAAATCCAAGGACACTATACCTAAGAGCATATTAAATAGAAGAGTGATATTTACCTAACTTGAAGCCACTCAAGGAAGATATAATTAGAAGGATCGTTGTAGGCATTGCGACATTTCCTTGCTGCATTAGCGACAAAAGGGGTACAATAAATATTTTAGGTCGTAGTGTTTTAGCACCCCATTCCCAACATAACACACAAATTTTTAAGCTTCCTTTTATTATGCTGATTTCAATTGTATCACCACTTGCTTCAAATTAATACAAAGAATTGTTTAAATTAGGTCGATTTTTATTCTAAGGCTGGCACATTTTTATCACATCCTAAACTGACACACAACATTCCCCTCTCCTCCTTCCCACTACTAACCAATACAATTTAAATAGAAAACGTACTAAGTATTACACATCAACGCAAATGAAATTTAATGAATAATTTTTAGAAATGTGACTGTTTATAGTGTTACTTTTGATTTTAGCGCCCTTTAGCACGATAAAAAAGTGGTACATATTGTTAAGTGTGACAGCTCATTTGAAAGCTTATTATAATAGTAATTTAATGTGCAGCATAATTTTGTTAATTTGGTTTATTGGGATTTTCATTACATTTATTTATTCTTAACCTTAATGGCAACAATCTATTTAAGTTCATGTTCCTTCGAATTGTTTTGTTACGTTGTCCTATAAATCATTAAAATTGACTTTCCACTGAAGTGTCGTATTGTGGATTATTCATTTTCATACATCCAAAATTAAAATATACCATTTCGAACTTTTCGTGTGGAATATAGAGTTTTAGATAAATATAAGTATGCTTACATCCTTGAGACTCATTGCGATATGAGCTGTGCAGCGCACTACCTATTCAATGGCCTGACTCACGGTATGTACGACTTCCACCTCACTCCAACTTAAGTTCGTCCCTAATGGATTTCGCTTATATGGTCCGCGTTTAGATTTTTGAAGATGTATACGGTACGACTAGGCCTCCAGCTGTGTAAATTTTCAGGTTCACATAGCCTCTGCTCTCGATTATACAATGCGGATCTAAAGTCCCTCCACCTCCTATTTATTTTTTGATCCGTCATGAGATATGAATTCATAAAAATCTTTGATTTTAAACGAGAATAATACAGTGCCAAAGGTTAAATATTTGTGGTACACCAGTTGATAGCATTGAACATTTAAAACAAAGAATTCATTATGAGTAAAAAGAAAAAATATTTTAGTTATATTGATATCATTGGAAAGGGTTTCAAATAATATATCACTTGCCATAACGGCTCCCGTCTGCCATTTTTAATGATTACGTCACCTAATATAATTAAAAAGGTAGTGTACATTCCTTGGTTTAGTTTCCCAAAATTTCAAATAAAAAAAAAATATATATTCAGGTTTAAAGATACTAAATGGGGCAGTATACAAGTTTCTAATAGGTACACAAAAATAAATAAATATTTTTTAATGAAACTGTGGTTCTTTGTATATTAAGGTACTATAAGATATGTTCCTAATATACACTATATCTAGCGCTATATCTATAGAGTGTGACTGGGCCTCCAGCCTTGCTAGTTTTCAGGTTTATTGAGACTCCGCTATCAATTATATACGGATTCTACAGCAGAGTCTCAGTTAACCTAAAATGATTCATTTTTACTTTCCTATCTGTATACAGATATAAGGAAAGTAGAGGAATCATGATTTTTTTTGACCTCGAGTTTTCGACGGATTTTTACGTTTTGAGGTCCCCTGAATCCGTTTTGACTATTTTTGCGATGATGTCTGTGTGTGTGTGTGTGTGTGTGTGTGTGTGTGTGTGTGTGTGTGTGTGTGTGTGTGTGTGTGTGTGTGTGTGTGTGTGTGTGTGTGTGTGTGTGTGTGTGTGTGTGCGTGTGTGTGTGCGTGTGCGTGTGCCTGTGCGTGTGCGTGTGCGCGTGCGGGTGTGCGTGTGCGTGTGGGTGTGCGTGTGGGTGTGCGTGTGTGTCTGTGTGTCTGTATAACTCATGAACCGATACAACGAAAAACACCAAATTTTAAACTTAAGCTTTGTTTTAGCGTCCAATGAGCTGATTAAATTTTGGGCAGAGTCGGAACATCTGGGGGGATACTTTATAGGTGGTCATTTTTATATTTTATGGAATATATCTGTTATTTACGTTTGGAGAAGAAAATTCTTCAAATAACTATCTATAATTTTTGTTCTATGCAAAATTTTCCTAAAATGGTCCGTATTCGAGAAATTTGACAAAATGTAAAAAAAATAATTTTTTATAAAAATTGTTTAAATAAAAGTTGTTTGTAATATAATTCTCTATAATTTTTATTCTATACATAATTTCTCTAAAATGGACCGTATTCGAGATATTTGAGAAAATGTGTAAATTTCGAATTTTGAAGAAAACTCAAAAACTGATAAAGAAAAAAACATAAAATTTTAAACTTAAGGTTTATTTGGGCCTGACGTGAAATGATTAGATTTTGGACAAAGTCGAATCATCTGGGGGGATACTTTATGGGAGGCCGTTTTTATATTTTATGGAATATATCTGTTATTTATGTTTGGAGGAGAAAATTGTTCAAATAAAAGTTACTTCTAATATTATTATCTATAATTTTTGTTATATGTCTAATTTTCCTGAAATGGTCCGTATTCGAGAAATTTGACAAAATGTGCAAAATTCTGATTTTTATGAAAATTGTTACTAAAAGTTGTTTGCGATATCGATCTCTATAATTTTTGTTTATACATGATTTTTCTGAAATGGACCGTAATGGAAAAGTGCTAAATTTAAATTTTTCAGTATTTTCGTTTTCAATGAATATCTATAGAAAAATGTTTCGAAGTAGATATATGTGGACAATGTATATATTTGGTTTATCCTCCTCTAAACATTTATAGAAGTGCTGCAATAGGTTGTACAAAATAACCGGAAAAGCCTATAATAACTAGATAGGAAAGTCATGTGTTGGACACATCAGATTTTTAAATATAGGAAATGGGAGAATATAAAAGTGTGTAATAGGTACGCAAAAAAGTGTTGAATATTTGCTACATAGGAGTTTTAATTTTTAGTTTTCTTTTTATGGCTTTTTTTTAGTGCAAATATGACATGTTTATTTACGTGTTTGTTTTTATTTTTTCATGAATTTTTTATAAATAAATATTTTTTAATGGAACTGTGGTTCTTTATATATTAAGGTACTATATACGTCCTAATATATATACCTAAACTATATATCTCGCTATATTTATAAAGTGCGACTGGGCCTCCAGCCGTGTTAATTTTTAGGTTCACTGAGACTCCGCTGTTAATAATATATGGACTCTACAGCAGAGTCTTAGTGAGCCTAAAAATTAACAAGGTGGGCCCAGTCGTACCGTATGGATATATAATGAGAATGTTTACTCATCAGTAAGCTTTAAGGATTTTTTTTTGAATTCGTTTAAAAATTTATATTATGTAGTAAGAAACTATTAACAGATTTCTATAATTTTTTAACCAGTTTTAAATATACAGTGAGTCCACTTAAGTACGCAGTATATTAAAAACTTTTTTATTATTAAATTAACGAGAAAAAGTTATTCTTCATAAAAAGTTGTGCATTGTTTAAAACCTAAAACCATCAGATATTTTATTTTATAAATTATTTTTAGTACCTTCTGGTAATCTATGTAGACGTAAATGTTTCAATCTATATTTTTGTTCTTGTTCATCAAATTTATCATGTAGATTTTTATTTTCTTTAAAGCGTACTGATATATTATTCATTGATGTGATTTTATAATTTACTTCTTTTAAATGTTCTTCAATTGTTGTTAAAACAATATCGGTCATTGTTTAGCCAGATCTTTTGAAACCTTATATGTAATAATAATATCGGCAAAAAATTTCTGAGAGGTATCTGTAACAACATTATTTAATTTTTTGTCTTTTTGTAAACACCATTATTACATTTATGAAAACAAAAATTTTAATTTTAAACTAGTATTGAGCAAAAAAGTCATTATAATATATACACACAAAACTTGAGAAGACTTAAAAAGAATAGAACTATTGCAATTGGTTTGCCGGCAGAAACGACGAATTCGCATACTACTCGCTAAGAAGGTTTATCTTCAACGGGTTATTATTATTTTAAATAAAAACATATGGTCTGAGTAATTAGGTTTTTCTTCCTTCTGCTAAATAAATTATTAAAAAGTGGCAACAGTGCTTGGAGCCTCAGTAAATACATTATCTCTAGTAAGAGGAGGCGCATTAACATAAACAGTGTCAAAACATATGTCAAATGTATATAGTGGACGTTACGTTGACCTATCCAACTAATGGTAGTTGAATTAGTCTTTACAAATAACGGTGTATATAATGGCGTATATACGGTGGAGTTTTGGTAGGCCATTTATGGAATGGAGTCCCAGTAATGCCACGTAGCTAGATATATATATATATATATATATATATATATATATATATATATATATATATATATATATATATATATATATATATTTTATTGTATAAAACAAAATCTATATATTTCAGAAACCTTATTTTTAGTTTTTTTCTACTCCATCTAATCAATAAATAATAGTATAATTCGAGAATTGTTGTTGAGGACTTACTTTCTCGTGAGGCACTGTACAAATACTCACATTTAAAAAAAAAAAATATCAAAAATTTGCAAGGTAAGGTATAGTTAAAAGTTCAGTATTAGATAAATAAGGACTTCAACTATTAGAAAAAAATTAATTTTAGTCATAATCTAATAACTTTTTTGTTAACATTTGAGGCGAGAGGTGTGGCGAAAGGACCTCCTTAAATACTTAAGAAACTTCCATAACCAGTGCAACTTCGGAGAGGGGGGTGCCAAATTTCCATGTTATGTGAATATGAAAAATTGATAAAAATTTGAAAAGCTGGGTAGACGATACAGTTTATATTGAAAAAACTGTTTTTATTGTATTTGATCTCAATAAAAATTATTCTTGAGATGTGTTTTAATCATTTTCTAAGATTTTCAATGATAACAAGTAGATAAATGCATTTTTTAAATTATAATTTTTATACCATCTCAACCAGAGTAGGTGAGACAATCTTTTCATTGCAGAATAAACGCAATTTTTCTTCTTCTATCGTGTGATCATGTTGCGAAAATATGTAGAAAAATGATAGTACCTGTAATTTTTATATAGTTTAATACTAACGTGAATTATTTATAATACACTGTCCATTTCGTCCTTAGTCACCCCGTTTGACGGTACCCTACCATTTTGTTTAAAGTGCCATGAAATTTTCTTTCTCCCACGTGATCCAATTTATATTTTTGTTAAGTCAAAAAAGAAAATTATAATTACATATTTATAAACGATTTAAAAACAATTAATTAAACGCCACGTGAACCAGTTTTTCAATCAATCAGCACTCCACTACATTTGGCAGACTTTTGCGATGCACTGTATACTGATATTTTTTTAAATGTAAAAATGTCGAGAATATTTTTGTAAACAGATTAATTATCAACCCCTAGTCCAGACGACATAATTTTAAAATAAAATTTCCATCCCAGAGATAAAAAAAAGCCTATTTGGTGTTGTACCTTGTAATAAAATAATATGCTGTAACGGACTATTCAATTAGATTAATTAATAATTAAAAATAGTAATTGGTTCAAAATCAATGAAAAACAATGTGAAACTTGGTAATGGCCACATATAAATTTTTAATGATCATTTTTTAATTAATCAAACAAAACAGTGCATTTAAATTGAAATTTTAGCTTTGAGCCGTCGAGTTTACGTAAAATATTAAACGGCAGTCATTGGTGGGATGAAAAAATTGTTTCATTTGTGTCAATATTAATATTTTTTTCGAAAAAGTACAGTATAAAAATATATAACCAGTAGAGACAATAAATGTGCCAGACAAGCGAAAAAATTGAACTTCAAAAAGTTCTAATTTCTTTTTACTTTCCTATCTGTATACAGATATATTACTTTCCTATCTGTATACAGATATAAGGAAAGTATAGGAATCATGATTTTTTTCGACTTCGAGTTTTCGACGGATTTTTACGTTTTGAGGTCCCCTGAATCCGTTTTGACTATTTTCGCCATGATGTCTGTGTGTGTGTGTGTGTGTGTGTGTGTGTGTGTGTGTGTGTGTGTGTGTGTGTGTGTGTGTGTGTGTGTGTGTGTGTGTGTGTGTGTGTGTGTGTGTGTGTCTGTATAACGCATAACTCATGAACCGATACACAGAAAAACACCAAATTTTAAACTTAAGCTTTGTTTCAGCGTCCAATGAGCTGATTAGATTTTGGGCAGAGTCGGAACATCTGGGGGGGTACTTTATAGGTGGTCATTTTTATATTTTATGGAATATATCTGTTATTTACGTTTAAAGAAGAAAATTCTTTAAATAAAAGTTACTTCTAATATAATTATCTATAATTTTTGTTTTATACAAAATTTTCCTAAAATGGTCCGTATTCGAGAAATTTGACAAAATGTAAAAAAAATAATTTTTTAAAAAATATTGTTCAAATAAAAGTTGTTTGTAATATAATTCTCTATAATTTTTGTCCTATACATAATTTCTCTAGAATGGACCGTATTCGAGATATTTGAGAAAATATGTAAATTTCGAAATTTGAAGAAAACTCAAAAACGGATAAAGGGAAAAACATTAAATTTTAAACTTAAGGTTTGTTTTGCCCAGACGTGCAATGATTAGATTTTGGACAAAGTCGGAACATCTGGGGGGGTACTTTATAAGAGGCCGTTTTTATATTTTATGGAATATATCTGTTATTTATGTTTGGAGAAGAAAATTGTTCAAATAAAAGTTACTTCTAATATTATTATCTATAATTTTTGTTTTATGTCAAAATTTCCTGAAATGGTCCGTATTCGAGAAATTTGACAAAATGTGCAAAATTCCGATTTTTATGAGAATTGTTGAACTTAAAGTTGTGTGCGATATCGATCTCTATAATTTTTGTTTATACATGATCTTTCTAAAATGGACCGTAATGGAAAAGTGCTAAATTTAAATTTTTCAGTATTTTCGTTTTCAATGAATATTTATAGAAAAATGTTTCGATGTAAATGTATGTGTAAAATGTATATATTTAGTTTATCCTCTAAATATTTATAGAGATGCTGCAATAGGTTGTACAAAATAACCGAAAAATGCCTATAATAACTAGATAGGAAAGTCATGTGTTGGACACATCAGATTTTTTATTTTATATACATTTATTTTTTTATTATTCTAATATACCATTACAAATATGTCATGGACCACTGGCTTTGAAAATCAATTATTACGTAAAGATATTGGTAAAAAGTTTAATTTCAAAAAATAATATTGTAACAACCAACTAGCCTTAAGACCATTTGTAACTACTGATAGGTCTTTAGCTACTGTTGTTAATATACTATTAAAGAATTAAGGCAGCACACAAAGGGCCCTTGAGTCCAGAAGGAACTTCAATTCCACAGTGGCAAATAAAAATTAAAAAAATTAAATTAGAAGATCAAAAATTATCCCTTAATAGCATAGTCGAGCGGTTCTAGGCAAATAGTTTTAGTCTAAGGGAATAGAAACGCCGAGGCTTCTCAAATGCTCGGAATATTTTACTGGTTTTGGAAAAGGGGAGAAGAGATTAATAATGTAATGTGAACAATTTCATTATTTAGTTATGCTCTAATCCTCTAAGTCCCTATCTGTCTTATTTGGCCTTTGAGGCTCAACTTGTCCGATTATCATACATAATTAGACCCCTTAAGACCAAACATATGTGACGACTATGGTGGAGGTGCTTTTCAAGTTTCTATGTTTCTAATTTTGGCGAGACCATTCTGGAACCCACCAGAAATTTAAAATTTGTATATAAATATTGGTGGAGAAATACAGGCAATTATTAGTAGATAGACAGTGGTGAATATAAATAGTGAACGATTTAAAGACATTCGAAATATATATAAATTAAAATAGTTGTGTTATAAAAAAATTATTAATAAATAAACTGTATGTTTAAAATAATCAAATTAAAGTATGTATTTAAAATAAGTACAAAAAGTGACTAGTATTCTAAAGAATTAAATAATTAAATTATAGTTAGGGAAAATAGCACTATTTGATAATATATCCAAACTGTGCTGGCTGCACTTATTAAAATAATTCCTTCGATAGCAAAAGACTGTTTTCAAAAAGATTTTTATATTTGACATAATATAATAATTCAAAATGACAATTAATTATCTATGTTAAAAAATAACAAGTCACAAGATAGTATCTTGAGGCTGACTCTCCAACAATTCTCTGGGCACAATAAAAAAAAATTAAATGAAGGTTAGGATGGTGAAGTTGCTGCCGCTTGCTGGTTGGCTTGCAATAAAATTATTTTCGTAATTGGTCGTCTGAATTCACCAGTTGACGTTTTTACGTCAACCACTCTTGTTTTGTTATCCCGCCCTGGATAAGTCCGTGTTATGATTCCTCTCGGCCATACATTTCTTGGACAGCTGTCATCTGCCAGAATTATAAGGTCACCTTCGGAAAGATCTTGTTTTTGAAGCTGCCACTTACTGCGTTTAATTACTCTTTAAGCCACCTTTGCCAAAATGCATCTGCGAAAGTTTGGGAAACCCGCCACTGTTTTCGAAGATTCATGTCATTTTTGCTGAAAATTCCAGGTGGTAATACTTGGCTTTCTTTCCCGATAAGAAAATGATTTGGAGCTAAACTTTCCTGATCTTGGTGGTCAGACGAAACATATGTTAAGGAATGACTATTGACGAAATATTCAGCTTCTATCAAAAGTGTATGAAGTATTTCCTCCTTCGGACATTGATCTTTAAGAATAATCTTTAGCGTATCTTTTACGGATCTTATCATTCTCTCCCAAACGCTTCCATGATGTTGAGCAGCTGGTGGATTTTGATGAAATTGAATTTTTCTAACACAACAAAATTGTTGAATGCGGCTATTATCAAATTCTTTAATAGCTTTCTCCAATTATTTCTCTAAATTTGTACCGTTGTCCGAAAATACTTCCGAAGGACTCCCTCTTCTACATACAAAACGTTGAATTGCCATTATGACTGAATCTGTTGTCAAAGAAGCAGCAAGTTCTAAATGGATAGCTCTTGTGGACATACAGGTAAATAACACTTCATATCTTTTTTCTCTTCTCCTACCTACTGAAACATTTAACCCTTTAAGTCGCACAACTTTTTTTTTATTTTACCATTTTTTTGTTCTAATTTAATAAAAAACCGTTTATATCGGTTGTTTGACAAGAAATTTTGCAAATTTTTTTTAAATTGTTGCTATAAAGGGTGGTCCCTATTGGAACCACTGCCTTTTTAAGATGACTGAAGGAATATTATATTTCGGTGGTCTCAAAGAAACCACTATTTATATTTTCAAATTTTATTTAATAAACAATAAATACTAATTTTAAACAAAGAAAACACAAAATATATTATACTTTTCTTATTATGAAATGACTGAAAACATGAAATGCATACATTCAGAGCAGGCAAGTTTTGTACATCTAACTTTTTTGTTGTACTGCAATAAGCACACCTACGTTCTGTACCTTGTACTGGAAGGTGATTTCCAACATCTACTTTTCGGACAGCATTTTCAACAGTAACGTTTCTACCATCAATTTTTTAAATTTTATTTCCATTTATTAGAGTCTGTAGTTTGACTATCATCAAGTGTAAACAATTTGTTGAATTCCTCATATCTAATGCTTTCTAACTACTTATAAGACCATTTTTTTACTCATTTTGCTCTGAAAAGAAAATGATTATTTACAGGAGCACTAAAAATTAGCGTTAAAAGTGCGCCCGGACTAAAACAACCGATAATATTTTCAAAGCGGTAAAATTCAAAGTAAAATTTATATTATCATATGTAAAACTAATGTCTTAGGTGATATATTTGCATGTTAGAAATCTTCCAATATCATTTTATTTCAATAAAAACATTAATCAAACAACAATGTTTTTAGGTTAAAACTCGAACCAGTTTATTATTTTCATATACCTGTTAAAATTAACACTAATTTTACTTTTAAATTATATAACTTACACGTCACAAAGTATACTAAATGACACAATTCACAGATTTTATTAATTTTTTGTAATACCAACGGGAAAATCAAGAAAAACCAACCTCTGAAAAAAGTGCAACAAATGTTTCTTTTAGGGTAAAGGTGGTCTCCTATAAGACCACTTATAGGTGAAATAAGTTACCTATATATAAGCAGGGCGGCAAGTGGTCTCGAGCATAGCCACCGAGCGTTTGTGAAGTATTAACTTTCGCTTAGGCTTAAAATTGCGTGACTGTAAAATCAATAAGAACCATGGTCTATATAGGAACCACCAACACTTAAAGGGTTAACGGACCAAAATAATCCATACCTGATATTTTAAAAGGTCTTACTTGCACAGAAATTCTAAAATCAGGTAAAACACCCGTTAGCTGCGTTTGCAATTTTGAGTTTTTTATCTTACATTCTATACAACACTTCTGGAAATTTCTGATTGCAGCTCTTTCGTTTAAAATCCAAAATCGTTGTCGAATCTCATTTAAAATGTAATTCATCCCCTGGTGATTATTTAATGTATGGTAGTAACGTATCAGAATTTTTGTAATATAATGCTTTGAGTCCATGATAATTGGCTGTTTTAACCCATAATCAAGGTGTGATGCAACATTTAGTCGTCCGCTCACTCTTAAAAAATTATTAGTGTCCAAAATCGGATTTAGTTGACTAAGTCGACTAGATCGCTTTGTGAGCTTACCTCTAGAAATTAAAGCTATTTCCTCACTAAAACTCTCAGCTTGAGCTTGCTTTAAAATTTTCTGTTCAGCTTCTTCACACTCCATAACTGTTAAATCTTTAGGTAGGAACTCGACTTCTAACAATCCAGTTTTTATTTTGCAAACCAAAATATATCTTAAGACCCAGGCAACTGCACGTTTAAGTCTACAATAATTCGAAAATCTAAAAAAATCATTGGTTGGTAACAACTGTGTGTAATTAATTAAAAGACCATTTTTCTTTTCATTATCACCCTCAACGCTTAGGCCAAAAATGTTTTTCTAAAATTAAAAATTCAGGACCTTGGAACCATCGTTTATACTTATCCTCATTCCATAATCCTCTTGTGGCTTCATCTGCTACGTTATGCTCTGAGGGAATCCAAAACCAGTCTTCTGCATTTGTCAAGTCACAAATTTCTCCTATTCTGTTAGAAACAAAAATTTTAAAATTTTGGGGGTTAGATTTAATCCAGCTTAAAACAATTTTTGAGTCAGTCCAAAAATATTTTTTAAAAATTCTTACACTATGACCTAACTCTATACTATTTGCCTGTCGTAAAGCTAATAACACTGCTTGCAATTCAATCCTAATAATAGTCATTGGACTTTTTGATACTACTCTTGATTTGGCCATCACAATAGTAGTCAGTACATTACCAAGTGATTTTATTCTAAAATAGGATACACAAGCATAGCCTTTTTGGCTACCATTACAAAAAGTGTGCAATTCAATGTTATCGTTTGAATTGAATCCATACCAACGAGGAATTTTAAAAGATTTCATTTTTTCTAATTCACCTATCCAAATCTTCTATCTCTCATTTAGTAATGGTCTAATTTTTTCGTCCCAATTAATTTTCTCGCACCAGATGTCTTGCAATAAAATCCTACCTTGAATGGTTATTGCTGTTAGAAGTCCAAGAGGATCGTAAACCGACATAACAACTTTTAAGACTTCTCTTTTTGTTGGAAGAGTATTACTGAATAAAATTCCTTCATTTTTCCTAATAAAACTGCATGAAAATTGTAGATGATCACATTGTAGATTCCATATTAGGCCTAAAGTTCTTTCAGAAACCGGATATTTTTCCAAATTTAACTCTGCAACACCTTTAGCTCTTAAATCTTTAGAAATACTTTCTAAAACTTCTGCAGAATTACTCAACCAACTTCGCATTTTAAATCCTCGATTCTGATGAACTTTAATGACTTCTTTAACAACTTTTATAGCCTTCGGTTTTAAAGCTGTCTAAATAATCGTCCATGTAATTATTCTGTTTAATAGCTCTTGCTGCTTCCGGAAATTCATCCTCATATTCAGAGGCGTTTTTTCGTGTAATAAATATTGCACAACTTGGAGAGCAAATAGCACCAAATATCATTACTTGCATTTTATAGGTAAGAACTGGATCATTTTTATTTTTACATCTCCATAAAAATCTTTGAAAATATTGATCTTCTTTTTTTATCTGCACTTGCAAAAACATCTCTACCTACTACTGCAATTCGGTACTGACGGAACTTGAATAAAATATCAATTAGTGAAATAAGCAAATCTGGACCACTCAGAAGATTATCATTTAAACTTCTAGAATTAATTTTTGCTTTTGCATCAAAGACAAAACGAAATTTGTCTGGTTTACTTGGATGTTTTACTGCAAAATGCGGTAAATACCATGATCTTTCAAAGTTTTGAGCGATCTCCTCCGAACTTAAGACTTTTGCGTAACCTTTTTTTACAAAACTTTCTATTTGCTCGCAATATTGGTTCGCAAAATTAGTATCTAATGACATTTTCCTTTCAATATGATAAAGTCTTCTTAGGGCTGCTGACCTACTTTCTGGTATTTTTATGTTATCTTTTTCCCAAATCAACTCTATCTCCCAGTGACTATATTCCAAATGACGACTTGTTCTTTCCATAATATCTAGGCCTTTTTTATCGCTTTGAGGCAAGATTTTTTTATTTTCGTTAGAAACGCCTAAGTTATCATAAATAATAGCTTGTTTTATTAATTCTTTAAGCTCATCATCATCTTTAGTGTAACAATGAAGACAAAAGTCATAATCCACCCTATACTTTAAGTTAGGAACTCTTCCATGAACTATCCAGCCTAATTTTGTTTTTGTTGCCAAGGGACCATTAGGCGGACCTTCAATTACTTCCCTAGCTACTGTCAAATTTATATTATCTTGACCTATAAGAATCAATGGTTTTGCGTTCTGTAGGTTTGCTAGAGGAACTTTAGATAAATGTTTCCATTTATCAGATAGTTGCTTTACATTTATTGTCTGAGAAGGCAACGATAAATCTGATACTGTACGAACATTTGAAAGTTCAAATATTTCGTTAGACAAATTACCTTTGATTTTTAATCTTACGCGTCTGGATTGAGGCTCTGAATAACAAGCTTTGTCATTGGTCCAATACATTTTCAGTGGATCTATGGTTCCTTCAGTATCGACTTCTCTGGCTAGATTAGCATCAATAAGTGACAGTTTACTATCCTCGTCACATAAATCAAACGTTTCTACTAGCTTAGATTTCCCGATGACCACTACACTAACTACTCGCAGCATGACGTCATTTTTTCCTGAACCAACCTGAAGGAAAGATGTCCATTCTCAAATCCAGTAGTATTATTTTTCATTTCATCTTTAATTAATGGTTCATGAATCTCTAAAACTTCAAATTGATTATCATGACTACAACATCTGAATGTTCTATGGTTAGGTTTTAAACATGAAAAACATACCTGTTTCTCTTTATTCCACTTCCACTTTTTGGTCGTATCCAAATCTTGGAATTTTTAACATTTATAAATGGGATGATTGGTATTCTAACAAAACCTAGATACAATCTTCCTACTGTTTTCATCCATTGCTACCAGAACATTGCTTCGATGCCTGTGTTCCGTTGAAGTGGATGGTTTGCATAACAAACTGGCTGCTGATGACTCAATTTTCAGCCACTGCGCAAAATCCAACAATGAGGAGACTGGAATTGAATTTCCTGTAACTTTAATGACTTCTCTTGCCCACTGAAATTGCAAATTGCAGGTTGCAACTCGGCAACTTTTTCATGTGACGTCTCCTTTACCTGAACTCCTAAAATTTCCTTTTTAGCATGCATATGTGTTTTGACCGTGGCGGGTCTAGTAGGTAAAACATTGGCGAAACTCTCCCTTACTGCAGTGGGTAATTCAGTAACCGTGGCGGGTTCTCCTGCAATACTTGGTTCGCATTCAGTATGTGCCTTCTCTGCAACGCTTCGTTTAGAATTTAAGTCTTCGTTCAACCAAGATTGTACCTTTTCATAGTTGTTTTCTTGTCTTTGTAAACTATAATTACTTCTAATTAATCTTCTACTATTCATCGATTTCTCCAACACTTTTGCTGTTTCTAGCAAAGCTCGTGCGTCTATTTCTTCCAATTCTCTTTGAGCATTATTTCTTTCAAATTCTCGTCGTTTTATTTCTAATTGTAATTCTAATTCTCGTTGCTTCAATTCCATCTCCTTCTTTTCTTTCTCCTAAATGTTGGAGAGTTAGTCTTAAGATACTATCTTGTGACTTGTTATTTTTTAACATAGATAATTAATTGTCATTTTGAATTATTATGTTATGTCAAATATAAAAACCTTTTTGAAAACAGTCTTTTTCTATCGAAGGAATTATTTTCATAAGTGCACACAAACTTTGAATAAAAATTTATGACACTAGATGAACACTTAAATAAACTTTGGAGTGAGGGTAGCCATATGTGAGTAGTAGGGATTAAGTATAAGGAGTTAAAGAAAATTGACGTGTGAGAAATAAAGGACCTTTTCTTTAACCCCTTACACTTAATAACTTAATTAAACTATACAGTTTGGACTTATTAACAATTATAAATAGCACTAGAAAACTTTTAACTACATAATGTATAAGATAAATATGATAATCGGGACAAAAATGTAAAATTGGCATTTATATGTAAATCACTTAATTATTATTAAACAAAACGCTTTAAAAATCACAAATTAATGCACAAAAATTTTACTCTACACATTACTTTACTGTAACATTTCGGTGTTTTGGGACCTAAAGGTCCAAAAAAACAAAAGCCCTCACCTTCGACGAAAATTCTTACTTGAAAGTCATTTCTTTCTGTCTCGTCTTTCTATATAAACCCAACATTTACTTTTTTTAGAATTTTTAGTAAATTCTTTATGTTTTCCAATAATAATGCCAATTATTACATTATTCCCCCGACAGAAAAAAAATTTAACTACTTGTTCAATTCTTCTTAAAACCCTTAATGTAAATAATGTACAAACATAAAATTATCTACAATATATACGGTAACCATACGCTTGCTTCACTGCACAAGTTGTGTATTCTTTGGGTGGGTTGGTCGGCCGTAACTACCCTTTGCTCTCTGGCTGTCACCTCACATCTTCCCCTGATCCTTGACCTTCCTGGCATGGTCCCTTTTCGATCTGGTATGGTCCTTGGACTGCTTAACCCTTTTGGCTAAGGTTACGCGTTCTTTCTGCTGCGGTAGTCTATCCATTTTCCAATAGATTCTGGCTTTGGACCCTCTGGTTTATTATTGCTCTGGACTGCTTCTCTCGCTTGCTACTTTGAAACTGCTACTGTACATTCCTGCTGTACACGACTGCTGTAGACGGCTGCTTCTGGTAAGTCCCCGTTGACTGACTACTGGGTGGCCTCTTCCTTTGAACCTTAGTGCAATCCATATAAATTATCTTTGGTTTCCTTTTTTCTCATTTGGATTCATACTCTTCCTGCTGTGGATTTGGCTCCCACAAAGTCAAAATGGACCCAAGATCATGTCAAGCTCCCTTGGCGATATGCTTCATGCCCTCTGAGAGCTTGATGGTACTGGTTGGCCCTTGATTTGGATTTGGATGTAGCAGTCTCTTTGTAGCCTGGGATTTCTGGAGTCCTGAAATTCGGCCCATTCTCTGCCATAGATCGTGGCATCGTGGAATCCTGGTTTTCCTTGGTACGGTCTTGGATTTTGGTAACTATCACGATTTGGACTTCGGTGCTGGAAACGGTGCTGATAGTGACACTGACAAAGGTAATACGGTGTTGACCTTTTCTTTTTTCTTCTTTTGCTTCTTCCTTCTTCTTTTTCTTCTTCTTGTGCAGTGGCAACGTCTTTTGATTACCCTATGATAAAATGTTATTTACGTTTCAGATTTTTCTGCAAAAAACAAATATTTTATACAAATTTCCTTAATTACTCAAAAGCACATTTATAGTTACGCAAACAAATATTTTTTATACTATACCAAAATAATTTATATTATTAATGAACTAGAAAACATTATTTATTTTTAAATCTCCTTCTCGCAATTATTTATATTTAACATGAGTAATAAATTTCAAAACATTGTAACTGGAATATATTTTATGAGTAGGTAGTAACATTTTGTAATTCTCAGAGACTTATAAATGTATGCAGTTCTTATTTTATAATATCAAATTTCAAGATTGTTGTGTTATATAGTTTTAATCCACTAAGGTTATATTAATTTGTACTTCTCACAATTTTTTTTTTTTTTTCGAAACGAATTAATAAAAAAGCTGGTACGTTTTATAACAGATAATATAATATTTTAATTTTCTGTTGATCAAAAATAAACAACAGATATCTCTAAAAATAAAACATACTTTTTTTAAATGCACATAAGCGTAGATTAAATAATTGTCTACATCTAATAAAATCCAATAAAATAACCCTTTTAAACTATTTTCTATGTGATTAATTCAATACTATTTATTTATTTTATTGGTACCCTATTTAACTTATTTAAAGTACGCCTCAGCGTGTTTAAAACGAACTTTAAAAAACGCGCGTGTTTTAAAGTTACCATGGCAACATCAACAACCCGAGAAACTTGATGTCTAAATGCCAACTTTTTAAATATTGATCTGAGAAATTTTTCAAAAAATTTATTCAAATATTTTTTCACATTCTTAATTGTTTAAATGAATGTAGAAAGTACATGTTTGAAATATTAAAACTTCGGTGTTTTAAATCCGAAGAAATACTGTTCAAATTAAGATTGCAAACATTCTTGGAAGTCAATGAAGTTGTACTTCCATAAATAGCACTTCCAATAATATTTGAAACATTCTTCTTATTGCTAATGCTCTCTTCAACGTAACCAGTCGCCACAGCTGCCGATTTCCATCCTACTTGTCGTTGGATTTGATCTATTGTCATGCCATTATTCGCCATAATGGTAGCGGACGTACGTCGAAATGCATGTCCGGTATATTTCTCAGGGTCGTCCAATTTAAGATAACGTGCAATTTGCTGAGGACATGATCCAAATGTATTAATACCAACCACTTGATAGGTGTACTTCCTCTTATCATACCTTAAGAAAACTCGGTCTGTATTTACATTTTGGGGGCAAAATAATAAATACTGCTTCACCAAACACAAATATCTAATTGCATCACTATCGGCAACAGTAAAACGTCGAGACTTCACTGTCTTAGATGGTCGGATAGTAATAAGCAATACGCTTCCTTCTTCTGATATCAGCTAAGCGTAAATCGTACAATTCACATCTTCTACAAGAGCCAAAGATGCCACAAATAGCAACCACCTTCAAAAATAAATACGTAATGCCCAGTGCATCTGTAAAAAACTTCCGCAATTCGTCTTCCTCGAAAACATATGCCTTCTTGACTACCTCATTTTTGCTAATTGCCTTCATTAATGCATGCACTATGACGAACGATTTTATATCGACCCCTTTGTTTATCCTCAACAAACTTTGTAATTTTGAATGGATGTCCACATAGTCGATACTTTGTACTGTTCCGACATTTTCTGGAGATAAGCGAGAACAACTTGTTATCTTCAAAAGGTTTCGCCTTAATGCGGCTATCGTGGGTTCTACCTCAGGGAAGAAAAGGCTTGGTAAATAAACATTAAATAATAAAATAATATTTCTTGATTGATTAGGTTTATTCTTTTAGCAATCAATCGTTCAATAGATATGTACAGAGTAAATCAAAGGGATAATTATAATCATCTATCTCCTGTTATAGCAACAATATTATACAAATTATAAGATATAAAAAGGGAGATAGATAAAACTACCGCTAGTGTCGACACTTTTGGCTCACAGCTAAATTTGATTGAATCAAGGGGCTTCATGCACTTATTGGTAAGTTTATATATATTTAACTTAGTTAAAAGACTATAATATTTATCTATAATTTGTTTTATTGTAGGTAGTGACGTTGTTTGGCCGTAGACTAAATGGATCAATCCTACCTTACTAGTCCTGGGTACCTGGTAAGATATAGCTTCTACGTACGGCCTCCTAGTGCTCCACATGCAAGTTATGGGGCCAATGATGAGTAAGCTAGCAGGTGTGTCAGACATGCAGTTGCAGATAAGCTGATATCATGCAGTGTGGATTCGTGTACCACTCCGGATGGTGTTGGTGATGTGTGCGTTTGATGTGTGTGTGGTAAAAGCAGTGGTGCTAAGAAGCAGATCTCAAAGCGAAAGTGAAGTGTAAGCAAAGAGCGAGTGAAGTGAAAGCAAGTGTGTTAGTATCTTACTTACTGGCCTAAAATAATTACAATAAAAGTAAGCCACAAGTTAAGCTTGATACATGAGCGCATGCAATAAAAGTTCGATAATAAAGGTTATACCCTACCTGAAGGTGTGGGGCGGCCACGTGGATATTGTGATTTTTAAGTGTTGTTTTTATTGAAAATAGATCCACAAAATAGCTGTTATTTTATATCTTTCAATAAAATATCTTTTCCAATAAAACACTATGAATGTTTTTTTTTTGACTAACAAAATCCTCAAACTGAGTTAGGACGCCGTCCTAGTTAAGAGTCACAAAACAAAATGGAAGATCTTTCTCAAATATCCAGAAAAATGCCTTGTCAGGATCAAAGTTCAAAATTAATTAAAATGTTCTTTTATTGCAAACACTCTAATAAAATATATGTTTCCTACTTTATTGACTAAGCTAATAAAGGATAGATTCATGGTCAAGGTCATATTACCATTAATATTGTTCTTTTGTTTTATATATTGTAATAAATCATATTTTCCTGTATTATGATATTAATTAATAAAGAACAGACACATGGTCAAGGCCATGGTACTATTTATTAGCAGATTCTAATTATTTTGGTAAACCTGAGGTGTCATTTTAAATTATTATATTATTAACCTAATTCTTAAATGTCAAATATAAATAATAAACAATTCCCAATTAAGGGGTTAATTTTTATAGAAACATAGAGATTATTAATATGAATTATGAATAGGGTGAATAATTATTTATAAAAAACTGCACTTTAAGAATTCTTAGAAAAATTAACAGAAAGCTGGACATAATTAAAAGGTAAGCTAAATTCATAGCAAATTAAGAATAATATCGAATTTTAAGTATTTCTATTGAATTGATCACTAAAATATATGAGTGTGCCAAAAAGCCGTAACAACACCACCCTTTCCTAGAAAAAGTTTCTTTGAAACTTTTAAGGTGTATATCAAATACCTAAAATAAGCCTAATGCAATCAGTGACTTATCTGCAAAAAAAAAATATCTGTACAACTAAACTAATACTAATCATCTAAACTGTCGGGAGGGTGAGACTTTAGGTCCTTGGCGTTCCAAACACCTAGAGACTTATGTCCAGAGTCCTCCAACTCATACGACCATGGTGATAAAATTTTAATAATTTTATACGGACCACTAAATTTCTCAGAAAGCTTTGACGTTACGAACTTGCTAGCGTCGGACAGAGCAAAGTTTCGCTTCCAAACTATCTGATTTAATTGAAATTTTTCGTTTCTGTGTCGCAAATTATATGTTTTTCTGCTCCTTTCAAAGGCAGTAAGTAAACGATCTTTCACATCCTTAAACAATTGAGAGAGAGCTTTAGTTTTCTCTGGAAGTGAAGTTGAATCGTTCTGCACCTTGGAGCTATCTTCTTCAACCTCATTAAGATTGATCTCACGACCAAAATTGACTAAATTGGGAGTAACTGTTGTCGCTTCATGACATGCTGATCGCATGGCGCAACCAAATTTTGCTAAGTATCGATCCCACTGTCTATGATTGTCTGAGACATAAGCTGAAAGAACAGTTTTAAGGGTTCTATGTGACCGTTCAACTGGGTTTGCTTGGGGATGGTAGTTAGCGACACGTTTTAATTGAATTTTATATTTCTCGATAAGCGCTGCGAATTGATTACTTATAAATTGTTTGCCGTTATCTGTCACAATCCGTTTGGGTGCACCATAAATAAGAAACACGTGATCTTCAAGCCAATACACGATGCTCTTGGCAGTACCGTTTCTGAGTGGGAAAAACAAAACAAACTTGCTAAAACAGTCCATTACGGATAAAATGTAGCAGTAACCATTTGAAGACCTTGGTAGAGGACCTACCAAATCTACACTGACCTGTTCCCATGGCCTAGAGAGGTAAACCTGTGAAGACAACATTTGACCAATTGGCGCTTTCTGCTCTGGTTTTGTCCGTAAGCATGTTACACATCTTTTAATATATCGTGCAACGTCCGCCCTTAGTTTTGGCCAATAAAACTTCTGGGTTATTCTGGCTACTGTTTTCGAAACACCAAGATGGCCACAAGTAGGTGGATCATGATGGTTTTTAATAATCTCCGATCTTTTATCTTTTGGTACAACCAACAACCAATCGGAATCTGTAAGAGCCGGATACCGACGTTTAGCATTTTTATACAGCTTCATATCTTGGACCATCCACAATGGATATTTAATAGGAGTGGTGTGAACTTTGGAAAACATATTCCGATACCACTTATCAGAAGAAGTCTCAAGAGTAATATTTAAAGGACTAATAGAGGGGGGTTTCAAAGTAAAATCAGGGAAATTAGAATCAGCGGTCTGATTCTGAACAAAGTCGATATTCGGAACTGCCCTGGAGAGAGCGTCAGGAACCAGGTGGTCCTTTCCCTTACGGTGAATTATCTCGAAGTCATAAGCTTGAAGTCTTAAACACCAACGGGCTATCCGTCCAATAGGATCCTTAATACTAAACATCCACTTCAAGGAGTAATGGTCTGTTATTACAATAAACTTAGTTCCTTCGAGATAAGGGCGAAGCTTCTCCACTGCAAAAATTACCGCAAAACACTCTTTTTCGGTGGTAGAAAATTTCCTTTCGGATTTTGTTAGGGATCTGCTCAAATAGCAGATTACGCGATCACCCTCTGGGTAGCTTTGGGAAAGGGTTGCCCCTTAATCCATAGTCACTTGCGTCTGTCTCTACAATAAATGGCCGATTGAAATCGGGACTAGCCAATATTGGAGCAGAAACAAGAGTCTGCTTTATTTTATTGAAGGCAGCATCACAGTCAGCATTCCAGTTAAAGGAACGGTTTTTCTGTGTTAACTGGGTCAATGGTGATACTAAAGTGGAAAACGTAGGGATGAATCGCCTATACCACGAAGCCATTCCAACAATTCTTCTGACTTCTGAAATATTGCGAGGGGTTGGAATTTGCAAAATCGCTTCAACCTTTTCAGGATCGACTAGTAGACCTCCACCATTAACGACATAGCCCAAATATCGTAATTCTGACCTACAAAAAATACTTTTCTCTCTGTTAAGTGTAAGACCTGCCTCTCTGATTCGTTCAAGAACCGTCTTTAAAACTTCGAGATGTTTTTCAAATGTTGGGGTGCATATAATTATATCGTCGAAATAGACAAAAGTAAAATTATCTAAATCAACACCAAGTACCTGATCTATTAGACGTTGCCACGTCGCAGGAGCTGAGTGTAGCCCAAAAGGCATTCTTTTAAATTGAAAAAGCCCGCGATTGGGGACGGTAAAAGCAGTTAGATGGCGAGATTCTGGGGCAACTGGGATCTGCCAGTATGCAGATTTAATGTCTAGAGTACTCAGATAGCGTGCGTCCCTAAGCTTATCTAAAATAGCGCTAACATATGGTATAGGGTAAGCGTCTGAAGTACTTACGGCATTCAATTTTTTAAAATTTACGCAAAAGCGCCAGCGGCCATCAGATTTCTTTACCATCACAATCGGTGACGCCCAAGGAGACTTAGATGGTTCGACGATGTCTTTCTCCAGCATTTCATCCAGTTCGGCATTGACAGTTTTCTGTAGAGCAGGTGAAAGGGGATAGTAGCGTTGCTTAATGGGCGATGATTTCGTGTGGATTTTATGTTGCACTAGATGAGTACAACCGAGTCCCTTCCCCATAACTGCAAATGCTTTATTAATCATCTCGTCGAGAGATCTTCGTTGCTCTTCCGTAAGGTAGTCTATGTCACGAATACCAGTTGTGTCAATAGTATCTAAATATGTACTTTCTCTAAAACTCCATTCCCCGGAAAACATATCTGGAATAATACCCATCTGGGTCCAAAAGTCTATTCCCAGAATCAATCGATGTGGGAGAGAAGGTATAACCATAACATCTAATATCCCAATACGATCCCTTAGACCTATTGGTAAAGTCACATCGCCAAGACTATTACAGACTTGACCATTTGCCACGGTACATGACTGACTCTTCAATTTATTTAAAAAACATAATCCCTGCAGCATGTTCCATCCCGGTCCTCCAAGAATGGTTCGCGAAGCTCCGCTGTCTAAAAGACCAAGAAATTCTATTCCAAAAATTCTAACGGTTAAATAGGGTCTTTTGTCTCCTTTGGCATGACTTAATATATAATTTAACAAAATGGTCGATTTTGTTGTGGACTCCTCATCCAGTCGACCTACTGTGAGGGAGTTCTGGAGTTTTTTTGAACAACTGCGACAAGTACTAGCAACAACACCGTGTTCTCCACATCGGAAACAGAATAACTTTCTAGGCTGAAAGCACTTTTTGAATCTATGCCCTGTGGCTCCACAATTCCAACACTTTACGTCTCTTGACTTCGAGGTATTTGTCATTTGGGTGGTAAGACAAGATTCATTAATCAGCTCTCGCTGAGGCTGCACCAGAGAAACATTCTGTATTCCACCGGTAGGACCGCTAGGTTTCCTATACGCTAATTCAGGTTCAAGTAAATTACGGACATTAGTTGGAGG
Organism: Psylliodes chrysocephalus; assembly: GCA_927349885.1. Lineage (NCBI taxonomy): Eukaryota > Metazoa > Arthropoda > Insecta > Coleoptera > Chrysomelidae > Psylliodes > Psylliodes chrysocephalus. The sequence goes on along the minus strand of OV651819.1, from coordinate 78,653,519 downwards.
GGGACAAAATTTTTGAATACGCGTCTGTGTTTCTTCCACAGTTTTAGCCAAATTAATTAACTCGGAAAGGGATCCTATGGAATGAAGGGATAGACTAGCTTGCATGTGAGGAAGTAGATTTCGCCGCATTATTTGAATTCGTTTTTCTTCAGTGGGATGTTCAGACAACTTCCTAAATAAACCTTCCATCACCGATATATAATTAACCACTCGTTCTTGAGCACCTTGGGTGCGTCGACGGATTTCCTCCCATAACGACTCTTCATAATCATGTGGCTGGAAATCCTTCCGCAACCTTTCCGTTAGCTCGTCCCAAGTCCTAAATTTATTCATCCGGTACCAAAGTAAGGCATCCTTAGTAAATAATTCTGGAGCTGCTTCAAGAAGTCTTACTTTGGGGACACGTCGAGACGTTCTTAATTCCTCTACCCTCTTCAGAAAGTTTGTTGCGCTTGATACCCCATCATACGACACACGCCATCTCCATATATCCAATGGACCTTGAAATTGATTAAGCAAATGAAGATCTCGAATAGCAGTTCCTGAAGTTGTTGGTTCGTCTTCAAAGTGGACTCTCGAACTATTACCAGGAAGAGAGTTTACAAAGCTACTGGTTCTCTGATTTCTAGCTGGTATATCAAAATTCTTAGCAGGCCTTTGCCTAGACTGTGGTTGAAAATGCCGTTGATTATATCCTTGGGGATGATGTGCTAGTTGTAATGAATCTATTCCTCTTGCAACAGTATCATGATGGCTTTGTGTTGAGACTCTTATTGATTGGCATTCGTGCGATGATTGTGGAGAACCGAAAATCAACTCCGGTATCAGAGGTTCATCCATAATTAATCTACTTTGACTCAATTCAACAATAGGTGGAGCTTGAGCCTGCATTGTTCCATTCGCATTAACAGAACCATCGACGCTCTCAAACTCATCCATGATTTGCTAAGGCTCTTCATCTACTCTATCTTCAGTTCCTTCTGAAACTCGTTGAAGTTGCTCCTCCAATCTATCACACCATGAGTTCAACGCCGACCATCGTTGAGAATTTATTTGGCTGTATTCTATGCGACCTAACCGCAAACTAATATGAATCAATCTAGTATTAATTTTCTTATACTCATTTAACTTATTTTCAGTTGTCCTATAAACTTTAATCATCTCTTCTAAGTCTCTTAACTTCTCCTCACAAACATCTAAATCGTAATTCGGCTCTATAGGCGAAGCTAAAGGAAAACTCTTATTACCTGTTCGCTCTAACCGTAAAGCGTCACGTAGAAGAAACCGTTTTTCTGCTACAGTTCCCCCTATCGGGTAACCTCTAACTTGTAACTCATAAGTGAGTTCATCACCAAGTAATCTATTTATTTCCATGACGTAAAAAAAAATTACTTCAAACCAACTACAATTTCCTAATTATAGATCTAATAATGTATAAAGAGCGAGTGTTCTATAACTACACTACACTACTAAATGAAAGCTACTAAATGCTTAAAGAACAAATAGAAAGTATACTAAACCTAAAAGATACCAAAATGTCTCTATATTAAACTAAAAAAATCAGTCGCGCATATATTCCACTTTTGCACGTAAATGATAATTGTAACTAAACTAGTGCGCAATGCTAGTACCTATGCGCATGTAAAATAATACAGAATTACCTACTGCGCATGTAAAATAACTTAAAATTACCTACTGCACATAGAATAAGTTACTGCGCATACAAAATATTTTGTGCGCATGTAAAACTAACTATCCTAAAATAAATTTGCGCAAACAAAAGAACAATTTTTTTTAAGCTTCAAATTGAAGTCAATACCTTAATTGGTAATACAAATCAACTTCAAATAAAAAATGTAATATTTTCTAATTCCAATAAAGAAGGAACCAATATTCAGGGATTGTAGACACAATAATAACAATTGTTTTATTCGGAAATTTTGAATTAGTAATAATAATATCAACTACCAAACAAATTTCACAAAATATGTAACTATTTACAAAGAATATGTACACAATATTCTTAAGAATATTCTATTTACTTAAAATTCAGCTTAAAATTTACTTCAATGCACCAATTAAATTTATTTCAAATAGGGAGCAAAATTGAAAAAATTCTTATTTCCAATCTGACGTCACCACCAACTGTTAAATGAAAATGTAAAAATCAGCAACGCAAATAAATGCCTAGATTAACGTCAAGTGTACTTCTTCACAAATTTTGTGTCTATGACAGAAACAGAAATTAAATTTTATTTTAAAGCAAGTTACCTAACCTACAAAACTGTACAATAAAAAATATGTTTATCAAGAAAATATTATTTACAACTACCACGTTGGGGCCAAATTTGTTAGCTGCAAAAGGTTTCGCCTTAATGCGGCTATCGTGGGTTCTACCTCAGGGAAGAAAAGGCTTGGTAAATAAACATTAAATAATAAAATAATATTTCTTGATTGATTAGGTTTATTCTTTTAGCAATCAATCGTTCAATAGATATGTACAGAGTAAATCAAAGGGATAATTATAATCATCTATCTCCTGTTATAGCAACAATATTATACAAATTATAAGATATAAAAAGGGAGATAGATAAAACTACCGCTAGTGTCGACACTTTTGGCTCACAGCTAAATTTGATTGAATCAAGGGGCTTCATGCACTTATTGGTAAGTTTATATATATTTAACTTAGTTAAAAGACTATAATATTTATCTATAATTTGTTTTATTGTAGGTAGTGACGTTGTTTGGCCGTAGACTAAATGGATCAATCCTACCTTACTAGTCCTGGGTACCTGGTAAGATATAGCTTCTACGTACGGCCTCCTAGTGCTCCACATGCAAGTTATGGGGCCAATGATGAGTAAGCTAGCAGGTGTGTCAGACATGCAGTTGCAGATAAGCTGATATCATGCAGTGTGGATTCGTGTACCACTCCGGATGGTGTTGGTGATGTGTGCGTTTGATGTGTGTGTGGTAAAAGCAGTGGTGCTAAGAAGCAGATCTCAAAGCGAAAGTGAAGTGTAAGCAAAGAGCGAGTGAAGTGAAAGCAAGTGTGTAAGTATCTTACTTACTGGCCTAAAATAATTACAATAAAAGTAAGCCTCAAGTTAAGCTTGATACATGAGCGCATGCAATAAAAGTTCGATAATAAAGGTTATACCCTACCTGAAGGTGTGGGGCGGCCACGTGGATATTGTGATTTTTAAGTGTTGTTTTTATTGAAAATAGATCCACAAAATAGCTGTTATTTTATATCTTTCAATAAAATATCTTTTCCAATAAAACACTATGAATGTTTTTTTTTTGACTAACAAAATCCTCAAACTGAGTTAGGACGCCGTCCTAGTTAAGAGTCACAAAACAAAATGGAAGATCTTTCTCAAATATCCAGAAAAATGCCTTGTCAGGATCAAAGTTCAAAATTAATTAAAATGTTGTTCTTTTATTGCAAACACTCTAATAAAATATATGTTTCCTACTTTATTGACTAAGCTAATAAAGGATAGATTCATGGTCAAGGTCATATTACCATTAGTACCACAAAACATAATATTGTTCTTTTGTTTTATATATTGTAATAAATCATATTTTCCTGTATTATGATATTAATTAATAAAGGACAGACACATGGTCAAGGCCATGGTACTATTTATTAGCAGATTCTAATTATTTTGGTAAACCTGAGGTGTCATTTTAAATTATTATATTATTAACCTAATTCTTAAATGTCAAATATAAATAATAAACAATTCCCAATTAAGGGGTTAATTTTTATAGAAACATAGAGATTATTAATATGAATTATGAATAGGGTGAATAATTATTTATAAAAAACTGCACTTTAAGAATTCTTAGAAAAATTAACAGAAAGCTGGACATAATTAAAAGGTAAGCTAAATTCATAGCAAATTAAGAATAATATCGAATTTTAAGTATTTCTATTGAATTGATCACTAAAATATATGAGTGTGCCAAAAAGCCGTAACAAACTCGTTCATCTATATGTGTAACCATTTGCTCTGCCATCCACGTGTATTTTCTTTTATAAACCGCTTCGGATTTTTGTGGTATTAAGCGCGATTCTGCTTTATTATTTAAATACTCAATATTTGAACTCATTTTAAACAAGAACAACTGCTGCGACAATTAATCTTACGTGACAGATCGAAAATAAATTTTTGTTTGTCTCATTTTCATGACAACGAGGTATACTGATGTTACATCACAAATTCAACCATTTTCAGTTATTAGTTCCTATATCCATTTTCTTGTAGAAATAAAACCAATATTTAGGATTTTAAAGTATACCAATAAAAAAAATAGCGTAAAGTATTCGTGGATAACTGGTCTTTAAAACACTTGCTCTATTTCGAGCACTCCGGCTGCGCCGTCGTGCTCGAAAAATCGCGCGTGTTTTAAAGACCGTTATATCCACTTATACTTTAATATACTATTTAAGTTTCCTATATTTTAATCTTTACTTCTCCTAATATAACTGTTAAATTTAAACTTTTAAATATATCAATATTACCCTACATTTTATTTTCTTCTTACTCTTGTTTAGATTTCGCTTTAAATTCCTAATCTCCATTCTGTGGAACTTTTCTGTTTACATCCAAATTTCCAAGTCTGGGGCGCATCGTGGCGCCTAGCATAACGGCGTATCTCTCTAGAGCGGCTTTGGTTCTCGGTAGAGCGGTCTGGCGGCTCCTAAATTTTGGTATTGCTCCCTGGTAGAGCGGCGTTACCTCCTAATAAATTGGCGTTGCTCCCTGGTAGAGCGGCATTCTCCTATAAAATTGGCGTTGCTCCCTGGCAAAGCGGCATTCTTCTAATATACGGCGTTGCTTCCTGATAGAGAGGCTCCTTGCGTTGGCAGAGCGGCGTTGCTCCTTGGTAAAGCGGTCTGAATCCTATTTTTTCCTCGAGGACATCTTGTCCTAACATCAAAGGGCGTTGTTAAGGGCTGGTCGGAAACAACGTCGGCCCATGTGACCCCGAACTCCCTCCAATTTTTTTGGTTTGCTGTTTCTGTGACTGTTTTCATTTATGCAGAGTGATATATTGAGAGATGTCTTTCTAACTTGCTTCACTTTTTAAATAAAAATCATGCGAATGACGAAATTTTGTTTTGGCCAGTTCTTGTTCCATGCCATTATGCGAAAATCACAACGAATTGGTATGGGGCCAACAACATCAACTTTGTACCAAAAGTGGACAATCCGCCTCACATATCTCAGGTATGCCCAATTAAAGACTTCTGGGTAATATTGACCCAGAAAGAGTACAATAATGGATGGAAAGCACTTTTATGACAATTATGACGTCGTATATCGGGAAAAAATAGACAAATCAACACTGGGGTCGCCCAAAGGACGGTGCAATGCGTCAGGGGAAAACGGGCCCTCGTTAATTATTTGAAATTTAAATAGTAATAAGAGAATATTTAAGACATATTGTATGAATATTTGTTAAGAATATAAAAATATTTTTATAAGAGTTATCAGAATCTGATTTTTTTTCCAAAACTTTTAGACCATAAGTTGTAGGCATTACAATTGCCTCTTAAACACTTATTTTTTTAAACATTTTCTTTAGGCTCATTTGACGACAAGTGCCCACCTACAAGAAATATTAAACCCTCCATCATTTTCGGATGGTCATTTTTTTCTCTACAACTTTTTAAAGGAGTGCGTGAGATGACATGCGCGTGACTTATTTTCTTATAGCTGGTTTTTTGTTTATTTTAAAGTTTTTCCTATTTTTTCACAAAATTCACTTCCTCCAAAATTTTCGCTAGGCCATTTTTATCTCCAAACTTTTAAAGTGGTGCGTAAATCGGCATGCGCGTGACTTATTTTTAAAATGTAGACGCTTGGCCAAAGCAAGATAAAAATGATACATTTTTACTGAATTAATATCCATTAAAAATATTGGGCCGTTTTTTTACAGAAGTTTATTGTTTTTGAAACAATTTAATCAATACATTTACATCATTTTTACTTTCCTACCTGTATACAGATATACAGATAAGGAAAGTAAAGGAATCATGCTTTTTTTCGACTTCCAGTTTTCGACGGATTTTAACGTTTTGGGGTCCCCTGAATCCGTTTCGACTATTTTTGTGGTGTGTGTGTGTGTGTGTGTGTGTGTGTGTGTGTGTGTGTGTGTGTGTGTGTGTGTGTGTGTGTGTGTGTGTGTGTGTGTGTGTGTGTGTGTGTGTGTGTGTGTGTGTGTGTGTGTGTGTG
>OV651819.1:78604768-78644768 GCA_927349885.1 Psylliodes chrysocephalus | reverse complement strand
AAGTTAGATGTATGTGGAAAATGTATATATTAAGTTAACCTCTAAATATTTACAGAGGTGCTACAATAGGTTGTACAAAATAACCGAAAAAAGCCCGTAATAACTAGATAGGAAAGTCATGTGTTGGACACATCAGATTTTTTATTTTATAAGACAAAATTAAAATTTTTTAGTTTAATCTTATTCTCAGATTTCCTTTCAAGCTCAAATTTGTGAGAAAAAATAACCGTGTGTGCTGTGTAATTATTATTTTGTCACCTAAAACAATAAATAAGATATCGTTAAGCATCACGTCAATTACACTGATTAGAGAGTGCTATGATGAGAGCAAGTGACAGATGACTGCGATCTCGCTTTAGTCGATCGCCGTTTATCACTGATTGCATTTCAAACTCAATAAGGCGGCTTTGATGGGCTGATTCCGCCTTGCACTCGTATATTTCGTATTGAAGAGCAATTAATTATTTACCTCTCCGTGTGTGTAATGATAATTAGTTATTTTATAACTATTTGATGTGAAATTCTTTAGTCAATATTAAATAACACATTAATTTATAAAACTAATAAAAACAGTACATCAACAAAAAAAACTAAACAAAATGCGAAATACCGATTTAATTACAATTTATTACCTTATAAGCGATTAACTGAAAAACATATAAAGCATTTTTGGCAAACAAAAAGTTAAATGATCGTGCACTACAGCATGGCAAATAATAATTATCCAAAATACACTTTACACCGTCTATATTCCGCCAACAAATACATCAGCCAGGGGTTGATTCCCCACCAATTACTACCCATTACTATAAAAACATAGAAACTCAATTACCGTTCGAACTCTCATTCTCCTCTATACCCCTCCCGTGTCTTATTCGCAAAATGGGGTCCGTGTCCAAGACATGGGCGTAGAAATGACGCCTGATTGGAATTGATTCTGATAATACATTTGTTGACAAACTTTAAAAGCACTTACAGCCGGTTGCACCAATCATTTGTAGAATTAATTTTAGGCAAACCTAACTTAAATGTAGAAACGACTTAAAATCTATTTGCGCTGCAGCATTATTACTAGGCAATCTAAAACCTATTTTAACTTTCGAGCATATATTACTTGAGCCATCGTCCAAATTGAATTTGTTTTGGTACAGGGGAGAAAAATAGTGTCCAGCATTCCCATTGGTTTGTATTTGATTTTCATTAATTTTTAGCTTATTTTTTTACTTTATAAGTGATTTTTTAAATATTATTACTTTAGTGATACAAATTTTAAGAATGGTGAGAGTTTGTGTAAGTTGTAAATATAAATATGAATTAATTCCACCTGACTCTTATCACCCCCCACTTGTAACTACTTTGCAGCTTTATGTTGATAAAAACATACCCTCTGGAACAGAATACTACTATGATTTTCGTAATGCAGATTTCTCAGCTATACGCCAGTGTCTGGACGCAATTGAGTGGGATGGCCTTCTTCATGGTAAAGAACTTTCCGATATGGTGTGCATATTCTACGATGTAATGTTTTCAGTGATAGAACAATTTGTTCCAGTGAAAAAAATCGGTAAAAGTTCATTCCATTGTTGGTATTCTCCGCAGCTTAGACAGTTGTTACGCGATAAAAAGTTAGCCCATAAAACTTATAAATGTACTAAGTCTCCTGAACACTACAATTATTTCAGTCAACTCAGAGCTCAATGCAAAATGTTATCAAAAGAGTGTTATGCTAGTTATGTAAGCCGTACTGAGAATTCAGTTGTAAAAAATGTTAAAGCGTTCTGGAAATTTGTAAAAAATAACAGAGAAAATAATTCTTTACCTGACTCGATGACATTAAACGATACAGTGGCTTCCTGCGGTAATGACATTGCCAATCTATTTGCTAGTCACTTTTCTTCTGTATACACGAATCAAACGCTAAATTTAAATGGAAGTGAAATCCAATCTGCAACATGTGTATCTTCTTATTTTATCCAAATTTCCAAGATCTATGTTAAGCTGTCAACACTTGACACTAATAAAGGGTCAGGTCCCGATGGAATTCTACCCATTTTTCTCAAAACATTTAATTTTGCATTATCTAGGCCACTTTTTCATATCTTTAACAAATCACTGAGCACAGGTGAATTTCCTGACTTTTGAAAACTCTCTTATGTTACTCCCATTTACAAATCGGGTAACAAATCTAATGTAATAAATTATCGCCCCATTTCCATCCTAAGCACAATCCCAAAAATCTTTGAAAGTATAATAACTGATTTTCTAACTCACGACTGCTCCAATATCTTAAATTCCCAACAATTTGGTTTTTCGCCAGGCAAATCTGCTGAACTAAGCTTATTAACATATGCTAACTTTCTGTCTGAAGCTTTAGAGAAGGGTCTACAGGTAGATTCTGTATATACAGACTTTTCCAAGGCCTTTGACAAGGTGAACCATGATCTTCTCGTTCATAAGCTAAATTTATATGGTATTGATGGGATTGTCTTACAATGGCTCGGTAGTTATCTAACAAATAGGACTCAACAGGTTCGAGTAAATCATCATTACTCCCAAATTTTCCCAGTTACTTCGGTTGTTCCTCAAGGGTCTCACTTAGGACTGCTACTATTCAACCTGTTTATTAATGACATCATAACTTGCTTTCCTAACACTAAAGCCCTATTGTTTGCAGATGACTTGAAATGCTTCAAGATCATTCATGACTATGCCGACACTCAGATTTTGCAGTTGGATTTAAATAAACTAGAAAGTTGGTGCTCTAGTAATGGCATGGATCTAAATACTAACAAATGTCACATTATCCGATTTTGTCGCAGCCATAATTTAATAACTTATAATTATAGTTTATTTCAACATGTTTTGGACGCTGTCGATCAAATCAAGGATCTAGGGATCACCTTTGACTCTTCCATGAGCTTTAATGGTCATATCTCTGCTACAGTTCAAAAATCAATGAAAATGCTGGGCTTTGTAAAGAGGACAACTCAAGACTTCACTAATATAAACACAATTAAAATGCTATACTTCTCTTTAGTTAGGACACAACTTGATTATTGCTCCTCAGTCTGGTTCCCACACTACTTAATTCATAAAAGTAAACTGGATGGAGTTCAAAATAATTTTCTTAGATACATAGCATTCAAGTTTAACATTTATTACAATTATGCGGAATTGCAACAATATTTAAACATACCTTCTCTGGAAGTTCGTAGGAAACGAAAAGATCTTACCATACTGTCCAATATTATCAATGGCAGGTGTAATTGCCCCGACCTCCTTTCCAGAATTAATCTTTTTGTGCCGTCACGTACTACTAGACAAATTCAAACATTCCATGTACCTTTTCACCGTTACAATTATGCATTTAATACTTTTATTCCTAGAACACTTAGACTAGCTAACTCTCTTCATGATATTCGACTTTTTAACAGTTCTGTTCAAGGATTTAAGAACCACTTACTTACATTGAATATTTGAACGTCTCAAGCAATTCCATAAATTTCATTTAACACATTATAATTTATTTGCTGTTCTGTACATTAATGTCCACTGTTTTATCAAACCATTTTATTCTATATTTTACTTAATTTTTATGATATCACTATTCTATTTTATTGTATTTTTTATTTTATATTGTATTTTATTGTATGTAAACTGAATTGGGCTTTGCCCGTAAATAAATAAATAAAATAAATAAATAAATAAAAGGCAGCGTCAAGGTCTTTTCAAGTAAGTAACCATTAGCGTCTCTGTCATTTTTTAAAAAGGAAACACAAGTACCTACGTTTTATGCAAAAGGCCGTTAGACATGAATTTAAAATAAATGATAAATTTAGTGAATTAAATTTAAAGAACTTGTATTATTTATGAGGAATATTGTTTTAGATTTTGGACTCTAATAAAAAATTAATCATAATTTTTCAATATAAACAAGCTTCTTGTTTTTTAGTCATTTTATCATAATGTTGAAGATGTTAAAATCAATAATTTCGGTTTTTTGTAGATTTTCAGTGAATCCTGCCGAATAACGCATTTGGTGAAACATATTGAAACTTACTCCAGAAAACATTTCAAATAGTGATGTTTTATGTTCCAGTTATTTTTCTGGATATATGTTTATGTCAAAGACTGAACTAGATTAATTCCAGGTGCATTGCCATCAGGAATTACTGAGACACCAGAAGAAGGTGAATCTAAAAGGTAAATAACCCAGCACTTCTCTTGTGGTTTAATCGTTTAAAATTTTTAATTTGATGATCTGAACCATGAAGTTTCTGCTACAGAAAAAGAAAATGCAGACTTAGAAAACATCTAAATAACTAAGTACTTTTTAATACAACATAATTTTTATTTTCAAATACCCATTACTACCTATATTTTTATAAACCACAAAAATTGACAGTAATTATTTTTTATTAAATTTAGCTATGTTTTTTAATAAAGTAGACTGCTAGTCGTTAAGAAATAAGCAAAGCCTAATGTAATTTTTTTAATTAAAAAGTCATTTTAAGCTTCCTTTATTTGCATTCCTAGTCATTAAAAAATAAGCGAAACAAGGCAGTTTTCCAATAAAAATGAAATTTCACTTATTTCTTAACGACTGGCAGTGCAAATGTACCTAATTACCTAAGTATTAGCTTGATTTTTGTTTGTAGTATATCGTTTAGTAATCTATTGGACATTGTTTATGAAAAATATTTTTATATTTAATAAATTATTGGAAAAAACTCTTGTATTGTAATTCTCGTACACGTGTGTTAATAGATATTGTAAATATTTGTATAATATACTTAGTACTTAATTATATTTTTGATTTTTAAATATAAGCTTTTTATCTGTTTTATTGCCTATTATTTCAACCTTAATTTTTCCTTTATACACTTTCTGATGTTTTAATTAAAAAAAAAATTTAATTTGTCCAACACAAATAATGATAATATTAATAATAATAATTTACTATTATTAGATTCCTACTTAAATAATGCAAGTTTTTAAAATATGTGCATAATTTAAAGAATTTTGAAGGTATGTATCAAAATAATTATTATATATATTAATTGCAAACCCCGTAAAAATGATGCGACACTGGTAATAGTGTCTACGCATTTCCCCTCTAAACCCAAACAAACGCTGTTGAATTCGAACTCTATGAAATATATATGCTAGAAGATTTGAACTCAATAACTAGTGGCAACATTGTAATTCATACAAAATTAGCCGAATTGCCATTGAAGAAAGTCCAGGGTAGATTAATAAAGAAAAAAATATTATTATAAATTATAACTTTTCATTTTGACTTTTGGTCTTGAAAGTGTGGCTTCTGATTTAATAATTTAATACCACCGATAAAAAATCTGCATATTAATGTTTAATACGGTCACGGTCAAAGTTAAATGGGTATATCTCTGCAAATCGAGTTATTTGCTATCTGAGCCTTTTTTTAAAAATTTGAATAAATTTTAGTACGGCCGTTACTGGCAGGTTTTTAATACATTATATATTAATGCTTTATGAATAAAACTAATGTAACAATTTTTAAAAGTTAGCCAAAAAAATTTTTTGTATGATTTGTCACTCCCTTACTATGTCCGAATCGTGAAAGTCTGGTTTTCATTACATTACATTAAATACATTGATTATAATAAAAAATATATCGCAATGAATTGAGAACCTCCTCCTTTTTTGAAGTCGGTTAAGAAAAGGCATTTAAGGCTTTGTGAAAACGTCTCTTAAAGACCTTTTAACGAATTTAAAGGTCTACCTGACCAAAAAAGGCGGTCAAAAGAACAAGAGTGAATACTCGTTTAAAAGGCCCAAATAACTTATCTTCAAAAAATGGAAATCCAAAAATAATGACAACTTTAGTGTAAAATCTTATTTATTACTGACATTCGAACGTGAAGATCAAGTAAGTATAACATATAAAAAAATTATATACAGAGTGTCAAAATAAAAAAAAACACAAATAAAATAACCACATTTCTAACATCCTCCCACCAGAAGTCACTCAAGAGGGAATCTGTGATTTTAAAATTTAAACCGCGAAGGAGGTTTCACAATTCTTCCACTTTTAGTTTTATATTTTCTCTTGTCGGTACATTCCTTTTCCTTTAATAGTCTTCCATCCTCTTTACTTATTTCCAAGGGATAGAGCCGCTGAATGGGCCTCAAAAGAGTTCCTGTAGCTGTTCTTAATTTAGCAAGCCGTACCTTTCCATCTATTCCTGGAATTAGATTCTCAATCCGTCCCAGAGGCCAGTCTAGTCTTTTGTCTTTATCATTTCCAATGAGTACTATATCATCTTATTTGAAATTCGAAAACGATGCTTTTCTGTCTTTGAATAAAGATAATTTTAACTTTAAACGACGTTGGTGATGTCTTCGTATATCTCCCTGTTCAATATTATCAAGATCAAGTACACCAATTTCCGTAATATCCTGAAAAAACATTGCAGGCGTGAGAGGAACCATGTCATTACAATCTTCCGAGACATAGGTCAAAGGTCTTGAATAATAATTGATTCACACTCACAAATAATGGTTGATAATTCTTCATAATTTAGATAAGAGCGACCTAAGACTCTACGTAAAATATCTTTAATAATTCTTATGAGTCGTTCCCACCATCCTCCCCACCAAGCTGCAGTAGGTGGTATCCATTTCCATTTGATCCGCTGTAGATTACTTTGTTCCTCAACTTTCGTCCAATCGATTGCCTCAAACGCATTATTGGTACCAAAAAAATTTTTGGCATTATCGCTGTAAATAACCGAAGGTCTTCCCCTTCTGGCAGTAAATCTTCGCCACGATTGGAGAAAGGAATCAGTAGAAAGTGAAGAGACTAACTCGAGATGGATAGCTCTATAAACAGCGCAAGTATAAATTGCAACCCAAACTTTTTCAGCATTTCTAATATACAACGCACCAGTCAAGTCAACACATACAATTTTAAATACTGCAGCTTCACGTACTCTGTCTAGTGGTAACGGCGGAGATGGTAGATTAAGTTTTTTACTATTAAGTATATCTTTGACAAATTTTGCATTTTGAGAGGACAGATTTTACTGTCTGTCTACATCTAAGGATCCAAAATCGTTCTCGCAGCTTACTCATCATAACTTGGACTCCGGCATGCAAATTTCTAACATGTTGTTCAAAAATTAACCTATAAACAACTTCATGTTTAGATAGAAATACATATGGAAATCAAAAATGCGAAGTGTCTTCTCGTTCAGATATTTTTGATTTAATTCTAATTAATCCATCATCATCTATAAAAGGGATTAATGTAGATATTTTGGGATCATCAATGCCTATAAAATTTTCTTTTTAAATTAATCTGATTATGGTTAATTATGATGCATCGAGCTCTTCTACAGACAAATTTTCGACGCTAAGGAAGTGCGAATATCTATATTGGATTAAACTCACATTACCCTTTAGCATTGAACATTTTCTTTGTAAATCTGATAAGTTATTCTTTCTTTTAAGATTTGTTAAATATCTTCACACCCATCCAACTAATCTCATTATTTTACTATAATTGGAGAAGTATGAATAGTACCACGTATAATTGTTATTGAAATTACTTAACAATGACGCAATTCCTTGTTTATTTTCAATATTAACAATATCTTCATTGGGAATAAAAGTCTGATTTGGCCATTCTATAATTAAGCTTCTATAAGCCACACAGGACCTTCCCACCACTTCGAATCTAAAAGCTGCTTTGGAGAACAACCTCGTGACGGAAGATCCGCGGATTCATATCTCCCGGTACATGATACCATTCAATAGGATTACTTAAACGACGAATATCTTGAACACGATTCCAAACGAAAGGTTTCCACTGTTCTTCTCTCTTAATCCAAGTCAAAACTGTGGTCGAATCAGACCAGTAATAAACTTTCAAGTCTAAGTCAAGGTTTTCAATAATGATTCTGGACAATCTGACTCCAATCGTTGCTGCAAGAAGTTCTAACCGTGAAATACTTAATTTCTTAACAGGTGCCACTCTTGATTTTGCTTGGACTAACTGGATATTTACTTCAACACTAGTCTCGCATCTCAAAAAAATGGAAGTTGCATATGCATGTTTACTCGCATCGTTGAATACATGTAGAGTTGCATTTAAAACATCTTTAGATAAAGAAAACCATCGAGGAATCTTTAAATTTACCAGCAAAGGTAATTCATTAAACCACCTTAAAAAGTTTTGATGCATATCTTCTTCGTTCACTTGATCCCATCCTATTTTCAAAATCCAGGATTTCTGTAATAACAATTTTGGCAGTAGGGAAACTGGACAGGAGAAACCAATGGGATCAAATATTTGATTAGCAACTGATAAAATAGACCGTTTGGTGAAAACAGCAGCATTAATTTTGTTAATCCATTCTAAAGACAGTTCTAAACTATCTAAATGTCTATTCCAAAGTAATCCAAGAACAGGAGTTAAAGGGATACTTGTTAAATTTTGCGTAAAATCTGTATGTTCCCATGCTCTAAGATCAAATTTTGTTTCTTCTAGTAGTGCAGTACTCTCAAAAATAAATTGTTTTAGATCTTCTTCGGATTCTACATTAGCAATACAGTTGTCTACATAAAACCCTTTAAGCAATTTTTGGATAATCCTTGGAGAATATGAAGATTTTATTTTTGAAACATCTAAAGCATTTTCTAAATGATGGTTAATAATAGCTCCCAACAAAAACGGACTGCAAGTGACCCGAAATACAACTCTAGCGTGTCTGTATATCTTTAAATTCCCATCACTTTCATACCAAAGGAATCTAAGAAAATCTCGGTCACTTTCTTGAAGACTAATCTGCAAAAATGCTTTTCTTATATCAGCTATAACTCCAAATTGTTGTATTCTGAATCGGTGAAGAATAGATGGTATCAATTCAATTAGATTAACGCCTTTTTTTCTCTAGCACTGGCATCAAATACAGGGCGGATTTTAGTTGTGGGACTTGATAATTTTACCACATGACGATGAGGTAAATAATGCCCTTTGTCTTTATAGTCATTTTCAAAAACTTCTTCTATAATACCCTTAGTTAACCAGTCATCGAACTGTTGTTGATAATCTGTATAATAAACTTCTTCTTTTAGTTTCTTAGTCACATTAATTAACCTTCGATAAGCCATATTAAAGTTAGAGGGAATAGGTGGATGACCTTCGAGGAAAGGCAAACAAACTTCATATCTACCATCTTCGTGTCGACTTACAGTTTGAAGCAAATAGTTCATTATATCATTTTCTCTCTCTTGTCGTGATTTATGTTCAGCAGGATCATCTATACAAAATACATCTAATCTCCATAACTCAGACAATACAGTATATTTAGAGAGCATGGACATTAACATACAAGTAGTGGGTTCTCGCATTTGAGTGTCTGATAATTTGCCCATTATCGTCAAACCCAATAGAGTTTCCAGAGCTACTAAACCACACTTCAACTGTTATTTGTTTCCTGTGAATAACTTTCCGGCAATATCAGCACCAATCAGAATTTCAATGGTACCAGCTTTTGTATCAGAAAGTTTTATTCCTAGTTGGCATAATTCCTTAATCCAAGGACCTTCTATCACAGAACAAATATTATTACAGATAACTGGCTGATCGAAAGTTTCGAAATTGCAGAAATAACTATTTTCTAAATCGGACATCCGGATTCTGTAGCAGTTATGGTTGATAATTTCAGTTTGTGCACCTCCAAAAAGTGAATGTATAATATTTTCTTGTCTAATTGGTTGAAATCCCATCTCAACAACAGCTGACTTTAAAATATACGACTTTTCGGACCCAGTATCAATAACTAGTCTAGCTCGACGAGTTTTATTTTCTCCAATTACTTGAACAGACAAAGTTTGTAAAAATACTTGTGTAAACGTGAAGTTGGAAAGAGAATTATGGACTATAGCAATAGATGTATCAACAGTTTGCGTATTAGAAAATGGTTGTTCATCATTTTTTGGACACATTATATCTACATGTCTGCCTTGGCATTTGGAACATCTTAGTTTAACTCTACATCGTCTCTTAATATGTCCGAATTTCATACACAAATGGCAGCAGGCATTAGCAGAAAGTCTTTCTTTCTTTTGAGCTAAGCTCCAAGTACGAGCTTCAGTACAGTTCTGACTGTCGTGTGTGCTTTTACAAAATACGCATTTTAAAGAGCTCCTATTAATCAAATCTGCAGCAGTAGTTGCATTATTAGCACTTTTAGGTGAAATGTCGTAATTTCTTTTAGATTTATTTTGTAGTTCAAACCCTAAAATAGCCATGAATATTTTTTCTTCAGCTTGAACTTCTTTTCTCAAAAACTTCATTAAATTCTCAAGACGTTCTTGAACACTTGATTCAGCATCATATAGAGAACTTCTATGCCATGTTCTGATTAAATCATCAGCTAAACATGATTCTACCAAGGGATATAACATGGCTGCACAAGTGTCAGTTTTGACATCAAAGGTTTCTAGAGCACGTAACTGTGACTCAAGCTTATCATAAAGTATACTCAGAGAATATTTTTTAGTGTTACTATTCAGTACCAATTTCAAAATTTCACGAACGTAGACTTCTACCAATTAGTCTTTTCTACCAAAATGTGACCTCAAACTGTCAATCACTTTTGGATAGTTTTCTTTAGTTGAAGGGTAGCTTTCCACTAATAATCTGGGTCTTGAATTTGGGACAGTAGCTTGTATAAGATAGTGAAATTTATCTTCAACTTCTATGGAAATATCATCATGAATTCGCTGGAACTGACTCCAAAATAAAATCCATTCCTTCGGATCGCCACCAAATTTTTTAAACTCGATTTTTGGTAATTTTAAATGATGATGGGAAAGTTCGGATCTGGAAGTAGATGCAATCACTTCACGAGGATTTTCAAAAAGGCTACTAATTTCAAATTTTAGTTGATGATAGGCCAAGGAATATTTGTCGGCCTCTTTAATTTCTGCTTCAGTATCCTCTTCAGAATTAAGCAAGAAATCCATTACAAGTCTATCTAATTCATTTATCGTCTCTATTTTCTGGTCTAACAATCCAAGTTAAAGTTAAAGTCACCTTTAGCAATAATTTCCTTCGTGGAATTCAATATCCGAGAAAACGATGATCTCTGAACATCAAGAGCCTTTTTGGCTTTATCCATCTTCACAAATGTCCTGTCACGGTCGCCAAAGATTTAACGAATTTAAAGGTCTACCCGACCAAAAAAGACGGTCAAAAGAACAAGAGTGAATACTCGTTTAAAAGGCCCAAATAACTTATCTTCAAAAAATGGAAATCCAAAAATAATGACAACTTTAGTGTAAAATCTTATTTATTACTGACATTCGAACGTGAAGATCAAGTAAGTATAACATATCAAAAAATTATATACAGAGTGTCAAAATAAAATAAACACAAATAAAATAACCACATTTCTAACAGACCTGTTAGAAATATTTTACGAGTTCATCTTATTTTTTATATTTAGTCCCAGTCACTAATGGTCACTCCCTCACACAGTTCTATATATTTCGCGATTAAATTGTTGTGGTAAATATTTATTGGAAACTAACTTGGCAACAGTGGCGGTACCAGTTGCTTTACCGATTCCGCGTGGTAACGTTCGTTTACGTTTATTTGTTGAAATTATAATGATTTAAATGTAAAAAAAGTGATTACGTGTTTTTTTTTATACCATCACTCCCTCACAGAAGGTATTGTAGACCAGGTAAATATTAGAGATTTAAATATTGTACTAATTAAGGTAAATATAAGTGTAACATTGACAATATAAAACATAACCTTCACAGGATAAAGTCTGTTACCATGTTGCCAATTTGAAGTCAATTTCGTCACTCCCTCACCAGTCACTCCCTCACAATGTTATATAGTGAGGGAGTGATCATTTTTATGAGGTACCTAGTGCTTTTTTAAATTATTTACTACGTATTTTTTTGCAGATATGGCACAAAGCAAAGAGAAGAAGAAGCGTCGCAAAAGGGAATATGACAGAAAAAGAAGAGAAGACATAAAAATAATCACAAAAAATTAGAAGAAGTAAGAGAAAAGGATCGTCAAAAATATAAATGAAAACGTGAACAAGGAAAACTTTTAGCAAAGTTGGTAAAAAATATGAATAATAGAGAACACAGGCAAATAAAACGGGAATGGCGTAAAGGAGCAAAAACCTACAAAAAAAATTAAAAAAACTAATACATTTTAAACCAAATCTTGGTAGATAATTCTCCTCCACCCTCACCAGTGCCTATTTTTGATGCAATAGTTACTCCCACAAACTCAAATGTGCCTACTCCAAATACTTTAACTTCTAGAAAAAATGTGAGACGGAAAAGAATTAAAAAATCACTCTCAAAAATGTATAGAGCTATACAAAAATTAAATCTTAAACTTACTAAACTAAACTAAAAAGGTGGCAGCGTCTACAAGAAAAGCAGTTGAGTTAAGTCCAAACTCAAAGATAAACCAGTTGTTAGGTAAACAAATAGTTTCCCAACCAGTTTGTGACGAAGTCACTAAATTTTATTTTTAATTCATCTTAAAAATGTATATTTCAATTAATTCCCGCCTGAGAAAATGTAGAAGTTCCCCCGTATTTATGTTTCCCAGGAATAACAGTTTTTCAACAATTGCGAGTACCCTCGTAGATTAAAATATTCTTATATTTACCGAAATCCGAATGGGCATTTTTAGAGTCGATTTCGTATGGATTATCTACCTTTTATTTGTCAAAGACTATAAGGGCATTTTTTTATTTTTAAATTATAAACAGTCGGCTGTAGTAGTGGTATCCTCACTTTGTCGTACTGTTCTTTCATCTTGCTTTACCGAAAAAGCATAAATTAAATCCCATCTGGAAATTACGATCTCTTCTCGCTTGACAGCCGGCGTAAGCTCTTCTCTCGTGATTGCCGACAGCCGAAAACTAGTCACCCTTAGTTAGTACCTAGTGCCGTAAGTACCGTGATTTAGTTCATCGATCAACCCCGTTTATTTTTCTAAAGGTAGGAAACCGCTTATTTTTTTATTTACAATTAGTTTGGAACACTTGTCCGACAAGTGAAATAATTTTGATTCATGCCCAGCATTTTTCATTTCATCCCTTAGTGGGAAACCGTTGGCAATTTTTTATTTGAGGTTGGACCTAAACTAGACACCGAGTGTTCTCTTTGTTAGCTAATATATCCAATTTCTTTTAAAAATCGCCCCGTTAACATCGAAGTGAGAAATTCGACCTGTTTTCGATTTTTTATTATTTTATTGTTCTATTTTTTTTTCTTTTTTTCAGAGGTTCGATACGTTTCTCCGGCTAGAGTGATCTCTCTTTTGATAACGTATCTAATTTCCCCAAAAGACGTTTTAAGTAATTTCCTCGCCTCACTTCTTGTAAAATTTATTTTCTTCTATTTATTCATTCAATTGTATTTGAATCATTTCGTTCACCATCCACAACTAATTATTGAACAAAGCCGACGACTTCTGTAAAATTAAATTCACACACACACGCGCTCTCGATAGACGCTGAGCAAAATTCATAAATATTATTTTCTACGATCGATGTGGTCGCTGTTCAAAACACCGCGTGAATAATCATATTTATCAGTAGGCGAAAATTTTCGTTTCCCATCGATTGGTTATTAAGATACAAGGGGGCTCGGACAATTTTGATTTCATTTATTTGCTTGCATTTGATTACTGTCATATTTAAATTGTTTTCAAGTGTATTAATTTATTTTCATACATTTTCCGTATACTGGGCGTTTCACGATTCCCAGTCCGATTAGCCTCCTGAGCTAATAAACCATAAATATTTCTATGTTTAAATAATTTTCAATAATAATAATTTATTTTTCATACAATTTTCCGAATATAGGGATCCGTCAATTTTTAAATAATTTTCAACTTTAATAATTCATTTTTAGTAAATTTCCCGAATATAGGGATCCGTCAATATTTAAATAATTTTCAACTTTAATAATTTATTTTTATTAAATTTGCTGAATATAGGGATCTATCAATATTTAAATAGTATTCAACTTTAATAATTTATTTTTAACAAATTTTCCGGATATAGGGATCCGTCAATATTTAAATACTTTTCAATTTTAATAATTTATTTTTAAAGAATAGATATTCCGAATGCAGGGAGCCGTTAATATATAATTACCGTTGTATTTATTTTTTTTGTTAATGTATATTTTATTACCTGTTCCTGTGTTTCTATTATTGCTGGTTCTTGACCGTTCTCTTGTAGGGTACCGTAGGGTACGAGGTAGAAAGAAGATAAGTGTTTTATTTTTATTTATTCTAGTATAGTGGATACCTAGCAGTGACCGCCTGGAATTATTTTTACCTCCACTGAGTTTTTGAGTACACTCTGGTGTACTTCTGGGTCGCAGAGCAAACTGCGATACCAAAACTGGCGCCTGAGCAACCGTTATTCGGGTATCACCATCACAGCGCCATACAGACTCGCTGATTCACTGTAGGTGACCCAGGAGCCTGTCACAAGTTAGAAGAAAATTAATTTTCGGTGAAGTTGTTGAACGTCAGCTGCAAGAAAACTATTATAAAGCTTCAGGTCATTTAAAGAAAAAAAAAAATACAATGCAACAATGCAGTACAACTTGTTAAAAAAGTATCGGTTAATAAAACTCACTGAAAATTTTCTACCAAAACATTCGTCCTAGGGGTCGTTATATTTCTTCCAAAGTAAAAGAAGAAATAACAAATTTTTTTGAACGAGATGATATATCGCGAATGACTGCTGGCAAAAGGGAATATATAACCTTTCGAAAAGAGCAGAAACAAAAACGCTAGTTATTAGACACTATGAAATTCCTACAAACAAAATTTCTTAGCTCAGTAGATTATCGTATAAGTTACCAATCTTTCTGTCGTTTCGAGTCGTTCTGGGTTTTAAAACCCAAAGTAGAAGACAGAAAAACATGCAGATGTACTAGACATTTAAATTTTGAGTATATAATTTCTGCACTATATAACGCAAAAGTTCTGTGAATGACATTGTTAATCTTCTTTGTTGTGAACCTATAAAATCCGAGTGACTATACAGAACATGCACAGAATGCTGTACCAAAAACATAAAAGCTAAACAGTTTATGAATAAGTCAGTTAATTGTTATAAGTGGACAACCGAATCAACCAAATGTACTATCAGAGGAAAAGAAAAATTGATTCGAAAGACCATAAAATCAACCATTTCTATCAGGCTCGTTGTTACGTTGTAATCGTCACTCCCTTTTAATAATTACAATATTTGGTTAGTTCAGGTATTCCAATATAAAATAATACTTTTTGAGTGCCTCTCGTATTTGGAATTATAGATATTATGTTGAAACGGGAATTTGTCTCTGTCTAAGACATTCGATAGCTCAACCAATGATGCGCTCTCTCTAAAAATCAATAATTACGGTCAGATGTTGTGCGCGCGCTTGGCTTACTTATGGATGGGGAATATTCACGTTTTCACACATTCGGTCAGCTGTTGGCTTTTGAACTTTCTTTTTCAATCTAGCAGCGAGGTAGACAGGTTGATTTTAGTGCTTTGTGTGTTTGAATAACTAAGGTTAATTTTATTGTGTGCATATTCTGCTGAAATTATCTTTGAGTTATTTATCTCTTTTATTTATAGTGAGCTTTTCGCGTAATATAAATTCCAAAATGTACAAAATGGCTGCCATTAATTTTATATTTTTTCTTCTCAGTTATTTTGAAAGATCTTTCCATTATTCATGTGTTTTAAATTAAATACTATTGCAACTCTCTAATATTGTTGTAAAATTTGAAATGTTTAATTTAAGAATGTTTAATTTAAATTGTAAGATTTATTGCCGACCACATGTGTTGTTTTTTTTTTGAAGCAATGGAAAGATACGGTTTTTTTTGTTGTAACTGACACGTTTTTTTCTTTCTTAAAAATAAGGAACTGGCTCTGGATCTATAACAAACTATGGCTCTGGATCTGTAACAAAATAAGGAGTTGACCTTTGTAATCTGGAACTGCAGAATCATTGTCAGCTAGTTGCCACTAGAGCTGTGGCATATCTTGGGCTGAGTTGCGTAAGGAATTGCAGTGTTTTGAAGTCATCGTACACCTACCATTAAGACACGGACCAGAACAGTTCGACTGTTAAATCCGGAAACACAAGATAAGTGTCGGCCAGGACCACACACAATTTTTGAGTCACTAGTCAATTTTTATTTTAAACTCATCATTAGTAAAACGTAAACCGTAAAATGTGTTAAAATCAATTAATTTAATTTTCTTTTATATTATTTATTCAGTCTCAGTCAAATTTGAAATTTAAATTAAAGCCGAATAATTGTTTTGAAATTTTAGTTTTTTTTTTTCCTTATTTTCAACCGACAAGTTGATGACAAATTTGCTTTTATTTTACATCTGAAAGTATGGCGCCCAAAATTAATTTAATTGAATTCTTTTAAGTCTTTTTAATTAAAGACTTTGTCATTGACTTGAAGGTAAATTCTAAACGAATCCCACTGACCTATTTTGATCTGAGCTAGGCCTGAGGCTTGTAAGAATTCTTATTATAAGGATTTTTACAATGAGACCCAGGTAAGGGGTAGAAATTTAACGTGGTGCAAAATATGTTGTAATAACGTAACTTTGTAAAAGTAACATTTTTTATAAAACATTTAACTATATACCTTTAAAACGTAACATTTTGTTTTTATAAAACGTTTAAAAGTGAAACGTAACATCGTTAATTTGTACAATGAACTTCATGATACATTAAGCTCCTTTTTAAACTATGTTGGTAATATCCTTCATCAATATCAAGCAATATCCTCATTAAAAGCGGCATTAAAAGCGTCCCTGCAATTAGATAAAATACTGATTCATATCGATTTTACCGAAAATTTTTCATGCAAGTACGGTGAGGAAGTACAATCATTTCATTTTGGTGTATCAAGAGCACATATAAGTTTACATACTGGTATTATATACAGGGTAGCTGTTAAAGATGGAACCAAACCTATAGTACTTAAACGGTTCAACATACAAATCCCAAAATTTCAGAATTTCAACTAAATATATTTGCGCATATTTTAGTCTAAAAATGATTTTTTTTGTAATTACTACATTTTAAGCATAACCGCCATCTTGATTGTTTTAAATAGCAACATAGGTCATGTGATATACCATTTGAAAGGATTTAACACCCTGATTACAAAAATTTATCACACATAGGGTCTAAACACAACAGAAATTATATTATTAATAGGGAGCGTATGAGGCTGTGCATTTGTGTTTAGACCCCATGTGTGATACATTTTTGTAATCAGGATGTTAAACCCTTTCAAATGGTACATCACATGACCTATGTTGCTATTTAAAAAATCAAGATGGCGGCCATGCTTAAAATTTTGTAATTATAAAAAAAAATAATTGTTGGGCTAAAATATGCGCAAATATATTTAGTTGAAATTCTGAAATTTTGGGTTTTGTATGTTGAACCGTTTAAGCACTATAGGTTTGGTTCCATCTTTAACAGCTACCCTGTATATGCGAGATGGCCAAGAAAAAGTAACGCCACGTTCTTTTTACACCATAATAAGGTCTCTCCGTCATGACTATGTAGCCATTTGGGCACATTTAAAAAATATATTTGATTGGCTTGACGAAATGAAAACAGAGAATATCTCAAGAATTCGCTTCCTTGGTGATGGGCCAGCAACTTAGTACCGAAATCGCTTTATGTTTCAAGTAATTTCAAAATATTCGAAACATTTTTTACTAAGTGTTAAATGTCTTACATGGAACTACTCTGAAGCCGGTCACGGCAAAGGTGCCGCCGACGGCGTCGGGGGTACATTGAAAAAAACCGCAGTAGCTAAAGAGAAGGACGTATTAAATATTTATGAACTTCTAGCTATTTTAAAAGTACGATGTACAGGAATATATCTTCAAGAGCTGTCGAATGAGGCTCTGGAATAGATGGACCAATTATTTTCTAGCATTTTAGCTCGTACATTTTTGGGTACTGCAAATGTACATCAAATTATATTTCGAGAAGAAGACGATCATATATGCATTAACAGACTTAGGTAAAGGTTATCCAAGGTTTAATAAAAATTCCAAACTAAAAGCACCTGAAACCAGTGAAACGAAAAATACCGACGTAATAGTACCTCCAAAAATAATCAGTTAGCTGTTAGTCAGTGGGTTGCTGTAGTATATGATGAACAATGGATACCGGGAATGGTCGAAAAGATGGAACCGCCAGGAAAAATAAAAATAAATTTTATGAAAGTTCTCGGTCCTAAGAAATTTTCTTGGCCTAATAAAAAAGATGCAGGCGTTATTTGCGCAGATGGCATTTTATGTATCATCAACAAATTTCCTGAGCTACTTTCAAACACTGGGAGATCAGTCCATTTTCTTACCCGCCGACGAGTTTACCCGTATAACTAACTTGTTTTCGAAAATATTTTGATTAAAATGTTTTTTTTTTCGCTTATAATCAAGGCCTTTATATAATTATTATCATTAAACCCTTCATAATGTCACTCCCTCACATCTCATATTACTCCCTCATTTTGAAATATTATTTTTTTTTAAACTATGAAAAAAATCGACAAATCATCGTAAAACAAAAAATTTTACTTTTAATTTATTCTATTGAACTAATCTGGGTACAAAAATATCTGACTTGAAATGACTTCCAAAACTGCTAAATTGATTATAGAAATTGTTCAATTTGCAGAGGTGTACCCAAATACTGTTTTACACGTATAAATCTGATGTGCCCAACACATGACTTTTCTATCTAGTTATTATAGGCTTTTTCCGGTTATTTTGTACAACCTATTGTAGCACCTCTATAAATATTTAGAGGATAAACTAAATATATACACGTTCCACATACATCTACCTCGAATCATTTTTCTATTGATATTCATTGAGAACGAAAATACTGAAAAATTTTAATTAGCACTTTTCCTACAATTTTTCCATTACGGTCCATTTTAGAAAAATCATGTATAAACAAACATTATAGAGATCGATATCGCAAACAAATTTAGTTCAACAATTTTCATAAAAATCAGAATTTTGCACATTTTGTCAAATTTCTCGAATACGGACCATTTCAGGAAATTTTTACATAAGGAAAATATAGATAATAATATTAGAAGTAACTTTTATTTGAACAATTTTCTTCTCCAAACCTAAATAACAGATATATTCCATAAAATATAAAGACGGCCTCCCATAAAATACCCCCCAGATATTCCGACATTGTCCAAACTCTATTCATTTCACGTCAAGTTTAAAATGTAATGTTTTTACTTTATCCGTTTTTGAGTTTTCTTCAAAATTCGAAATTTACACATTTTCTCAAATATCTTGAATACGGTTCATTTTAGAGAAATTATATATGGTATAAAAATTATAGATAATTATATTACAAACAACTTTTATTTAAACAATTTTTATAAAAAATATAAATATTTACATTTTGTCAAATTTCTCGAATACGGACCATTTTAGGAAAATTTCGTATATTTAAAAAATTATAGATAATAATATTAGAAGTAACTTTTATTAAAATAATTTTCTTCTTCAAACGTAAATAACAGATATATTCTATAAAATATAAAAATGACCACATAAAAAGTACCCACCCAGATGTTCTGATTCTGCCCAAAATCTGATCAATTAATTGGACGCTGGAATAAAGCTTAAATTTAAAATTAAAATTTTTTCTCTGTATCGGTTTATGAGTTATGATGGACCACACACACACACACACACACACACACACACACACACACACACACACACACACACACACACACACACACACACACACACACACACACACACACACACACACACACACACACACACACACACACACACACACACACACACACACACACACACACACACACAACACACACACACACACACACACACACCACACACACACACACACACACACACACACACACACACACACACACACACACACACACACACACACACACACACACACACACACACACACACACACACACACACACACACACACACACACACACACACACCACACACACACACACACACACACACACACACACACACACACACACACACACACACACACACACACACACACACACACACACACACACACACACACACACACACACACACACACACACACACACACACACACACACACACACACACACACACACACACACACACACACACACACACACACACACACACACACACACACACACACACACACACACACACACACACACACACACACACACACACACACACACACACACACACACACACACACACACACACACACACACACACACACACACACACACACACACACACACACACACACACACACACACACACACACACACACACACACACACACACACACACACACACACACACACACACACACACACACACACACACACACACACACACACACACACACACACACACACACACACACACACACACACACACACACACACACACACACACACACACACACACACACACACACACACACACACACCACACACACACACACACACACACACACACACACACACACACACACACACACACACACACACACACACACACACACACACACACACACACACACACACACACACACACACACACACACACACACACACACACACACACACACACACACACACACACACACACACACACACACACACACACACACACACACACACACACACACACACACACACACACACACACACACACACACACACACACACACACACACACACACACACACACACACACACACACACACACACACACACACACACACACACACACACACACACACACACACACACACACACACACACACACACACACACACACACACACACACACACACACACACACACACACACACACACACACACACACACACACACACACACACACACACACACACACACACACACACACACACACACACACACACACACACACACACACACACACACACACACACACACACACACACACACACACACACACACACACACACACACACACACACACACACACACACACACACACACACACACACACACACACACACACACACACACACACACACACACACACACACACACACACACACACACACACACACACACACACACACACACACACACACACACACACACACACACACACACACACACACACACACACACACACACACACACACACACACACACACACACACACACACACACACACACACACACACACACACACACACACACACACACACACACACACACACACACACACACACACACACACACACACACACACACACACACACACACACACACACACACACACACACACACACACACACACACACACACACACACACACACACACACACACACACACACACACACACACACACACACACACACACACACACACACACACACACACACACACACACACACACACACACACACACACACACACACACACACACACACACACACACACACACACACACACACACACACACACACACACACACACACACACACACACACACACACACACACACACACACACACACACACACACACACACACACACACACACACACACACACACACACACACACACACACACACACACACACACACACACACACACACACACACACCCGCACCCGAACCCGCACACGCACACACACAGACATCAACGCGAAAATAGTCAAAACGGATTCAGGGGACCACAAAACGTAAAAATCCGTCGAAAACTCGAGGTCGAAAAAAATCATGATTCCTATACTTTCCTTTATATCTGTATACAGATGGGAAAGTAAAAATGCGGTATCACTTTCCACAATATTTTGATCGACTTTTTTACAACAAATAACCAAATTATCATCAACAACTTTCAAATTTTTCATTTTTGCACAAATGGGATGGAAACAGTTATCACAATTAATACATTTAATGCCCAAAACAACTTTGCTCTTACAGTTTTTACAAAGCGAATTAATAGAGGTACCGTTCGATCCGGCCATCCTGAATGTCAACTACAGATGGCGCTGCGATCTTAATTTTAGATCCCAATAGACACATATCAAGAAAATAAAAATTGTGAGATATCATAGAACCATTAAAATAAATAAAAATAAAGAGAAACAATCTTGCCTAGTAGAGGTAATTGAGTAAATAAGTCAGAGAAGGAGAATATGAAGGAAGTAAATTTTTTTAAGAAAAAACACTATCTTTAAGCAGATATAATGTAAATAACGGATGGTGTAGGTAATTTTTGCAATGGGTAAAAAATTGATTATTGGTGATTATAATATATATCACATCTCTA
This sequence comes from Psylliodes chrysocephalus, assembly GCA_927349885.1. Lineage (NCBI taxonomy): Eukaryota > Metazoa > Arthropoda > Insecta > Coleoptera > Chrysomelidae > Psylliodes > Psylliodes chrysocephalus. The sequence continues at coordinate 78,622,287 of OV651819.1, read as the reverse complement.
TGGACCATGGAACATATATGGTACAATTTTTGCGATATTGTTTCTTTATACTCCTTCTCCTCTTTCGTTTTATTTTCAAATGTTGAGTAATTAAATAGTTAGTTACGTTAACCCAACCAAATTTATATTTTTTTGTCTGGTCACATTAAGAACCCTCCTTGATCCCCTGACCCTACTCCTCTACCCATAAACAAGGAATCCATTTCAAAACATCCCTGATATATTTCCTTCGTCATTATTCATCATTTCTCAATTAGCTTAATTAGTTATTGCCATATCTCTGCGGATGTAACACGTATTCGTAATTTGGAAGGCCTGGCTAGAACTCCGGCTCCGGGTGTCCGACTCGTAAAACTTGTCGTAAATTTTGTAATGGAATGGACGTCGAATGGATTAATAATAGCAAAAGGCCTTTTTGTTCGCTTTTTAGAAAGAGAACGGGTTAGCGGCGATGCCAAATAAAGTTGGATAATTTTATTGCGAAAAAATTGAATTTTATTTTAAAATATTATGTAGAGGATGGCGGCTGGGATTTTGTTGCTATCGATGTAAAGAATGCATTCTACTGCAGTAAAGTAGGAACGCAGGATATTTTCTATTATTTCTGTGTGTCCGAAATTTAGGTCTCTATCAAAGAGGTTAGAAAGGATAGGGGTTAACATAGAAAGTATTTGCCGCTGCGCGAATTTTGCCAAAACAAAAAAACTCGGTGGGAGAAGTAGGAAGATGTTCTAAGCCACATTTAAATATTTGTATTGTAATACTTAATTTTAGTAACTTTTAAAAGATGAAAAATAATGAGAAATCATTTGACTTCATTTGTTAGCACGATTCATTTATGATAAGGGAAATAACACTTTATTAATAAATGCCAAATAATATCCATATCTCAAAGTGGTCCGAAGTAGATTAAAGGGAAGTAAAAAGCTCAAAGTATGTCGACCATATAAATTTATTAGGTTTCAAGCGCTTTCGACCTAAAAGGTCATCATCAGGCAAAATTTTTTTTTTTTTTTTGAGGGAGGCAGTCTGTGCAATTTTTTACAATTTTTACAATTTACTTAAATTTTACATTTTAATTCAACATACTTATTTTTCTGTGAACACATAGTGGTAAGACACCTAGCATTTCTATAAAAAACGTTCTGTTATACCTTAAATTATTATTGCAGATTGACCTACTCACTTACAAAAAAAAAAAAAATTTGCCTGATGATGACCTTTTAGGTCGAAAGCGCTTGCAACCTAATAAATTTATGTGGTCGACAGACTTTGAGCTTTCTACTTCCCTTTAATTTACTTTATTGATAGTTCACGAATTATTGTCCCTAACATAGAAGCAAACACGTGAGAAGAATGAAACTACTAATTTATTTTTAAACAAAATCACCTGCAATGTTAATACCCTTGGTGTATCGGTGTTAAGGTGTTTTAAACACTTTAAAAAAAAATCAGAAATTTTAACCCATTAATGCCCAGAATTACTTACCTCGAAGAATTTCCATTTCCTTTATAAGTAGTATTTTATATGAGGCCATTAAATTAAAAAAAATGTTAAAAAAAATTTCTGAACTTAATTTTTTTATATTACACGTGGGTCGTTATCGACCCTTTGGGATTTAAAAGTTTTGTATAAAAAAATGTATTTTTTAAATATTTATTTTAAAATACATAAAAACACTTTGTAATACAAAAAATAAAAAAGATGTTAATTATGATATATTTCAAAACATTTGTCATGAAGCATTACAAAATTTGGTGGTTTTATTTTTACATACTTTACACCTACGTCTGTTTTGCTGTGTCAAAATAATATGTCGTTCACTGGCAATAATTGGGTTTCTTACTGATGTTCTTTTTAGTCCTGGTGTTAAATTTCTTTTACCATGCTTCAAAAGCAGTGCTTGAGTAACTTTTCTTCGGAATAAAAGATTTTCATCTGTATAGCCATACTTTTGTGCTAAAAGCCAAGTATTTGTGACACACATCAAACAACAGCCAAAACAGTAACGATATATACCATTTTTTTCCCTCGGAATGCAATTCTATAATTGAAAACGTGGTTATCTAGCTGATCTACACCGCCCATAAATGTATTATATTTATTGACTACGGATGGCTGTGGAATCTCAACTTTTCTGTTTTACAGAGTATCTTTTACACTATCCAAATGGAGCAATTCCAAATTCATTGGATAATAAAGTTACCACACTATTGTCTTTCCAGCGGACCCCGACAACTTATTTATTACCATCCAGTGCACTACACTTAGCCCCCCTTTTAAGTTTTTTCATGATTGAAGTATCAATGAGTTTACACTTATCACTTCTATTTTCACGTACAGTACTTTTTTTAGTGAACGAAGATTTTTTTTCGAGTTGTTTAGGGGTTTATAATGTAACATTTTACTAATAATATAACTAATTTCCGTAACTTTATTATTTTTTTGCTTATACTAGATCATATTGCGCGTTTTACTTTGTTTTAAGACTTAAGATTCAAATGTCACTTCCGATTTAACCGCAAATAAAATGAACCTTAAAATTTTAAGTAAGTGAACCTGTATTTCATCTAATATTTTTGTAAAAATACCTAATAAAGGGATAAAAACCACCTTTAGTAAATATTCTTATAAAACTACTTTTTAAAAACAAAATTTCGTTAGTACCGTCAACTGGGGTGAAGTCGGACAATATTTTGCGTTTTTTTAAGATACTGCAATCAATTTTACCTCCAAAATTATCCAAAAATTCTATAAGTTAGATCTGGGCACTACTAACGATATGGGCTATTTATAGTTTGCAAAAAAAATCAAGAACATATTTTTTTTTGTGAAAATGAGTGTCCAACTTTCCCCGAAAAATGGGGTGAAGTTGGAACTGGCTTTAAATGTACATAAAACCAACTACCGAAGTCTATATAAGCAGAGTTGGACAAGAAAAAGCATTTTTAAAAAACATAACACTCATTTAAACACTTACAAAAATAAAAATGCTGTTACGAGTACAAATATTTTATTCTAAATGAAACAAAACTTAAAAATATTTTTTTTTCTCTAAAACAAGTTAACAAAGAGCAAACTACAAAAGAAAGGAACTTAAAAAAAGTTTAGATCTTGATTGAAGCGCCTAAAAAGCGCCTACCCTATAAAATCATAATTGAGATCTTCTCGGAACTGGATGCGATTTCTTCTCAGGTCAATGGGATTTCTTAACAAAATCTTGATATCTTCGTTGTAAACTATTGATCTATCGGGAACATCTAAATAAACAAAGTAGTAATAATTACCCCTGCATACCTTTTCAGAAAATTTCTTTCTTAGGAAGTTTATAGTACAAAAGTCCCCATGGATATCTTCAATTTTTCCAACAAAGTAATTGGTCCTTTTGAAACACAGTATTATTAGGAACAGAAGCTATTCCAGCCCTAGTTTTATTGCGAGCATCACTGTTATTTTCGTCATCACCACTACTTTCAGCATTATTGTTTACTAAAACTTGATCTGAGCCCACGCCCTCTTCTGATTTAGCATCATTGTTTGTTGGAACTTGATCTAAGTCTTCGTTCTCGTCTGATTCAGAAATGAATGTTGAAGCTTCTTCACGAGATTCGTCATCTTCATCATTATTAGGCAATGATACTCTTCTACCTGGTACAATGGAAAGCTTTTTTCCCCTCCGTTTTCTTGTAGAAGACGTCGAAGTAATATTGTCTTTAAAAAAACTAGTAAAACTGTCAGTCCAGTTCGTTTCTACAATGGTATTGTCGTTAACTCTGTCTGGATTGGGTGGTATGATTCCGCATGCTGCAAATCCAGCCTTAGCGTTATCGGCAGAGCGAAGACTTATTTTTTTAAATGTCTTGGACATCAAATATGGGAAATCACTTTTGGGAAAAACGCCTTTATTCTTAGTTTTCCACTCTCTAAGAACAGAGCGCCACGCTTCTTTCATTGGTCTAAAATAAGAGACATCAAGTGGCTGGCAGAGGTGTGTGGAATTTGGTGGGAGAAGTGTAAATTCAATGTTATTGTCCTTACATTTCTTGATCACTGATACAGAGACATGGCTTGAAAGGTTGTCACCTAAAAGAATTTTTTTACCTTCAATCTTAGAAAAATACGGCAAGGCTATTTTATTAAACCAATCTTCAAAAAAAAATTGGTCGAACCAGCCACTTTTGCTTCTATTATACACAGCACATTGGGGCCCATTTTCAATCCATATTGGATATAATAGTTGTGCCTTATACAAGACATATGGTGGAAGAACATGGCCAGACCCTGTAGCAGCAATCATAACAGAAATACTAGTTTTGGAACTATCCATAATACGGTCGTAATGTTTTGCTCCTCTTTTGGCCATAACTGTAACTTTTCCCGGATCATCTGAAAAGTTGGTCTCGTCATAGTTGACCACATTTTCGGTAGGGACATTTTCAATTAAATTGTGAAGCTCTTTAAAATAATTTTAAATCACAGTCGATGTCACTTCTGCTCGCGCACGTTTCATATTTTGTAGCAGTCTAACAGATAATTTATTATGTCTGTTTAGAAAATTTTTTTACCACTCATATCCAGGTACGTTGTTATGAAAAATATTTATGGTCTTCCCAGTTCGATCTAAGTAAGACTTCACAATAAGCCTAACATCTCTGGTAGTAAGTGGAAAATTCCATTTTGCTGCCGTCATAATGCCTTCGCTTAATATTGATTCCTCAGCTGCAGATAGGACTGTTTGCCCGTCATAATTTTTTTCGCATTTAATTCCCTTTAAGTGATTGTAAATTGTAGACTTAGGAATAGAATATTTTTCAGCTGCCTTCCTAAGATTTAGCCTCTTGAACTGCCTTGCGCAAATTTTCTTTTAAATAATTTGACTTTGGTGGCACTCCTAATTTCCGTTTATAAGTCCGAACCATTTTGTCCAACTTGCCCCAACAAAATATTTTTTTAATGTTACGCCACTGGCATCACTATATTTAATAAATATGCGGGTAGTACTTTTACGGTTTGTTACTAACATAATAACGAAATATAAACACAAATATCACTATCCTATTATTGTCCATACGTCAGGTACAATAGTTATAAAACAGAATTTCAAAACACAAAAAATTTCCTATTATATTTACGTAAAAATATGAATTACTTACCGCTAGTAGATCTACCTCTCCTGTCGGCATAAACCATACTAAATCATGCCAAAAACGATTTGACGTGTTTGGCGTCTCAAGGCCAAGTCATCGCCTTACGACAGGGCCGGATTAAGAAATACTACACATTGTCCAACTTTCCCCGCACTGTCCAACTACACCCCAGTTGACGGCAACATAGCTTATTTACTTCTTATTTAGATTAAATGTTTAAAATTTTACTCTTTTGTAAATTAATGCATTATAAAATCTATTTTCTGAAATATTATGTATTTGATGCTTATTATTTATTGAAACCCCTTAATGCGGATTTGAAGTATTCAGCTCAAAGAATCATGGCGACTTTATGTCAAAACATCAATAAATATTTACCGCTGAAAACGAATATATTTCTTATTTTAATAACATTGACACTTATATTATTTGTATACAGGGTGTTAAAAAAAAGTGTCACACAATAAAACGGGGGGTAGTATGGGCCAAAATATGCAGAAAAGTCTTAATAAACATATGTCCGCAAATGAATGGTTTCAGAGATACGGAGTGTTTTGTGTTTTGTATCATTTTTTGATTCTTTTTTCATTCTCAAAAACTTGCTTTTCTTATCGGAGTCTACCGATGTTTTTTCATAGATACTATTTGCAGTTATTATTTTGTTGTGGGTGAATAATTTTATAAATTTTCGTTATGCATGTTTACACTAATATTGAATTAGCTGACATGCATTTTATGTACGGTCGTGCAAATGGCAATGCGAGGGAAGCGCTACGTCAGTATATCGACGCTTTCCCTAATCGCCACATCCCTTCAGTTCGTGTGTTTGGAAGATTGCACCAAAGATTGCGTGATACAGGTAAATTTGGGAAACACTCACATGATTCCGGGAGACCAAGGTCGGTGTCCACCCCTGAGACAGAAGAAGCAATTTTAGCACGAGTAGAAGTGAATCCAGAAACTAGTGTGCGAAGAATATCAACGGAGGTAGGAATTGGGGCTCCTCTGGTTTGGAGAATCCTCCACGAGCAGCAGCTTTACCCGTACCATCTTCAACGAGTGCAAGCTCTGAATGCACCTGATTATCAAGCACGTTTGGAGTTTTGTCGATGGTTTCTGAGAAATGATGCTGAGGATCCCAATTTTATTGCACTAATTCTTTTTACTGATGAGGCAGGGTTTACACGAAATGGAGTTTTTAATTTCCATAATTTGCATATGTGGGCCGACGATAATCCCCATAGTATCGTGGAATCCAGGCATCAAGTTCGTTTTTCATTAAACATTTGGATGGGTATTTATGGCGACTGGTTACTAGGTCCGATTGTACTACCTAACCACTGATTAACGGGAGCTGGCTACTTAAACTTTTTGCAGAATACATTGGGTGATCTTTTAGATGACATTCCTTTAATACAAAGAAATCAAATGTGGTTCCAGCACGATGGTGCTCCGGTGCATTTTTCAGTTGCCGTAAGAGAACATTTAGACGGATCCTTTGGTCGAAGATGGATAGGAAGGGGCGGACCTGTGCCATGGCCTGCAAGATCGCCTGATTTAAATCCGCTTGACTTTTTTCTTTGGGGACATTAAAAAAATTTAGTGTACGCCACTCCTGTGAATAACCTCGAAGAACTGCAGCAACGAATAGAGCAGGGATGTCATCGAATCCTAGCCAATGAGGGTGTTTTGGAAAGAGTCCGACAGTCCTTTCGGAGGAGATGCTGCAGCTGTATTGAAATGGAGGGAGGGCACTTTGAACATCTCATTTAACTCTTTGTTGTTATTGATTGTTTATACATATCATTGTTTTTTTATAATAATAAAAAATTGTTATAAACACAAAATGGTCCGTATCTCCGAAACCGTTAATTTGCGGTCATATATTTATTAAGACTTTTCTGCTTATTTTGGGTCATACTATTCACCATTTCATTTTGTGACACTTTTTTTAACACCCTGTATACAATTTTTCACCATACATCGTGGCATTTTCAACTTGAAATTGAATAACTAAAACACTTTAAATTGCTAATAACACCAACAAATAATTTAAAAAACGGCGGTCCATAAATGATTTACTCACGCGGAGACAAGCATAGAATAGAAATTTCGGAGCAATTCGGGTGGCGTCGTGAACACAATGATTTTTAATTGGTTGGTTACTTAGGGTTGGAATAGACAGCGTGCGCGATGTGCAATGTTACATTTTCGGTCTCTTTTGTCTAAGATTTAAATTAAATAAAAGAAAGCAAATCGGTATTTTAAAACAAAATGTAAACTAATTTTAAATATCAAATTGACTTACTAATATTTTAAAACATCCAACATTATTTTCCGTAAATAATTAAATAATAAATAATTACCGACTATAAGTACTAAAACATTTTTTCTTTTTCAAGAGTATACAAATAAACTTACAATATTATAACGAAAGAAGGTAAACCATTTCTAACAAAATTAAGTTATTTTATTTTGGTGTGTTGTAATTCGAGCAGAAAATCCTTTAGCAGTTTCGTCAGATTTATTTCTTTCTTTCTGTCTCAACTGCCAAAGTGCTACTTTCTGGTCTTAATATACAAATAGCTATTTTGTTACAATAATTTTGTAAACTATAGAACGATATTTGTAATTTAAAAATATCTATTATAAACTTGGGCGGTAATATTTAGTTATTTAATCAATGTCAGGAAAATCTAGAAATTAATTTAATAAACGATTTAATAACTTTCAATTGAAAGGTAAAATTTAGAACAAAATAAAATTATACAGGGTGGCCACTTTTTCATTGAAATGTATTGCTATCTCGTAAACCGTTGGTAACACAAAGTTGGTTAAATAGGGAAAAAGTTGCATATTTCGAAGTCCAATCTGAGGGCGTTTTGAAAACTAAAATATCAGGTCCGGTTTCCGAGATATTCGATAAAAAACCAAATAAGTACAATTTCGTAAATGCAGGACCACCATCAACTTCTTTATTTGAATATGGACCAATATTTTCCTGGCTCATAATTTTAATGCCTGTTCAATGTTGAATACAATGATGTAATAACATATTGTGATTAGTCAACATTTCGGAAGATTTGAACATCATCAGGTCCTGTGTTTTGTTAGTTAAAAATATTTGAATTAGTAAATGATGTATTATCGTTGTAAGAGATTATAAATAATAAATACCAAAGTCAAACTTTTAACTTTACATCAAGACAACATGTTCGTTTACACATTTGCTAAAAAATATTTTCCATTTTTATGGTTTTTGCACTTGACCAATCCCAATATTAATCTATAAATAAAGTACATCCCGATTTTTAAATACATAAAGTTAGCCTGATTTGTCATATTTTGTTGGATTTTTTAAACTGATATGGTTCCTCATAGTATAAAAAAGAAAAAGTTAACAAACTGCAGAGAGATACCTACTTACAATAATAATTGTATATCTAGCAACACGTCTTGATTATTATACAGATAAATTTAAATCAAGTTAACCTGGCATGTCACATTTTATTATTGTATATTTGACAGTCTGGTATCGGATAAAAGCATTGGTATATTTTTAATTAGGGTATTGAAAATATGGTTCGTTACAGTAGAAGTGAGAAAAAAGATATGTACGATGTGTACATAAAATGTAACAGAAATAGTGGAGAAGCTGCAGAAAGATACCTTCAGTTGTATCCAGGAAAGAGGCAACCATCTTTATTATTTTTATTATAGGATAGCGTTAAATATGGCTCACGAAGGAAATATTGAAAAAAAAACGTGGTAAATATTTAAAACGTAATACAATAAATGAAATAAATGTTTTGTCTCAAGTTTATATCAACCCTGAAACGTCGTCTAGAGCAATAAGCCGAGAATGTGGAGTTTATGCAAGTACTGTGAAAAACATTCTTAAAAAACATAAGTACCTTGATTACAAATTCCAAACTGTACAAAAGCTACATCCTGGAGATTATAATCGTAGAATAGAATTTTGCCGTTGGTATAAACGAAAATTAAATAATGATGTATCCTTTCATGGACGAATTTTATGGACAGATGAATCGATATTTACTAATAGTGGAATATTTAATAGAAAAAATAAACATTTTTATGCCACCGACAACCCACATTTAATTCAAGAAGTAAGACCCCAAATTAGATTTTCAATAAACTTATGGTGTGGAATACTCAATAATAAAATAATTGGTCCTATTTTTATTGACGAAACCTCAACCAACACAACTATTTACAATTGCTAGAAGATATGTTAGATAATCTTCCTTTAGGTGATCAAAGAAATATTTATTTTATGCAAGATGGCTGTGGGCCACATAATGCTGCATTAATCAGAAATTATTTAAACGAAAGATTTCCCAGGAGGTGGTTTGGTACACATGGACCTATTCGATGGCCCCCTAGGTCACCCTGCTTAAATCCTATGGATTATTTTGTATGGGGATATATCAAAAATAAAGTATATTATGATGGTATTCCAAATGACTTAAATCAATTACGAGATAGGATAATTAATGCGTTTAATAATATCACTCCACAAATGGTTTCTGCCAGCATAGCTCAAATGACAGACCGTATTGACTTATGTATTCAAGAAGAAGGAGGACATTTTGAGCAACTACTGTAGTTTTTCTCTTATCGTTAATCATTGTTTTCATTTATTTGTTTCTGACGTGATTAAGTAGTTAAATACATATTTTTTTTTATTAAATTATTTTAAGCATTTAAAATGTAGTTGTGTATTTCAAATAATTTATAATGCAGGTCTGTACAAGTAAACGTACCTGATTTCTTGCACTGATAATACATCATTTACTAATTCAAATATTTTTAACTAACAAAACACAGGTCCGTACTTGTAAACTTACCTGATGATGTTCAAATCTTCCGAAATGTTGACTAATCACAATATGTTATTACATCATTGTATTCAACATTGAACATGCATTAAAATTATGAGCCAGGAAAATATTGGTCCATATTCAAATAAAGAAGTTGATGGTGGTCCTGCATTTACGAAACGTCGGATAAAAAAACTAAATACGCTATCATACGCACAATTTGATATAAAACAAAAAACTCCAAATGAGTTTTTGTCTATTTTTGCAAATAAACGTTCTGTAGCGGAATAAAGAAATGGTACTTATTTGTTTTTTATCGAATATCTCGGAAACCGGACCTGATATTTTAGTTTTCAAAACGCCCTTAGATTGTACTTCGAAATATGCAACTTTTTTCCCATTTAACCAACTTTGTGTTACCAACGGTTTACGAGATAGCAATACATTTCAATGAAAAAGTGGCCACCCGTATACAGGGTGTTTAATAATTGAGTGCTGATACTTAAGGGTGTGAATCCTTGGGTAATTTTAAGAAGAAAAGTTAATATCAACATATGTCGTAAATCTCTTAATTTTTGAGCTACAGGGTGTTACAGTTTTAAGAAAAAAATATATTTTTTTTCATAATTTTCTTATCACTGCAGATATTTCTATGAAGTTTTGTAAACACATTTAAATAATTAATTAGCATTTTTTGACGTATAAGATTTTTTAAATTTTTACCAGTGACTTCCGTACGGGGTTTGAACTGAATATTTTTGAAGAAAAAAATGCTACGCCACTGCTTTTTCTAAAATCCAAAATTATTTTTAAAATACTTATTTATTTTTGAGCAAATTTTGCCCGTAGACTTGCTTTCGTACGATGCACTGTGTTAGCGTAAAAAATAAAAACCAAAATTTTTTTTAAGCTTCTTATGATTTTTTGTTGAAATTTGGTAGGCACCCACCATGCGTGAAAACACTTATTTTGGGGTAAAAATTAATTTTCTACTTCCACTAGTGACGGCCACGTAGGCATCATATTGAATGTTTGGATAGAAAAAAAACGTACACCTCTGATTTTATAAATTCTATGCACTTTAAAAATCGGGATTTATTTATAGTAAAATGAAAATTCAAAATCTTGAATCTAAAACGAAATTACAAGAGAATACAAACAAAATAAAGGACCCCAATTATTTACAGTAATTGTTGGAAGTGTCCTCCACCCACACGTATGCAAGCATCTACTCTTCTTCGCATAGACTGACGCACATTTTCAAAGATTCCTGGGGTGTTTCTTATGGTTTAGCAGCAGACTGTTATACGATTTCGTAACTCTTCTTCGGTTTGAATCGGCACTGCGTACACTAAGCTTTTCAGATGCCCCCAGAAAAAGAAGTCTAAACTATTAAGGTCGGGAGATCTAGGCGGCCATGACTGCGTTCCTCCGCGACCTATCCACCGATTGCGATAGGTGTGATTTAAAAATTCACGCACTCGTAAGCAAATATGTGGAGGCCCACCATCGTGCATTAGCCACATCTGGTTTCTTAATAAAAGAGGAAGGTCTTCAAGCATTGGCGGCAGATCATATTCAAGGAAGTGTAAATATGATTGTCCATCAAGTCTTCTTGGGAGAAAAAATGGGCCTATCAAATAATCATCAATAATGCCAGCCCAAACATTTAATGAGAACTGTTCTTGATGATTTGACTCAACAATTGCATAAGGGTTTTCATCCGCCCATAAATGGTTATTATGGAAATTTCGAAAAAAATTAGCTTCATCGGTAAAAAGAATGAGCCTGTCAAATAACGGATTTTCCAGAAGGTTTTGAAGAAACCACTCACAGAAATTAATGCGCAACAAGAAATCTCTAGGGAGTAATGCCTGGACTCTTTGAATGTGATATGGGTATAACAAATTTTCGATGAGAATTTTCCAAACAAGTACATGTGAAACATTAAATGTTGACGCGATTCTCCTCGTACTAGTTTCGGGGTTCACCTCAATTTCATGTAGAATTCCTTCTTCAAGTTCCGGTGTTCTTACTGTTTGATGGACTTCTTTAGCCCTGTGGTCTATTTTTAAAGTTCCGGTCTCGTGAAGACGTCTATGAATCCTAGAAAATGTTCTCGGATCGGGTAGTACGCGCTTTGGATACCGCTCTTGGTATATCCGTCTGGCTTCGTATGCATTTCCGTCTGCAAGCCCATATCTAAAATGCATGTCAGCTAATTCACTGTTCGTAAAATTTACCATTTTTTTTTTCAGATTTTAACTTACTCTAATAATAATTATTTAATAATGTAAAATAAATGTCAACTTTATTGTCTTTATGAAAAGAAACGTCAAAAATGATGACCTTTACCCAGCCTACTAATGTTTATTTCATTTGCTTTAAGAGGGCAATAATGCGCTTACCATTTTTTTCTATTCAAAACGCAGAAAATTAATTTTTGTCCCAAAAAAATGTTTCCACGCATGGTGGGTGCCTACCAGATTTCAACAAAATATCAAAAGCAGTAGGTATCAATGAATGTAAGGAAAAAATTTGACCAACCACTACAATGGTTTTTATTTTTTTACGCGAAAACGGTAAATCGTACGAAAGTAAGTCTATGAGCCAAGTTTGCTCCAAAATAAATGATGATTTCAAAACTAATTTTGGTTTTCAGAAAAAGCAGTGGCGTACCATTTTTTTCTTCAAAAATATTCAGTTCAAACCCCGTACAGACGTCACTGGTAAAAATTTAAAAAAGTCAAAAAATGCTCCTTAATTATTAGACAGTGTGTACAAAATTTCATAAAAATATCTGGAGTGATAAAAAAATTATGATAAAAAAGTAATTTTTTTCTTAAAACTGTAACACTCTGTAGCTCAAAAATTAAGTGAGTTACGACATATGTTGATATTAACTTTTCTTCTTAAAATCACCTAAGGATTCACACCCTTAAGTATCGGCACTCAATTAATAAACACCCTGTATAAATAAAAAAATATTAAAATAAAATAGATAAAATACTAAATTAATGCACGTATGAGATGGTGTACCTGAAATAAAAGAAAAACAAGTATGAGCAATTAAGTTTACCACAAGCAGCTTTATATTAAAGAAAGTCATGAAAAGGTGATATCCATAAACAAAATACTTATTATCCTTTTAATTAACAAGAAAATTATATTGATAACTCTTCATGTCAAAATATTGATTATAAAAAAAATATAATTGACACAACTTTAAATTTTCCATAATTGACAAAAAGTTATATTCTTATTACTATAGGCACTGACCGCAATGCCCAAACATCGATAGATATATAAAACAAGACATTACTAGCACACTGACCGCAATGTCGCTAGCCCGCACCAACCATGGTGCGACGACTCCGGGAAAACTGACCACAGTAATTGATACACAAGTAGAGGGTTTTGAATTAACCCTTTAAGTGTTGGTGGTTCCTATATGGACCATGGTTCTTAAGGTAAAACATTGCCTTCACAGTCACGCAATTTTGAGCCTAAGTGAAAGCTAATACTTCACAAACGCTCAGTGGTTATGCTCGAGACCACTTGCCGTCCTGGTTTTATAGGCAACAAATATTTCCCCTATAAGTGGTCTTATAGGAGACCACCTTTACCTAAAAAGAAACATTTTTTGCACTTTTTTCAGAGGTTGGGTTTTTCTTGATTTTCCCGTTGGTATTACAAAAAATTAATAAAATCTGTGAATTGTGTCATTTAGTATACTTTGTGACGGGTAAGTCTTATAATTTGGAAGTAAAATTAGTGTTAATTTTAACTAATAGATAAAAAAAAATAAACTGGTTTGAATTCTAATCTAAAAAATATTGTTTTTTAATTAATGTTTTTATTGAAATAAAATGACATTGGAAGATTTCTAACATGCAAATATACCACCTAAGACATTAGTTTTACATATGATAATATAAATTTTGCTCTGAATTTTACCGCTTTGAAAATATTATCGGTTATTTTAGTCCGGGCGCACTTTCAACGCTAATTTTTAATGCTGCTGTAAATAATCATTTTCTTTTCAGAGCAAAATGAGTAAAAAAAATGGTCTTATAAGCAGTTAGGAAGCATTAGATATGAGGAATTCAACAAATTGTTTGCTTGATGATAGTCAAACTAAAGACTAATAAATAGAAATAAAATTAAAAAAAATGATGGTAGAAGCTTTACTGTTGAAAATTCCGCCCGAAAAGTAAATGTTGGAAATTACCTTCCAGTGCAAGGTACAAAACTTAGGTGTGCTTATTGCAGTACAACAAAAAAGTTAGACGTACAAAACTTGCTTGTTCTGAATGTAACGTAGGTTTATGCATTTCATGTTTTCAGCCGTTTCATAGTAAGTAAATTATAATATATTTTGTGTTTTCTTTGTTTAAAATTAATGTTTATTGTTTATTAAATAAAATTTGGAAATATAAATAGTGGTTTCTATTGGGACCACCGAAATATAATATTCCTTTAGTGGGGACCACCCCTTAGAGAAACAACCGATATAAAAGGTTTTTTTATTAAATTAAAACAAAAAAATAGTAATATTAAAAAAAAAAGTTTTGCGACTTAAAGGGTTAAAACGTGATAAAAACATATTTTAAGTGTATCTGACCAATAAGGCGATGTTGATTATTTCTCAGGGGTTGGGTACTTAAGGAAATGATTACAATGAAAACTAATCGATTACCTTTTACGTGGCTTTATTTATGATGAATACTAGGACCGGGACAGTCTGATTGTTTTCTTTTTATTTTATTCTGGTCTTGCCATGTAGTAGATAATGAGGTTATGTTACAAGATGAAGTTAAATGTCACAAATATTTTACAAATTATTGTTTTAAAAGCTGAATAATCTCAATATGGGCTATTAAAACATAAGGTAATTCTAGATTATTAGTACCCCTATATGTTATAATATTAGATTTACTAATTTTAGATAAACCTTAAAAATGCATATTTTCGGCGAACAACGTGATTCGTTATCAAATATTTAACAAAAAAAAGTATTTAACGCTTAATGGAAATAATCGGACAAATTCAATATATTGTTAAGATATGGTAAGTTTAAACTATGAACTAATTAGCTTGATACAAATTGACAACTTAATATATATGTACAAATTCGAGTAGCCTAATATTTCTCAAAATATATCACGCGGTTTCAGGTTTGAATGTCCAATAACACAGTCCGGAATCCCGATTAATAAAGCATAGAAGGTTACCTTGTATAGCAGGTTAGGGGATGAGACTAGGTATACCTCCGGTATGAGACCAGTCGATGATTTTCCGTGGCTAGTGTCTGGATCTGGATCGATCGCAAGGGGATGAGACTAGGGACGTATGAGACCGGTCAATGATTCCCCATGGATGGTCTGGTTGAAGTTGTCTGTGATGGCGACGTTTACAGAGGAATATAACGTCGGAAGTAATGTACAATAATTATGGATGTTTGGAGAAATAAGAGGAAACGTAAAAATATAAAAAAAAGAAAAGGCCTGAAAGAGAGAAAAACGTAAGTATCTTTATTTATTATTAATATTAAGTTTTTATTTAAAGTACCATTGATGGGGTGTGGCCTCTAAGAGTAATACATTTGCTCAGGGTCTCCTGATCAATAGTTTCTGGAACAATTCGGATCTCCTGAATCGAAGAACTTTTGGAAACATCCACAAAAATGTTGAGACACTTGTTCTTGACGATAGCTTTCACAAGAAGAACACAATAGCATATTCCCTTTTGATAAGACTTTCCAAATTATTAAATAGTTTGTCAGTTTACAAGTTCCAATACTTGAAAAGAGACTAACTTATGTCTAATCTAGTTAGTAGACAAAGACAAAACATTTTAATTAAAAGTCTAGTTCTAGTACATTTCTTAGAACTGGTAAATAAATGAATAATTACTTAATTCATATTACTAATCATTCATTCTAATTGTTATTCTTTAAAATCGACTTTTGTGACGTATGACATGTAGATAATATGAAAATGTAAACAAAACTAATTCAATAATTTGGTTACATTTCGAAATGATTTTAGGTTGTTTTGAAATGTAACAAATAGTAAAAATTGTTTATTATTAAGATACTTATGTCCTCTTTCCTTCTAGATATATTCTACATGGATTCCCAATTTGATATCTACATGGATTATCAAGTTTGAAATAGTAAGGAAATTTTAATGGAAGTAAACAAATTCACTAGATTTATTGTAAGTAGCATTTATTTTAGGTTTTAGAAATGCAATTTATGTTAAATGAGTCCTAAGTATATCCTATTAATCCTAAAATTTCTTTTATCCTTTAACATAATCCCAAAATTAACGCATGCACTGACCGCAATGTACTACGCCAGAACAGACAATCTAACTCACTTTAATTTTAATTACATTTCGTAGAGGAAAACAAAATATAAGTAAATAGTCAAATTCAAATAAGTTATATTTAATATAACCCTGTTAATCTAGGATATAAGGTTTTCTCAATACTTGACAAAACATATTTTACGTCAGAATTGACAAACTAACTATAAAAGGTTAATGAATAATAATTGGGTAATATAATTTGCAAAATAACTTGAATACAAATTAAAACAAAACTAATTGATGAAACATAATTGCTCAGAGAGAAAAACTCACCCTGTTCAGCAAACTGCCACTCACAAAAATTACAATTATTTACTAGTTTATTATTATTGGAACGAACTTTAATTTTGTTCCGCAAAGCAACTAACCCAAATTAAAAATGATCTGTATTTTATGTCTAGTTGATATTTTACCCTTAGTTTTAATATTCGTAATCCGATACCTCCGTATCTTAATAGTGTTAACATAAACATAGTCTGTGGCTGTTTTGGAAGACAAATATTTCGTGCGTTTAAAAACCGGGTGTTTCGTAAAATAAAACTTTCATCATTCTTACAAAACTTATTTTACTTAGTTATTAGCTATATACTGATGAAGTGTTATTGCCCTCATCATAATTGTATCGTACTAACAAATAAAGTCAAAAAATGTCTCATAATTTTTTCGTCTTTTAGATATTACAATACAAATATTCTACTGCCCACAACATCTCCCTACTCCTTCCACTTAATTATACGGTTTTGGCAAAATTCGCGCAGCGTCAAATGCTTTCTATGTTACTTTTAACCTCTTTGGTACTAAACAAAATATCTTAATTTTTTTGACTTATATTATACATTATACATATATTAAATGTAAATTGTCATAAATATATATGTTGTGATGTCCCTAATATCAATAAAGAATTTGAATTTTAAACAAAATATGTAAACGTAGTCGGCCATTAAGTGTATACGCAAAATAGTATTTCTTGGTAATATTCGTTTCGCGAAAACGTAATGTCCAT
The DNA here is from genome assembly GCA_927349885.1 of Psylliodes chrysocephalus. NCBI lineage: Eukaryota > Metazoa > Arthropoda > Insecta > Coleoptera > Chrysomelidae > Psylliodes > Psylliodes chrysocephalus. Next base: position 78,604,915 of record OV651819.1, on the reverse strand, counting down.
TTACATACTTTTGAATGTATAAACATCACGTACGTAATTCGACACCGGCCATTTTGCAACAAGTAACTTCCATACTTCATTGAGGTACATCGTTACTCATTACTTATTAACCGAAAATATTAATAAATAGCGACTCTTTTTTACATT